>CM052900.1:985749-1027574 GCA_028534135.1 Potos flavus | reverse complement strand
TTGGTTCATTTTCAAAGAGATGGAGATCAAAATGCTTTATATTAACAGAAAGATATGGCTACTCCTTTTTCACACCACAGGTGAGCATTCTGCCATGTTGTGAAACGTTCTTTTAATCCAGTCAATTATTTGTGAAGAACTTTCACTCAAAGCCCACATATGGGCAGCGGAGCTCACCTGGCCAGGAGGAAAGAGCTCCTCTGTCTGGTGTCCTTTAATGGTTGAAAGGGATGATCTCAGTGAGCTGGGTCCACCGGGTTCATTTGTAGCTTAACACTGTACCAGTCCCAGGAGCAAAGGTAGAGCTCCTCCTGCTATTCATCTGGACGTATCCCGTTGGTTCTCCTCACCCTGGTCACATCACATTAACCCCATCATTCAACCTAGCTCTGTACTGCTGGGCATACCCATCCTACTGCCCGGGGCCACCTGGGATCCTGCAAGATAGATGGATTTGGAGAGTGACCGTGAAGTCAAATATTTGCAAATCACTAACATGCGACAGCCCACAGTGCCTCGGAAATTATGCGCAACCGCCCACACTGCCTCAAAAATAAGAGTGTATCCCACATGTTGAAGGACACTTCACAATTGTCTAGTCACTCCTGACTTGATTCTAAACAGCCCGCAGAAGCACTGATCCAAAGAGGACTCAAGGACTTCTAATATCTTTAGAAGACCCATGGTAACCATCGCATCAAGGGAATCCAGATTGTGGTGACACGTCTACCTCCTGGAAAGAGCGTCTGCCTGCCCTCCTCCCAGCACCTCCCTCAGTCTGGACCCCACTCTCCCTGCCCCAGGCCACCGGGGCCCTCAGAAGCTCCAGCTTCTCATCAGAACAACTTATATTTTTACATTTCCCCTTCTTCTACGGTCTGCGTTTTTTGGAATGGAGTCTGAAATGTGGACATTTATGTACTAAAGAGAAACCATCTCCTTCCTTTTAGACAAGACACGCTCTTACACCTCTGCTCAAAAGCTTCCCTTAGTCCCTCTATACGGACAGCATCACTCCGAACTCCTTAACATGGCGCCCGAAGTCTCCCACTGCCTGACCTCAACCCACCTCACTACCCGCTCTCCCGCACTCTGCCTAGAAACCAATGGTCGCCTGCAAAGTTTACCCCCAAAAAGGAAACCATGAATCCTGAATGCGAATGGGTTGTAAAGTGCCTAATTTTAGTGTCTGCGAACCAGTCAACCAATGTAATTAAGGTTCCCTTTACGATGGATCTTGTTTATTACGTAGCAATGACTTTGAGTTCTGGTGCCCTGTATTCTAATACGAGGTAGAGAAAATCTTCCACGAGATTTTTACTTCTTCCTATTTAATTTTAGTCACATAACCTATTTAAGGAGAGCAATAATTACCATCCCATAGAGTTGAAGTAGTTTGTATGTTGCATATATTGTCTGAACTTCGATCCCTTCAAAACTTTGCAGCTCGGCATTCCCATTGTGCAGATTAAAAATTAAGTTCCAAACAGATGTTATTAACAGTGGACTATATGGCCGGAATTATATTAGACTCAGAAATATGAAGATACATCAATAAATTTATGTATTCAGTAGCAGAGTCAGGATTAAACCCTGAATATCCTGATCATAATTATTTTTAACTTGTACCCTACCAGTACCCTATGCATATTTATATATATATATATAATCTATACCTATAATGTATTAATAATTAAGTATCATAGACTTAATCATTTTGTAAGGTTGGATCCATACAATTTGCTTAGTCTTTATTATTCTCATTCTACAATAGAGTAGAGTGGTCCTTAATAGAGCTGTATCTAGGCATTATTGGATTCACAATGAGAAAAATTTTTTAATATTTCAGAAGTTCAGTGTTCAGAATTTAATGTTACCTGAAATTTTCCATGAGCAGATCGTTAATTTTTGGAGAACAAAAGTGGGACAGGGAGGGGCGGAAATAAAGAATACTGTCAAGTACCCACGGCTGAGCAGTAGGATACGACATCGTGGATTCCCCTTTGCTTGTCCCTATTATGCGCCTGAAAGACGAACACTGTGACCCCAGCTCCCAACAGGAGGTAGGTGCCAGAAGCCCTGGGCAGATCATTGGCTGGACTGGGAGTCAGGGACCTTTGGGAAAGTGATTTAACTTCTCTCAGCCTCAGTTACCAAACTTGCAAAATGGAGATGATTTTTACCTAACTTTCAGGGTCAGGGTAAGAATCAAATGACAAACATAAAAGAACCATGCCTGGTGTAGGTTTCAGTAAATTCATTTTTCTCTTGGTTTAGACGCAGAATGAAAGGGTGCTGAAAATATCACATTGATTTAGCGTAAGTGATAATACAGCCATGGATTGAACGACTATGAATTGAGGGCTCCCTGGCCCCTGAAGGGGTATCTCAAGGAATCTTTGAGTGGCTCTTGCTTTTCTCAAGTCTGAGGGAGGAAATAGAGTCAGAGATGTGTATTAGTCGACTCAGGCTTCCACACCAAAATACCAGAGCAGGGGCACTAAACGAGTAGCATTATTTTCCCACGGATGTGCAGGCTGGTCATCCGAGATCAAGGTGCCGACAGAGCTGGCTGCTGGTAAAGCCTCTCTCCCTGGCTTGAAGACAGACGCCTTCTCGCTGCGTCCTCGGCTGGACTTTTCTGTGTGTTTGGACAGACAGACAGCACGCTCTCTCTGTGGGTCTCCTTCTTCTTACCAGGTCACCAGGCCTATCACATCAGGGCCCCACCTTTATGACCTCATTTAACTTCAGTTTACCTCCTTAAAGGCCCTCTCTCCACATAGAGTCAATTTGGAGGGTAGGGATTCCAAATATGAATGGTGGGGTGAGGACACAATTCAGTGTTTCAAGTCTCTTGAGAATAAGTAAAAGCTGCGGGATTGAGATCTTGGTCTGTGCAAATCCCAGGTCTCCAAGTTCCTTCTAAGATACCCGCCACTCTTTACCATACAGTCAAGGCCCCAAGTGCCAAAGCATCAGGATACAGAAAATAAGAAAATGCTCTGGCTCTGGGGGTCTTGATCCTGGAGAGACTGCCCCTCCCAGGGCTAGCTAGCTCATTCTTAGAGATAGCAAAGGACTCCTCGGAGAACCTTTGATATGCAAACCACATTGGCTCCTGCCAAGCTGGGTTTCTCACTTTTCCTCCCTAATGACCATGCACCGAGAACTTCCTCTGCTTAGACAGTTCTTTCCCCAGATCTTCAAGAATTTTGACCCTTCTAATCATTCCCATCTCTGGCTGAAATGCCGCCTCCTCCGAGAGGTCTTCCTTGACTGGCCTATGTCAACACTTGTTTGGTCTCCATCCCCCGGCCCTATACACTACAATGGAGCCAGGAGGCCAGCAGGGGGAGCTCTCATGCCCTATCACTCACCCTCAATTGCATTACCAATGGCAGGAGGCCTATATTCTACTACCCTGGCGGAAAGATGTTCTCAGCCAATGAGAAGCTACTACACTTAGTTCTCCCTACTTACTCCAATGGACTTTGAGTTTACAACAGCCCTCCCAACTCTCGCTTTCCTCTGTAAAAGATTATTCTTCCCCTTTGTTCTGCAGACTTGCCATGGTTCGCCATAGCTAAAGTGCCCAGACCTTGCAATTCTCTGATCTTCCCCAATAAGCCCATTTTGGGGGGTAAAATAACTGACAGTTGTATCTTTAAGATTAACAATATAATTGAGATGAAATTCACATGACATAAAATTAAAGTGTACAATTCAGTCACATTTAGTAAATTCACAATACTGTGCAACTACCACCCCTATCAAGTTCTAAAACATTTATTTCAAGAAAACCCATCACCCTATTTAAGCAATTACTCCCCCCTCCCCTTCTCCCACCCTTGGCATCTCTCCTTAGGTTTCTTTCAATCCTGTAATTCTTGATACTATCATAGGCAGGAACTCTTCCTTCCACCCCTTTGCATTTTCTAACTAATTTTTACAAACATGTTGGCTTTTTGGTAAATTATGTATTCAGAAAGCTTATTAAATTCTGTTAATAATTGTAATTATTTCTAGATTTTTAAAATTTTATTCTAGAAACAATTGTTCATCATTAAAGATAATTTTTAATCTCTTCCTTTTCAATTTCTTAAACGATTTTAATTATGTTTCTTATTTCATTGCTTGGACTTCTCAACACTGTTGAATAAAAATGGTGAGAATGCTCATTCGCGTTTCTTACTACAAATACAATTGTCTTAAATTTTTAACATCTATTATTTAAGCCATGGGTGGGAACTGAATTTTCTCAAATTATGTCTCCGTATTTGTTGAGATGATATTGCATATGGATTACATACGGATATGCAATTTTGAATTTGGTATGGAGGGTTACGATAATGTCTTTTTACAGTGTTTACCTATTCTCGCATTGCCGGGATATATGCTGTTTGGTCAGGATGCCTCCTTGTGTGTGCCTGTGCCCTTACTGCAATACTGACCATTTATCAATGTCTGTGGGCCTTGCTTCTCATGTCCAGCAACTTCCATTCCGTGCTAGAGTCTGGAAGTGTTTCAGCCATTATCTCTTCAACTGTCATTTCTCAACCGTTCCCCTCTGAAAATATCTGATGCCTGTTTCAGCCTCTGAAACTATCTTTCCATTCATTTAACGGGTATTTTTAATTTCTTTCTTATTGTCTCTCTGCTGGGTTCTAAATTACTTTATCAATGCTCTCTATCAGTTGACTACTTCTCAACTTTATCTCGGAAGTCTACAGTTTATCTGCGTATCGCATGTTTTATTTCATTTTTTTAGTCTAGAAATGCGTGTTTTTATATCTATGCTCTCCTATTTCATTTTTGCCTGATTTTGTGTCTTTCCCTCTTTTTAATGGAAGTTATGCCTTATTTATTTCTGAACATCTTAAACACACTTTGTCAGACTAGAATTACATTTGTAGTCTGAGTGTTAGTTATTTCAGTCTGATTTACCACTGGATTTTTCTGTCTTGGAATCTTGTTTTGCCAGCTTGTTTTGAACAGATTTTTTTTTTCAGTTTTCTTTTTCTTTCCTCCCTCTCTCCCTCCATCCGTTTGTGTTCTTTTTTCCCTGTAATTTTTGGGTTTTGCTTGGTTTTGCAATTATTTCCACTAGTTGTCTAAGGCAGCTGGTCCAGTATGAGGTCGTACGGTGGTGGTGCGGCGTGGCTTTCCAGACATGATAATCAGAATATCTTAGCTCTGATCCCAGAGCCTACTGGCTGTCTGGCTCAATAATTGGTCTTGAGGATCTGTCCTTTTTCACATTCCTTCCTAGGCAAATGGCCTCTAGGTGCTACAACTCCGGTGAGCTTTGAATAAATTTTTTTTCCAGCTTTTTTGAATGAGTAGTTAGTAACCCTTGGCCAGCACATGCTTAATTACTAAAGTAAGCAACGATTATCAGTTACCACTGTGATTATTTACCAGAAAGAGAAGGAACAAAGAGAAACCCAAAGCAAAGGGTGTGGCCAATTATTCAAATAGATTGTTTAATGTATTGATTATGGATATCCTTCTGAGTCAGATATTATTTCCATGTCCTACATGGGTTACCTGAAGGACCAAAATATTGAGAATCTTTTACAGGTATTCATGGCCAGGGGCATCTGGGTGGTATAGTCATTAAGCATCCGGCTCTTGGCTTTGGCCCAGGCCCTGATCTCAGGGTCAAGACTGAGCCCCCCACTGGGCTTTGTGCTCAGTGCCAACTCTGCTTGAGATCTCTCTCCTTCTCCTTTTGCCTCTCCTGCTCATGCTTGCTCTCTTTCTTTCTCTCTCTCTCTCAACCAAATGGATAAATCTTTAAAAAAAAAAAAAGAAAGAAAGAAAGAAAGAAAAGAACAAAGAAAAAAAACAAGTATTCAAGGCCAACAGGAGGGAAAGGATTTGGAGACTGGGATTTCCGATTCTCAGGAGGGACCTAAAAAATGTCCATAGTATCCAGCTTTTTGTCTTTACTATTGTCCCTTTGGGTCAGCTGTAGCAACTGGAGGCCTTGGTAATCTGTAATCATTTGGCTATAGCTCATTTGCTTATGGAAATCCCCATATCTTTTGCATGGGATGGACTCAGCCACGGCATGTACATTTGCCATTTCTTAACTTTCTATCCTCTCAGACAATCCACCACGGCTTAGATATCCATGGTGTCAAACCTGAACCAAACTCAAACAGCCTTTTGCTGCCCAGGAAGAATAAAGGACACCTACGACCGAGGCCAGCAGAAGGGAGGTCAGGAATTGGGACCCTTACGTCCCTTCTTCTCTTTCCTTCTCATTCTGCATGATGACTGATGTTCCCGAGGGCACGTTCGTGATTCCTTGTGATGGATCGCATCACCGTTGAGAAATGCTGAAGCAGGACTGCAGGTGAAATGAGTGGCTGAGGGGCAGTGGACAAACGCTGCTAGGCATCACCACAGTCCGCCCGCCCTGCGTGATGTTGCTTGGATAAACTCCCCCAGCTCTCAGAGGACCCATAGTCGTCCTTCTCTACAGGTGCTGGGGCAGAGAGTCGCCTCTCGTTCATTTCCGGTGACTCAGTCAGTGCATTCCAGGAGAGACAACAAACTCACTGTCCCCAGGCTGCCTGCACCTGCCCTCCTTCCCTCCTCTTCCATTATAAAGCCCTCTGCTCTACTCCGTGACAACAGTCTGACTTTCTCTCTTGTGGAAGAGAGGAAACGCGCACGTCTGACTGTCTCTGAGCTACTCTCTGATGCTCCTTGTGGCCCTGTGCTTTCTTGTACCCTCGCCTTCAACAGACTTCCTCCACCCTCATTTCTTGGTGCTGACCTACGAGTTCCCCGAGGAGACCCAGAATACACCCTGGCACAGAAAACCCAACCTCACGAGGTTTCTTCGTGTCTCTCGATCCAGCTACTGGATTTATAATGAGCCGGCCACCCGACTCGCCAGCTCTAGAGTCAAGAGACTCGCTGGTGCTCTTCAGTGAAGGGCTGCTTTCCCCCAGCAACCAAATCAGTCCTTGAGAAGGGAGCCCATGTTTGCCGTCTTTGCTTCCTTTACAAACCCACTCCGAAAGCGGTGAATGGCAGTCTCACTCAACATGTTCCCCAGTCTAGGATACCTGCATTTAAGATGATTCCTGCAGACCTGAAAACTCTGTCCCGAATGGTGGAATTCCATCATCCATGTAGGGAGATGGCGAAATATCTCAGGGCAGAGAGATTGGAGCTATATGATGCCCATATTAATTTATATCTTGTTAACAACGCTTCTCTACATACAAGTGTGGTTAGGCCGTGCACAAATTAGGAGACTCTTGGGATGAAGTGTGCAGGATCCTCATTAGTCCATCACCTATGGCCATAAGCAGCACATGGGAAGACAAGTAACACCAAGCTCATTCACACTTTCTGTGGATCTCAGTTACTTGACCTCCCCACTCTAACTCATATAATCACCAGAATAAATGTGAAATTCTAATTACTCCTATGTTACAGATGAGGCGACACCCAGAGATGTGGAGGGACTTGCTAGAAATCTCAAAGTTATGATGATCATGAAATGTGAACCCAGATTCCAAAATTGATATTCTACTCATAAGAACACTTGCTCCAAAAGGAGCTAAGGAGATCCCGGAAGCAAGGTGGATTAAGAGGGACCGCAGCTCAAAGCCAGCCCTGGGCTGGTATTCTCTTCTTCCCAAGGATGTGAACCCCAATCCCTTCTGAAGCCTCCTCCAGGACTGCCTCTCCTGCCTGCGTGCTGCCCTCTCTGGGGAGTCGGTCTCTCCTTTGGGGCCGGCCTGCTCTCTCCTGCAAAGCCCCTCCAATGCCCAGGTCACTAACCCTTGTCTCGGGTCCCCAGAACCCAAACACCGCCAAAGCAACTGCTCTGAAGTCCCGTCCCCCACTTCTCTTGAGAGGGTCCATTTAAGGGGAGCAACTTCGAGCCAGGAGATCAGGACACAAACTGCAAGGAGGTACTTTCCTGGCCCTCGCAGCAGGATGGTGGAGGGCGGGAGGGCCAGGCAGTCCCGGCAGAGGTGGCAGCAGAGAATGCTGTCCCACTAAGGAGGGAGCAGAAGGCGAGGTGAGGGCTAAGCACAAGCGGACACCTTGCAACCCCCGCCCCCAGCCCCCGAGCCCCACAGTGGGATCTGTGGGACGTTCCTCGGGCAATCCTGGCTGCCCCAGAACCCGGGAAAGGGGAAAACAAATGGCTAACTGACAGAGATCACAGTCTTGCTGGACGTAAGTCTCCATCAGTTTGCTACTGTCTGAACGGTTTACAAGAACAAAGCCATCTCCAGAAACCTATAGACTCCAGTTCCTGGAGCCCTAACATCCCCCCCTCCCCCTCACAGGAGAGAAAATCTTGTATAATCAGTCACTCCTCACAGCCCCCGTATAGCTCTTTCTGTTCACAGGTCCTATCCCTATGTTGTCATAAAAACGCTTTTTGGTACCAAAAATGTCTCAAGAATTCTTTCTTGGCCATTGGCTCCCTTCAAACCACCCTATTTCAAACCAATCACCAGGAACTGGTGGGTGGTTGGCGCTCCACTTAGCAGGCACCCCCCCCCCAAATATTGCTTCTTTGAGACAGTGACATGCCGTCCAGGGGGGCTCTCCCTCTGATCCACTGGCCCTGACTCTCCCTTCCTCTCGGGAAGTTTCAGCAGCTGGATGGAGCCCTTTCTTTCTGCTTTCATCATCCTTCTTCCCCACCCCCCACCCCCCAACCCCTACACACACTCTTCACTATAAGCATATCCCCTCACCTTTATCTGCACAAGATGCAGTAACTTCCTGACAGAAACCCAATAAGCCAACTTGAATCTGATCTGTTCTCTCCGTCTATCTTTTGAGATGGAAATGTTACCCCCCCCCCTATCATCCATGGGCAGCCCCTCTCTGGGGCCCAGGGACCAGCTCTACCCATCATATCTACTCCTCTGGTAGGTTCATCCCACTAATTAGAAACACCAGAAATCCAACTAGCTCAAACTGGAATCTGACAGACCCTTCTGGAATCCTCTCCACTCTCTGTACCCCAAATCCAATCTATTATTAAATCCAGCAAATGAATTCTGGATCTCCCTTCTCAGACCTAGATTTCTGGGGATCTAGACATCTAGAATGGAGCTCATCCTACTCGTGGGTTATGAAGAGGACACAGAAGGGGGATGAAAGCTGGGAAGGATGGACACACCCAGGGGCCTCTGCTTGCCAGAGCTTACAAGCCCCAACTGGCTCCTTGATCACAGATCAAACTGCCCTCAATAGGCTAAATTTTCTAGGTCCCTGGAACACTCTACATACATTGCCCCTCTTTTTAAAATCCCTGGGCCATTCCTTAAAGTAGTGTTTAAATGCTCCTCGCTGCCAGGTCTCCAGCCGGATTTGGGGAGTGAGGGAAAGAACCTCAGATCTGTGCCTAATGGTGGTTGTAGCTAATAGGAGTTGAGCACTTGCTCTAGGCAGACTGCTAAATGCGTTGCCTGTGTTAATTAGTTTAATCTTCACATCAAATCTAGGAAATAAGCACAATCAAAATGGATAGTATTCCCATTTTACACATGAAGAAACTGATGGTCCCAAAGTTGAACAATTTGCTCAAGGTCAGAGTTAGTCAGTGCAACTTTTCAAACAAGAAAACTGAGTTTGGGGAGGCTAAGAGATTTGTTCATATGCAGATGTCAACCTGGCTGAGCTGAGATTCAACCTTTATCCCATTCTCTGGGAAGTTAACAAAATCCAGCATGGCCTGGGTTCGACTTCCCATACATGAAGAGCATCTGAGCTGGGTCTGGCTCAATTTTACCTCGTTCCTCAAGGAGGAAACAAGCAGGGAAGTATAATACGTGTGAACAGTAAAACCTAAAAGCAGAAGCAGGGTCATGAGTAGGACAAAAAGCCAAAAGCCAGGAACCAAAAAGGCTTAAAAGAGCAGGCATAAGGACAAGGACCCCCGAGGTTTTCAAGAACATCACTAAGGTGCTCACTGCTTTAGTGGATAAAAGTCCAATAGCATTATCGGGCCGGTTGGCAGGGCAGAGGATCAGGGGTGCCTTACTGCCACCACAGATGGTTTAGAAAGTATAAGGCAAATGAAACCAGTAGCCTTATCCTCAGACATTATAGAGCAAAACCCGCTCTGTGAGCAATTTAACTAATTTCCTGGACCTGCCCCTTAAATCTGCCATCGTCCCTAAAAACAGGCACTGTCTGATTGATCACGATGAGGGACAAGAGGAACCCTTCCTGCCTTGGCCACACCGTGGTTTTTGTTCTATTCCTGTGGACCGTGGCAGACCACCAAGCATGGAACCCACTGCGTGACCGTGAGCCGGATGAACGAAAGGAAACCGAGTGGTTTTAGTAAGATGGGAACGTGGCAGGAGACGCGCAAGGCTGCTGCCGTGGGCCTTGTATAACTCAGCACAGATGCTCAAGGGCTGGGCTGGTAATCGTAACCGATTTGGAGCTCACACTGTGAGGTGAGGAAGGGATTTTTGTCCTTACAAATCGGATGTAAAGTGAAAACAAAACTCACTCTTCCTCCTGTAAGAGATAGAAGGAGAGAACAGCAGGGGTAAATTTGTGCATGAATAGAAGAGATACTAACTCCTGGGTGAGAAAAAAATAAATAAACCTATGGTTGGAACCCACCAACGCTTTCAAAGACATTTCCAGGGTCTTCCAGTATGGTTTGCAGCATCTGGAGAAGGAAAAAAGGCCTGTGTCTTCATAATAACCTAAAGAAAACAGCCTCAAATCGACTTCCAGACTTCCTATCCAGGTCGGTTTCTCCCCTGTCACCCAGTTCTCTAAACTGCAGCCCCATCCAGAATCCGAGATGCATGGATTCTTCAGGGAGTCTGTGGATTGCCATCACAACATCAGAAAATTTAAAAGTTGTTTTCAAAATTCTGTGTTTGCATGAATACATACATTTCTATGGGGGAAAGAAGTTCAAAGATTTCAAAAATTTCTTAAAGAAGCGTGCGTTCCGATGGGGTGGCTGGTAATGGACATGGGGGAAGGTATGTGCTATGGTGAGTGCTGTGCATTGTGTAAGACTGATGAATCACAGACCTGTACCCCTGAAGCAAATAATACATTATGTGTTAATAAAAAAAAAAAATTAAAATTAAAAAAAAAGAAGCCTGCATTCCCAGATAGTAAAGAGACATTGCTATCCTTGGAGGAACGAGGCACTAGTGATCTTTATGATTTTCTCACTCTGCCCCAGCTTCGGCTCTCATCACATGCCTCAGGTACCTTTGCAACTGACATTCTTAGGTCAGCGACCCAACCATTAGCCTGCAGCCCATAGCTCCCTGTATGGGCAGCAGGGGCATAACCTGAAGGCTTGCAGAACCCAGGTCCTCTCCCACCCCAGACCCACTGAAAGTGCAGGAGGGCACTACGCCTCCCATGCTCTGCTTGACCACATTCTCCTTCTCTTGCTGCACCGAATTCTTTGCCTTCAAATAAAAGCCTCCTGCTCTGTGCAGTCTGGTGAACCCTTTCCAATACCTGACACCTAGGCAAATCTTTGCAGAGTATAATTCCTGGCTCCGTGGGATTGACCATATGATTAGCTCAGGCCAAAGGGATTTGAGTAGATGTGATACAAGCAGGGACATGAAAGGTGCTGGCACAAGTGGGCTTGGCCATTTCATGGTCATGGTCATTGCCACGAGGACATGTTGGGAGTAGCCTTGATGGACGATAAGTGATAAGAAGGGCAGATTGGGTCAGACCAGTTAGCTCAGTCAAGGGCAGCCACACTGAGAACACAGCCAGCCGCTGCACATGCCCATGACCCAGTCAAAATCAACAGCACCTCCTGGCCAAACCCAGCTGACCCAAACATGTGAGCAAAGAATACGGACAGTTGTACGCCCTGAGGATCTCAAGTTGTTTGTTATACGACATTTCTAAGGCAATAGATAATTTATACAGAAGAGGTCTACACCAGCCAACCGGAGCGTAGGGGGATGTCTCTAAGCGTGACTACCAAAAATGGCATCAGTACGGCCAGAGAACTGTGTAAGATGTCGTAGTAACAGAAGCCCACGGCGAGGCTCCTCCATTGAGTCCCCATCTGCAAGTGTGCAGGCAGACCTCCTACTTGGGGGACCCAGGCGCCACCAAAGGCTGCAAACAGATCCTGAGCACATCCCACGAGCCACGCGCCGCTTTCACGTACATCTGCCAATGTTTCTCAAGACAACTTACGTGAATTAAGTAACTTACATGTATTATTCATTTATAACAGATAATAGTACAAACACAAGGAAACTGAATCACAAAAGGGGTAGAATGAAAAGTAAATTTTTTCCCATCGAGTTATACATGTTTCTGTCTTTTAGGACAACTGATGCTCTTAGTGTCTCTGCATCACCCCGGAGAGGGGCCAGTAAGCAATGCACTTCTCCTCTGAGTGCTGCACTCCGTCCGGATGGAAAATCACAGAAGCCAGCCTGCCGTGTTAGCCCTCCCCGACGGGATCCCCACCTCCACGGGGGCTGGTCTCACAGCTCCCTGCTCACCAAACCCCATAGCTGAAACACAACCCCCGTGGGAGCACAGTCATCTGCAGGTTACTTTGCATCCCCCCAACTTGGCGGGGTCATAACTAGACGTCCACACCCCCGAGACCCTTGTTTTTTTCATGGGAATGTCCATGGGGGTGAGGAAAGGGTGTAGGTGTAGGCAGGGAGAGAGAGGAGGGTCCTGAGTCCCCTCACTAGGCTCACACAAGTGGCTACGTTACTGGGCTCACAGGAACCCTAGTGTGGAGAAATACTGAGGCAAACAAAATCAAAGATGAGGGAAACAACCAGACCGCCTGGCCCCGGATGTTTTTTTGGCAGCTACACTGTAATCCCAGAAAATGACCAGACCTCGAAGAAGTAAGCCATTAAGGATGTTATCAATAGTCTGTGCTCCAACCAAGACGGCACCAGAACCTCAAGGCTACAAGCTTCCTGGTCAGTTCTCGATAAAATACTACCAGTAAAAACCCATAGTGGCAACCCATTCGGGACCCCTCTCACTCTAGAGAGCTTTTTTCTTTTCTTTCTGCTCTCACTTTCACTTAATAAACTTTCACTTCACCTCCCCCCATCGTGTCCATGGGATTCATTCTCCAACTCCTTGAGACAAGAACCCTATAATCCTGTAGCACGTGTGCATATGGTCACATAGTCATTGCCCTCACTCGTGTACATATATCTGGTCAAACTGTTTGCTCCCTGTTTAAAAAAAAAAAAAAGCCAGCGTACATTTCACAGAACCAGAATGGTGTGATGTGGAACAGAGAGCATAGGCTTCCTTACTCGGGTATCAAAGGGCTTCCATCCCGACTCTCTCCCTCACCAGCCACAAGCCTGTGATCAAGAGGTCCGACTTTTCTGGGCCTCAGTTTCTTTGTCAATAAAATGGGAAGCATGAGATCCACTGAACGAAGGTACCGAGCACTTACTGTAGGTCGGGCACGGTGCCTGTCCCTGAGGGTACAAAAGCCGTAAATACGGACACCAGCCCTTCCCTGCCAAAACCCCCTGGCCGGCAAGGAGGACAGAATTCCATAACATAACCCCCACCATGAGGCACAGAGGCTTCTCTGGGGACCCTGCACTCTGTCCTAGGAGGAGAGCTCCCCAACTCCGCCTCGGGAGCCCAGGGACACCTTCCCGGAGAAGGGAGTGTGGCTTCCTCATTCAACAACTGCTTAGTGATTCTACAGCAAGGGGAAGCACAAACTCACCTGCGGGCTCCTGGACGGGGTAACTTCCCAGCTGGGTCAGTAACAGCTCGCCTGTAGCCTGTCCCTACTATCTAGGATAGCGTAGCCCTTTCTCCGCTATCCAGGACAGAAGTAGGACCGTCCCTGCAACTGAGGACCCTGTGAGGAAATCTCGTAAGAAACCGGGACTCCCCGATTGAGTCTCTGCTCTATATTGGAGAGAGGGGGCCTGGTACGCACCTAGCTCTTCTTTTTCCAGCGGCTCCCAAGAGCCTACAAAATCATAATTTAAAGTTCTATGCTGGAAAAATGAGACTAAAGAACCAGATGCTCGAACGGACAACAAACTATATTTGAGAAACTATTTCATTCCTTCCAGCAGCCCCTGGGCTCCCTTCGTAGCCCCTCTCCCCCAACCCTACCCCTACCACCACGGCTTTGTGGCCTGACCCTGCCTACCTCCTGGATGTACAAAGCAATCCCAATTTTGTGCTTAAAATGGGAACAAGAACTGAGGACTTTTTTAAAACAGCTTTTTAATATATAGGTGTCCTCGGAGGTTCCCAAGCATATTTCAAAACAGAAACTGATAAATGAGGAAACCAACTGTCAGAGTCTCTGCCTCCAACAGAGGAACTGAATTTCCCTTGGTCCTTGTGCTGGCTCCCAGCCAAGTGTCAAACATATGAGCACAACCTCTCAGAAGAGAGGTAAACAATTCAAGTCATCATGTGGAAATATTCATTTTAAAAACCACCCCTCTTATTATGAGCACCATTGGACAATCCCCAAGCGCAATCTGGTATAGCCAAATAATGACACTTTCCTTTTTTCAGAGGAGTAGATAGGACTTAGGGGCCAGACCCACTGTGTTTCAGGTGGGCGGGCATAGCCCCCGTGTCCCTTGTGTAAAGGATGAGCTGACATCACCTCCAAATGTCCCATTAAAACTATCAGTCTTCTCACCCCAACAACCAAGCATCAATTTGTTTAAAATAATGAAATTCTACCTGCTTGTATTTTTAGGTATGTGTGTCCTGTGGATATATTAGAAACATAGATCATAAACATGACGGGAGGGCTCTGAGTGGAAATCAGCACAGACCACGATTTCTGTTCCATGAAAGGAATCAAAGGAGCCCAAACCACCCTCTGCTTGCTGAAATGGACACCTGCTGTCACCTGGGAAAGCTCCACCTGAAGCTTGGGGAGTCACTGTCCTTCATTCACCCACCAGTCTCTGTGTCTGGACCTCGGGGCTCTTGGTACAACTGAAAAGTCCAAGCTCTGGCAGAAGCTGCCAGCCAGGGTGCGTGGGGGTGAGGTGGGAGGCGGGGTATAAGTAAGTTACACTTTGTTTTCTAGAAAATAAACAATTTTAACCAGTTTTGGTCCCTGGAAGTTGTGAAATTTCCATCTCATCCTAACTAAAAGAATCAGAGCATGATTTCAACTCCAGGAGAGGTGACATTAATTTGGGGAAAACTTAAAACAACTCCTGCTTTCCGCACCCCCCCCAGTGGGGGATGGGTGGAGGGAGAATTAACTTATCTTTCCCTTAGAAAAGTTCCAGATGTAGAAGGCTAGTCCATTATCTTGAGCTCATACTTGATTCCTCTGCGTCTGGTGTAAAGAGAAACTCCATTTGTTACTTTCTTCCGTGACAGAGACAAGCAGTCTGTTACTATGGACATAATGCAACTTTCAACAATGAAATAAACAGTGAGCCTCAAACATGAAACAATGTAAGCAGTTAAAAAGCAGAATGGAAAGTTTCTGCCAGTGAGAGAGCTCAGGACCCATCATCTCTGGAGAAGGCTGTGTTTTAATGTCTAACTTTGAAGCTGAAATCTGTCATTTCTGTTAAAATGCAAAGGGTGGTACCTCGGGGAGGGAGGAGCTCTGAATATGTCATCTGTGGAAAGACCACCTTGCTTGCTCATTTCCCTGCCATTGGGGAAAGCTATTATGGGCTCTTTTGTGAGACATTTAAAACCTCTCCAATAATTTTTCTGAAATTCCCAAAATTTGCCCCAATTAAATTGTCAGAGGGGGAGATGTACCTGACAAATGTCTTCTAGTGGGTGATCCTTTGACAACCCAGTATTTGGCATCTCCACATGCTCACGGACTTGGGGAGCAAAAATAAGGGAAGGGAGGAAAGGTTCCTCAGCCTCGATAGGAGATTCCACAGTCTCAAGAAGAGCATTACCAGCGAAATATGCACGCTTCATCTCATCTCAGAAAATGCCAGTGAGCATCCATTTGGTTCTCAGAGGCTCCTTATTAAAGGTTTTGCAGAAAGGCAAGCGCCCCAATCCCCTTCCTTAGTTTGGTCACCAAATTGATGTGTGACCAGTGGAAAATAAACCGAAGGTAAAAAGAGTCATTTCCTCCTAGAGCTGTCATGAGGATTTAGTGGGATCGTTTCCTTCAGGCACTTGGAGTGACCCTCTCTGACGCCACAGTTTCCTTCTGTTAAAAAGACATTGCAGCCCTGGATGTCTCCTTAAAAACTCCAATACAGCCTTATCATTAATAATTATGACTTGTTACATTTATTACATGAATATATATAACTGTCCTTCTATTTTGATCTGGCTCCTTGAGTCAGTCTACAACCGGTTAAGACTCATGGGATGGAAGGAGACTGAATCATTGAACATCATCAAACCTACAGGCTCTATACAGGCGGCAGGAGATAAGTAAGACACTAGCCAGCCAAAAGGGACCCACACAGATCCTCATAGTCCCCCTATAATCACCACTTCATATTTATTAAGTCATTCTTCCTCCGGTCTTCCTTAAAAAGCAACCCTTTCTGGTCTTACTACAACAAAAAATAATTTATTTTGGTCAAACATGTATTTTGCCTCATCATGAGACTACTGCAATAAATACAAAGAGGAATGTGATAGAGTCCCTGTCACCAGGAAACATGTCACAAATGAAGGAGACAAGGGTGTAAACAATTAAGACAATATAGCCTGCATTTGCAGTCATGAGTATCATGGGACATGTCCTGCATCCACCTCTCACCAGCAAGGTGACCTTGGACAAGTCAATTAACCTCTTTGGGATTCCCCTTCATCACCTGGTAGACTGATAGAATATGCTCCTTTCACGATAGGGTGAGAGACAGGTGTTAATGTTGACACCAATGCCACCATCCCACGAGTGGGATGTGAGAGCTTTCTAAAGAAGGTAAATGGGGCTACCCTTCCGTCTGCAATTTAACCGGCATGTACTTGCCTGGACCCAGACAGGAAACCCTGGATCTAGGCTTACTGATTTTATAAGAGATAAGGTATCTGATTCTTAAAAATATTTCGTGAAAACTGCTAACGTGGAAGGTCCTACAAGAAATCAAATTTGGGTCAGAAAGAGGTACAATGAAACAGCATTGGATGTTTTGAAAAAGTAGCTGCCATTTGTCATGGGAGAAAAACATCAACAATAGAGAAGGTGTGGATACACAGAATCTCTATTGTGCATGATCTAAAGTGAAGACTTGGTATTATGTACTGCATTGACACCTGGTGAAATCAAGAAAGCTTCGAATAGTCTGTCTGCACCCCACCCAGCTCCCCACCCAGCTCCCCTGGATAACCCTCGCTATAAAAGGGCCCAGACACAGCTCCTGCCCGTGCCTGAGTAGGTTTCAGTTCCAAAGTATTCAAACAAGCCGATCACGTCCTCCCATGGGATTGAGGGGACACCTCATCCTCTTGATACTACGAAGCCTGCCTCGCATAGCCCCTGGTTGTTTTCTCCCTTCTTGAAGCAGACTTTGTGGTATGTGATATAGTTTGCATGCATGGAACAGTCTCCCCCCAGGGCAGCAAGTATCTGTGATTAATAAACTGCTCTCAATCTCATCTATCCAGTGTCAGGTGTCATGTATTTGACCATATCCCTGAGATGGGAAACCCTCCCTTACCAATGGAGCACCAAGGATGCAACTAAAACCATTGTTCATGGAGGATTTTATTCGTCTGCATTTCATGTCATTCCCTGCCTCCAAAATTACTTTCTTCTTCAAAATCTGAGTGAGTTATTGATTTAAAAAACAAGACAAAGCCTTAACATAATTTTGATTCAGTCAGACAAAGCAAGAAATAGAAACGTGGGCTACAAAAAAGGGTACGTGGAGACCCCCATTGCAATCGAACCTGTATGTCCAGGTGAATTCAAACAAATGTGTTTGCAAATATCAAATATTTTACTGCATTGGCCATAAAAGATCTATTTTCCATTAGAAATACTTTTAAAAGATTCTCAAATGCTTGGGATTTAATACAATTTTTAAAAGAACACATTTTATGAATTATTTCACATAGCATCATGATGAATATTTTCTCTGATTCCATTCCTAATTGATCACACTTGGGGAGGGGGGCTGGATATCTACCTTTCTAGACCCGAGAGTTTTCTTCCCCAAACACAAAGTGGTGGTTGACGTATCCTTTTCAGTCTAGCATTCTACTGAGCACCACCAGCATCTGATCTAACTGAAAAGCTCCATCTGAATTTTCCAAATACAATGTGACTCTGAGTTTCTAAGGCAAAGTTAGAGAGACAAGGAGGGATGAGGTGTGCTATTTCAGATACTTCATCCTTCCTACAGGTATACGCTTTGCTTTGTAGGCAATGCCAGATAGAGGCCAGGATACCTTAAAGCAATCAACAAGAACAAAAGCAAAGAATGGAAGTAGTATCTGACAATGAAGGAAGAAGCCACGCTGGTTCCTGTCTCTGTCCATGGTCCTTATCGTGAGGCAATAACTTGCAGCTCTCCTGCTATGCTGACCCCAGGATAGAGATACCTTCATCTTGTTCTCAGAATCAGGGCATGTTACCCCTTGAACATGGTTTGGCTGAAGCAAAACTGTAAGTGCAACTAGTTTAGTTATCTCAAGGAGCTTCTGGTGCAGTTACAATAATGCTGTATTTTCTTTAATTTTTATTTTTAAAAAAGATCCAAGTCTCGATCCCACGGATGGTTAGAAGGAACATGTTCTCTGCAGGCTCCTCCTTGGGCCCAACAACTCAATGGGTGTTTTCCCAATTCAAAGAAGTCAGATATATTCAAAATTGGCTAAATAAATGACACAGTCCTCGTGGTCAATCCAGAGAACTACTCTATTTGTGGTCTCTGTGAATGACCACAGGTCATCACCAGAAACAAGTAGTTCGGACATTCAATGTGAAGGCATTCTACCCTCTGCAGTGAGGCTGTGCTGCCCCTCACAGTTCTGTCTTCTTTACGTGGATGTGGGTGGAGGAACACCTTCCTCTCACTGCTGTGCTACATTGCAGAATGTCTCACAGCGAGAATAATTAGAACGACCCCACACTTTCCTTGCCATGGAAGATTATCTCTCAACAGCAGAAGGACCTTTGGGACAGGGTCCTTCTTTCTGCTGCCCCTGAAATCTCCACTTTGCCCATCCCCAATTCAGGTATTGGTAACCCCTAGCCAAGGGTCTGCTCATCTCCCCTGGCACTCACAATTGACTTTGGGTGTTCTAGATGAGAAGGCACTTTCCTCAGATGGAAACATCAGAGCTCCTTCCCTCCCCAGGGAAAACATAAACAGAGAAATCATCTTAGGACCTTAGACATATGAATCAGTTGGCTTTGACATAAAAGCTCTGGCTGCCCAAGACAAAGGCTCCAGAGTTTGACTCCATGTCCATTAAACAAACTGCTGGAAAAGATGGCTGCCCCCAGGAGGACAAACAAACAATGTCTCAATTTCCATCTTCCTGAAAGTTTCTGACTCAGTCCAACAGGAACCTCTCCCCAAATGCACATGTCTGTCATTTTATAATGGAAACCCATAGTAAAACATGATCCACTTGGTAGAAATTTGCTGGAATATTTTAAAAATTCATAAAATCAGAGGAGTGATGAACCATGAGAGACTGTGAACTCAGAGCAACAGACTGAGGGTTTTGGAGGGGAGGGGGGTGGGGGATGGGCGAGCCTGGTGGTGGGTATTGAGGAGGGCACGTATTGCATGGAGCACTAGGTGTGGTACATAAACAATGAATCTTGTAACACTGAAAAAATAAAATAAAAGTATTTGGGAAAAAAATCATAAAATAAAACATGGTATTATTTTAAATATGTTTCATTGACTGTCAGTACATTCTACTAATAGGTATATTCTCTGCCTGGTCTCTATATATTTTGGCTCCAACTAGATGATAAACTAAATCCCAATGCTGCAAACCAGATCGGTGGCTTCTTAGTGTCAATGAGATGATCCATGACTCATAGATTCTCCCCTAACCAGGGGTCAGCCTACCCTCTCAGCGTCACCTCCATCCCGTTGCTTACACGCACATGACACACAATGACAGGACACTCCTACAGGGCTGCGCGTCCCTTGCACATTTGTCTCTGCTGATTCCTTGAAGGGAATGCCTGTATGGTGATGCCTGCCAAATCTCTGCTCATCTCTCACAATGACAGAAGAATTTCCTCAGGGAAGATGCCTCCCTTACACCTGCCAGGCAAAAAAAGGCGCTCTGCTCACAAAGCTCCATCTAGATCTCTCTGTCACTGGGCTTATGGGATTGCTTGACACTTTCACTGGGCAGAACATTTATCGCTTTTCTTTTCACCTCGGTCTACAGCAAGCTTTCTGAGAGCATTTTTGGTTCATTCTTGTATATTCTCTTCAGCTCTCAGTCCATCAGTGTCTGTTATTTGGCTTCTCTATGCCTCACTTAGAGTCAACGTTCTCCTAATCTCAATCCCTGTCATCTGTCGACAGGGGAGGGCAAGTCACTGAGCCTCTCGGAATTCCAGCTTCCTCCTCTCCAAAATGAACTTACAGATGTCACTCAGAATATGGTAGTGAAAACAGAAAATAACAGAAAACAACTTCAATAAGGTATCCACCACAGTGTCTTATGGTTGTTAATGCTTAATATTCCACTAAATTATCCAACAAATAGTTATGAAGTATATACTTTGAGCCAGGAAACGTGAAATATTAGGGAATTCAGACACAGGTCATGACCTCATTGGGCTTTTGGCTTATTGGAAGAGAGAGATAATAATTAAGTAATTATAGCCACACACACACACACACACACACACACACACACATGCAGTTGTTAAAGAAATACGGTCTTAAAATAAAGTATAATGAAAGAATCAATCTAGACTAGCTTAGGGTCAGACAAGGCTTCCCCACGGAAGTTGACAGCTAAAGGATCAATAAAAGTTCACCAAGCACAGTTGGAAGGAGCAGAATATTCTCGTTTTTTCTCTCCTGTTCTGATTCCCATTTCTTATGAAGCCATAGAAGCCAGAAAGCACACACACCACCCTTCACGCCCCGTCCTCTAGACTAGCTCTGTCCAACAGGGATGGTGTAAATGTCTCCTGGTGCCGCCCAGTATAGAAACCACCAGCTCCGCATGGCTGCTGAGCCCTTGAAACATGACTGGTGAGACTGAGAAATCAGGGGCGCCTGGGTGGCTCAGTGGGTTAAAGCCTCTCCCTTCGGCTCAGGTCGTGACCTCAGGGTCCTGGGATCGAGCCCCGCGTCAGGCTCTCTGCTCAGCAGGGAGCCAGCTTTCCCTCTCTCTCTCTGCCTGCCTCTCTGTCTACTTGTGATCTCTCTCTCTCTCTCTCTCTCTCTCTGTCAAATAAATAAAACCTTAAAAAAAAAAAAGACTGAGAAATCAAATTTCATTTTAAGTAGTTGAAATTTAAGTTTAAGTAGCCACGTGTAGCTGTGGTCACCATCTTGGACAGTGCCGCTCCAGGTCCTATTTCCGTCTTTATCCTCAGAGTCAACCTGATTCATGATGCTACTAACACATACTAACTTAGGTCTGTTTTTAGGAAACAGAATATCAGAAAGGCATCTTAGCATCTTTTATTTAGAGTGACAGTGTCGTACACTGACTCAAATCTCTCTTAACTGATTCATTTGTCTGGAACGAGTTGCCATGCCAGCGCAGGGATTTACCCTCAAGACATCTCATCAAGAATATCAAGTATATCATCATGCTTTCCATCAAATAAGCATTAAAAAGTAGCTGGTTCTTCCCTTTTCCTCTAAATCACCGTACACTGGAATTCACTCAGCTCACATTTGATGACTGTTTTCTATTTGCAAGGTTCTGGAATGAATATTGAGGATGAAAAATGAAGAAGGTAATGTCTCTGTCCTCAAAAGGCTTTAATATTATTAGTGGAGATGAGCAATGCAATCAGAGCTTGGTGGGGTGTGGTTAAGGGGACCCTGTGGGGGTGACTCCATGAAATAAGGCATTCAGGGGTCAGGATACAAGGGCCAGGTTCCTGGCTTTTTATTTGCAGTTTAGAAAGGTTGTTATGTTGGCGGCATGGAGAGAAGAGAGAATGGGACAGTGAGACCTATTATGGGCTGAACCGTTGCCAGGGTACAGGGAAGATATGACTCAGCCTGCAGTAGGGAGGTGACAAGAAGACTTCAGAGACGACCAATCTGAGAGATGTTTCAGAAGCAGAAGACCTCTCTTGTGGAGAGAAAATAAAGTAGGAGTCTGGAATGACTCTCAAGTTTCGGTTTGGGGGAAGGATGAACAACAGTATTTTGCCAAATCTATCACACATGAGGAGACAATGTGCTCTCCCTAGGCAAGGAAGAGCAGGTGTGCCCAGGGAACCATCAGACTGAACGATTTTGTTCTTCAGGAAGGTAGAAAGCGGGTGTGTGTGTGTGCATGCGCACACACACGTGCGTGCTCATGCACATGTATCCAGAAAAAGAGAGAGAGACTGATGGATCGACGCCCCCTCTGGAACAGTGTTCTCGGCTCTCAGCAAGCAGCAGTTCTGCCCCTCAGGGGACATCAGACAAGGTCCAGGGATGTTTTATTTGAACGCAGTGCTACTAACATCGAGTAGGACGCAGTCAAGAATTCTGCAAAACACCCCACATTGTACAACACAGACTCACCGGCCCAAATGTCCACAGGCCTGGGGCTGAGTAACGTTCTACAGCACAAGTCAGACAACAGAACGAATGCCAACGTTGGCGTAAGGCATCCCTGAATTAGATCTCTCATCTACCACTCAGTGGCTGTGTGACCTGTAGGACGTGATTTCTCTTCCGAGAGCCTCAGTTTCTGTATGTGGAACAATGGAGATGATGTCACTGTCAGAAATATTACATGACATTATGTATCCAAAATCATTAGACCCAAAATAGATATTTATTAAATGTCTACTTTCTTTTCCTTAAAAACCATACATAGCTAATCCAGCATCGTTAATTTCTATTTTCTGTGGTTGTGTATTTGCCTGCAGAAACTACTCCTGGCACAGAAGTCTACAGTGAAGCTGCTGGAATTCCTCCCAAGCCTCGGACGCTCTCCTAAATCCACCTTTCCCTGCGGGGGTGCCGGCTGTCCGTGCATTTGCTGCGTCGTGTATTGTTCATTTCTCCACATTCAGGTGGTAAGCCCCTTGTGGCCACGCCCCTGTCGAGTCCAGCTCGCACTCACTGTTGCTTCCCCCTCTCCTTCCTGCATCACACGGTGGCGTCCCAAGGCTCAGCCTCCATCCTCCTGTCCCCTCTGCTCACCCACTCTCTGCAGATGATCTTATCGATTCCCTTGACGTTAAGTGTCATCTATTTGCCAACATCCGGGTGGTACAAATGGCGGGTTATTCTCCTGAGTAGCCAACCCGTCCTTTTCTTTACGACAGAATCCCGATTTTATTCAGATTGGCAATATACTCAAATTTAAACATATTTCTGAGCCTCCCTTGCAGATGGGCACGAGCTCCTGGGAAACCCCTCTTATCCCTCGTGCCCTTCGTCCCCAGCACACCTCCCGTCTGGGACACAGGTAAGACGGTCAGAGCTCCAGAAACATTTCTGAACAGGAAGCCTGCTGAATGGCTCAATAACATTTGTGCAGAAGAAGGAGTTTGGGTCCTTGATGACCCTGAGACGCCGAGCCAGCTCAGCACTCCCTACCCTTGGGTATTTTTCAACGTATGCAAACAACAAGCCTCCTTTTTGTTTGACTTCCATCCTGGTTATTCACAGCCAATCACTGTTTGTAGTCGATACCGACTCCCAGCTTCATACCTACAGTTCGAAACATGCAGAATTACAGATTCTACGTGGAAGTCCTCGCAAACATCGAATGTGCCCCCCGCACAAAATATGGATCAAACAAAGCTCTCCCTTTCTTCTTGAAGACAAGCTCCTCCGTAGGCTCCCCCTCCTGGCAAACTCTGTTCATCCTCGTATTAGTTCTACCGGCAACACCGCAATACTTCAATTCTACACAGCTCCTCAGCTGCTGGCTTCTCTTTGCTGTCCCTTGTACAGTGTCATCCGGGCCATCCTTCTCTTCTCTGGGCTACCATGACGGCCCCTCACTGTCCCCGCTCGGCGCATTGATGATCCAGTCTCCGGGGAGCAGCCGGACTGATGTTAACATCACGTTCACCCCATCTCCTGGCTCACAGCCCTTTGGGTCTTTGCCCTGTGGGTTCCAGCCCTAAGTGCCCGAGCTCCCCAGGGATACTCCCTGGACCTCCTCTCACTCCACACCCCTCCCCCCAGCCCCGCCATGTCAGAGCTTCTAGGTGAGCTCTGCCAACCCTCCCTGTGCCGTGTATTGGTACCAGCCATTCCCCCTCCCAGGAGCATGTCCGTCTCTGATCTTCGTGTGCCCAGCTCCTGCTCGTTAACCAGAACCAAGCTGAGACATGTATTCTGTGAGGCCTCCCGGACCTCTCATCTAACAGAGCCGCCAATTACTTCCTATCTCATTACCCTACTTTAATTTTCTGCCCGCTACTCATTAATTTACATCTTTCGTGTTTATTTATTTTAGCTTATTTAATATTTTTCCGTCCCCCTTGAATGGAAGCTCCATCACATCAGGGATGCTCCCTCTGCCCTTTGCCCGCTTATCCCGAGCTCCTAGAATGGGGCTGTTATGCTGACATACCAATAGTTTTGGTTAAAGCCGTGACTTCAGCCCTCCTGTCTGAAATACCTCCCTCTGCCTCTCTGTATCAGTAGTTACACGGCTCGGTCTCTCGAGTTCCTTCTCCCCCGCTAGATCTCAAGCTTTTTGGCCCAAACTGTGCCCCGAGGACACCACACCGCTCCCGAACCCCACCTGCTGCTATAGTCTGGCCGTGTGGGGCACGCCGCTGCCCGAACCCCAGCACGCCTAGCTACCTGAGGCTCCTCTGGCGTCTCAGTGCTGGCTGCCCTTCTCCCTCCACTCCACGTGGAGTCCTCCCACTTGTCCTTCACAACTCATTTCCAACATTCGCGAAACCTCCCCTCGTGCCTGCAGCAAGGCACGCACTGCCTGTTCTGTGCAATTGACAATGTTCACATCACGGTAATTATGTGCCTTTTCCATATGCCCTTCTACTTTTCTAGCCAGACTATAAGCTCTGTGAGGGCAGAACCCACTCCTCACCCATTCCTATAACCCTACCTTCTGGAACAATCTTTGTCACAAGGTCTCAATACCTCCTGTGGAATGTTCTTGGATACTGATGTTCTGGTTATTATTACAGGTTTTCATGGAAAGAATGATAGTTTTTCTCCCCTAGACTAAATATATTGTCAGTGAGTATTTTAAGAGCACCTTGTTTACCCAAGTCTATTTTTCCCCCCAGATTTATTTCTTTTCCTCTGCTTTAGAGGCTCCATTTCCAGGTTAAGGAATCGTGAGTGAGGAAGGGAGAGAGCATCACTCCTTCTTTCTTTTCTTTTTTTTTCTTTAGCCATAAAACTCAGAATGAATTATGTTATGATTCCATGAGGTACAGATGAGAAACTGCATCACATATTTTACACAGGAACTGACTTCATCATTTCCAGCAGGCGGACATTGAAGCAGAGTTGGCTGCCCCTGGCTGAAAAGACATCTGTCTCAAAAGAGCTACACCCACCGGGCCACCAAGGCCACCGAGCCACATCTCAGAGCTTTCTTCTCCCCATACTCGAGAACCCCCCCACTTCTGAGGCTACACGACTTCAGGGCCATATTGTCTAACGCCCTTGTGAACAGAGGAGGTGCCCCGGGATGGAGAGAGGACCCTCTAAGGTCCGTTTGAACGGAAGTTATTTAGGGTGATTGACTGGCTCGGTGCACTAGTGGTGGATCCTGAACCAGATCTCAGCCTGCTGTGCCCTCCAGCGCCCTTCCCGCGGTGCCACCCATCTCCTCGTGCTCCCATCACCACATCTCTCCACGACTTCCTGCCTTTCCTTCTCAGTGACCTCACTGAACCTCTTTCAGTGTGTGGGTTACTCCCCCAATTTTGCTTCTTCCATGCTGGACCCTTTCCTCCAAGAACAGAAATTGTATGTATCCTTCTCCCGTGTATCCTTCACTCTTTGGACACTATCTGTCTCATGAAGACATCCAATGACCATTTGTTGGATGCGTGCATAAATAATCAATAAGGCTTTCATTCTCTCACTCTCTTTTTTAGTAGAAGACTCAAATTCCCTACTTAAATCCACACATAGAAGAGTATGTAAAACCCTGCGTATCCCAGGGACTGTCCAAATCTCTCTAGTTATCATCTTATATTTAACTAAGACTGTTATTATTACCTAGATACAGTTTGCCTGAGGACCTAAGAACAGAGAGATACTATTTGGAAATCAGAAGCCACCTGAGAAAATAACTATTTTGTTAACTTTTCTCCAAATGTACCCCAAGGCCTACGCTCCTGTCATGTGATTTTTTTTCTTCTTATGGGAAGAGGAAAATAGACCAAATTCACAAGGATCTTTCCCATAATACATCTGTGTATCTGAACAACAACAAAAAGGAGTTTTGTTCTATTTTTTTTTTTAGTTTGACGTACATATCTTTATATAGTTTGGGAAGAAATTTGCTCTTTGATTCCAAAGAACGCAAAGGTAAGTGGAAGAAGGATTTTTCCATGAACCCACAATCCCCACCCTTGGAAGGTGTGCTGCAGAATTATGGTGTCCCAGAGCTGTCCAGGTCCTAATCTGTGGAGCCCATGGATACATTACTTTACATCACAAAAGGGACCCTGTAGATGGGACTAAAGGTAAGGACTTTGAGATGGAGAGATGATCCCAGATTCTCCAGATGTGCCTGATAGCCTCGCAATCCTCCTCAAAAGTGGATGACCTTTCTTGGATGTGGTCACAGAGAGAGAGACGACCACAAAGCAATGATCAGAGGGCTGCAATGCTGCTGGCTTTGAGGATGGAGAGAGGGGACGTGAATGAAGGAATACAGGTGACTTCAACAGACCCTGGAGGGCAAAGAAATGCATCCTCCCCTAGGGCACTGAACAAGGACTACAGCCCTCCTGCCACCATACCAGGGAGACCCGTGCCGGACTTCTAAACAGCAGTTGGGTAATATGTCTATGTCATTTTACCATACTAAGCTTATGGTCATTTGTTATGGCAGAAAAATAGAAAACTAAGACGGAGAGTCATAAAAGGAGTCAAGGAAGCCCTTCTCAGTGCTGGAGGGATGGGGTAGCCTGTCTGAGAGTGCAGTTTCTGGGCTGTGGAGTTGAGGACAAGCCCCTGGGCATTATCTGTCTCTGACCCCCAAGCTTGGGCGAAGAACTCTGACACTGTGTCCAGAGGCCCCTCTTCAGGCCGCAGGTTGAGTGTGGGCTGGGGCATCTGATTAAGGAGCACGGGTAGGGATCTCACCCACCTCCCTGTCTCCCCTGCCTTGCTCAGTGCCAGTAGGCATAGCGAAATATTCCTCCGTGAAGGAAAGCTATTTGGACACCCCAGGTAGCCTATAATAAGAAGAGTATAAAACTCTTAGATCTTTGTCACATGATGTCCAGAGAAAGAGAGTTTTTCTCACTAGCCTAACTGGTTTCAGAAATCAACAAATTGGAATTCTGAAAAGGTGCATGATTTCTCTGGGGCCGCCTAGTATATAAGAGAGAAAAAGAGACCAGGGACACAATTCTTGACCCTTTCCCATCTGCATTATTCCAGCCCACCCTAACAACTGGAAAATCCATTGAAGAGGCAGAAGGCAGACCCATCGTACAGATTACTTAGAGCATAAACTAGTAATTTCAACACCACAACCCATGCGGGAAAAGTTGTATGCTGTGACCATTTATAGAAGTTTTAGACACATTCATGGATGGCCACTCTATCCCCCACTCCCTGTGGACACAGAGCCTCTATGGAGAAGAAAACTGTCCACGTGTGGATGAGTTACCCACCCAAGTTCATGCCATCATTCTCTTAAAAGCTAGGGCACTGGAGTTGAAAAAAACAGAGGCTTGAAATTTGGAAGGAGCAGTATTTGGATCTTGACCTGGCAGCGTAGGAGAGTGTTGGAAGCAAGCCTTGGCCAGGAACTCGACCTTCAGAATCCTCAATTTGCTCATTATAAAACAGGGATAATAGTGCATGCTTTGCAAAGTGATTGTAAGGATTTATTTGTTCAGTAAACTATGTAATGAAATTACATATATGCATGGAATGTCACACAGCCAGTGTTTAATAAAAAGTTTCTCACCCAGCTTTTTATGAATTTCCCCCTACCATCGGAAAAGAAATCTTGATAAAATACATGTTGTCTGAGAAACAGCTCGTATGTGTGCTGTGCATATTCCAAGGGTCAGTTGCTCTGGTCCCCAAAGGGATGAGCTTGATGTCCCTGTGTGTGTGGGGTCTTAGCCAGATCCTCCTGCTTGCCTGGATTGCCATTCGTGGTGATTGTGGACTCACAGTGCCATCTCGTGGACATCTGTGGACTTTCCTTTTCTTTTTCCAAACTAGAAAATCCAACACCTCATCTCTGCCAGACAGAGCATACAAAGACCTAAAACACCTATCCTGACTTTAGAGGCAAAATGCTTATTTGAAGAGATGTGCATGCCCACAACTAAGAGAAGGAAAAGGAGAAGCCTGTGTATCCCCCCAGGCAAGCTTCTAGAATGTGTTTCCAGTGGGCTGGGGCAAAGGAGCCCCGGGAGTGCCTGGAGAGGGCTCCTAGGGGAGGGAGCGGATCACGAGAATCACGGGTGACATGCACCGCACATGCTCTGGCCAGATAGCGTTCCAAATGCTTTCTGCGCACTGACTTGTTTAACCTTTGCCAAACACTACGAGCATAGAGGGAAAGCTAGTCTCCAAATCTAGGCGGTCTGGCACCCAGATTCAAGTTCTTAACTACTCAGCAGTAAATACTAGTTAGTACTAGCTACTAGTCACCTGTAGTTCAAGTCAGAGACAGGCAGTGGCTGAGATGGGCTGAAGTTAGCGTCCCCTGACTCCGGAGTCCCCGCTGCTGTTTCAGGAAAATGCCCTTCACCTGGGTGATCAGTCCGTTAAGCTCCCAGCTCTCGGTTTTGGCCCAGGTCATGACCTCGGGGCTGTGAGACTGAGCCCCACGATGGACCCCACGCTCGGCGCAGAGTCTGCCTGAGAGTCTCTCTTCCTCCCCGTCTGCCCCTCCACCTGCTCGCTCTCTCTCTTACTCTAAAATAAATAAATAAATCTTTACAAAAGAAAAAAAGAAGAAAGACCTTTGTTCAACTAAGCCATGGCCAACGGACCAGGTTGTTAAAGACCATGTTATCATAGTGGACAGGTGAGGTGCTGGGGCTGGGAACATTCCAGGGGGAGAAGGACTATTGGAGGCAAAGTAAATGCCCATATTCTGGAATATACTGCAGAAGTAAAGGGCAATTGAGAGAAAGGGTGGTCATGCCACAAGGTCCCACGCAGGTTGTCCCCCTGCAGGAGGCATGTGTCAGGCCATCAGGGAGGAGAGCCTTGGACACTGAGGAGTACATTCAAGGTTGCCTGCTGGATCTTCGTTTTCTGAATCGTGTGACCTGGGGTAAGTCACACTTATAAACTGGGCGTCATAATACCAACCTCGGACAATGGTTTCCTGACCTGGGATGCATCTTGGTGGGTCCCAGGATAGCAACAGGGTGCAGAGGAAGAAGCAAGGCAAGGCAGGGAGCCACAATAGGGGGACACTCGTACGCTAATGTAAGTGTTCGATTCCGAATGAGACAGGAAACCACCAGAGGTTGGGGCAGAGGAATGGCAGGGACACAGAAGAACACGCACTGGGCTCCATTTACACTAAGTGGGAAGATGGGCACTACACTTCTCTGTAGTCAGCACGGTGGTGGAGGGGGCTTGAGAGCAGACAGTGACCGTGGGCAGCAGGGACAGCTTGAGGATGGCGGGGTATTAGGAGCATTCAGTTTGTAAAAGTTCT
Source organism: Potos flavus (assembly GCA_028534135.1). Lineage (NCBI taxonomy): Eukaryota > Metazoa > Chordata > Mammalia > Carnivora > Procyonidae > Potos > Potos flavus. Next base: position 997,583 of record CM052900.1, on the reverse strand, counting down.
CAAGCTGTGTGCTTATCATATGTGCTCTTTTCCGTATGTATGTTACGCTAATAAAAAGTCAATACTCCCCTGGGTCCTGTACGGTAAGAGATGGCAGAGAAATAAGACGAGGGACCAGGGATGTGGCTAAGTCAGCTATCTTGGTGAGAGACAGTGGGGCCTGGGACTTGGTTCTGTGGCCCAAGGTGGTCCGGAGTGTTCAAGTTCATTCTCCCCATGGCCATCATCACCTGTCACAAGCCATGATCACCCCTCTCCAACCTGTGTACCTCCCCTGTCTAGAACCCAACCTCCTTCCAGAGCTATGGCGAGCTTTCCGGCGCAGGAGTGCCTTCCAGCAGCTTCCTGCCTGTGTCCCTGCTCTCCTCCCTCCCTCACCTCACTTGGCTGCAGTCGCCCTGGAGTCATTGGCTCACCTGCAAGCCCTTCGCCCGAGCTTTCCCCTCTCCTCAGAATGGTCTAGTGTTCTGATTCCCATTCTGGAAGCCCCACTAGTGAGCCTGAAGCTGCCCTCACCTCCCGTCCTTCACTCCGTATCACATTACACTGTGTTGCATACTTGATAGCACTCATTTCTGAAAATGCTTTTGCCTTGTTTAATTGCCTATCTTACCACCAAGAGTGGGGATTGTGCTCTTCCCAGAACATCCACAAAGCCTGGAGTGCTGTATGCCTCCTACTAACTGCTTGATAAATATTTGTCATGCACTTGGCCACGGGCTATAGGACAGGCTTCTGCCAAGCCCTCTGCCTTCATTTATCGTCTCCTGTCCTTTGCCATCCTATTCCACACCCTGACTTTTCTAAGAGTTCCTCCGTGCACCACTCTCTGTCTCCCTCCCATGTCTTTGCCGTTGTCACCAGCCTGGCACACACCCAGCCATGATTCTGGATCAAGGGTCTCTCCCTTGGGGATGTCACCTCTGCCCGAGGCACCAGCAGCCTCGGTGTGCACAGCTCTCTCACTGCCCACCGCAAGTTGGCTCATGATGGGTAGTGTCTTGTGTCTTCCAGCACGACCAGATCGTGCTGGCCTCAGGTCGTGCTGGCCTCAGAGTCCAGGAGGGGTAGGATGCAATGTGAAAAGAAAGCGACGCAGACATAAATGAGGCCTCTATCCTGTGCTCCAAGAGGGATGAGGAAGATGAGTCCCAATCCCTGGGGGGCCCCGGAAGCTCTAGAGGAGAGGAGGTAGCTGAGCAAGGTTTGGAGCAATGCCCACGGCTTGAGCATGTGTCAGTGGGAAGAAGGGGCCCCGGGCCGGCTGGGTGGCTCGCACAGAGGCAGGAAGGGAACACGGCGGAGGCTGAGCGAGTCCTCCACCGCGGGCCTTTCCCTGGTGTCAGAACACTTTTCATGCTGTCTCAGAGCAGCGAGTTCAAAGACACCAAGAGTCATGCTGTCACCACCAGCGACACAGTGATGAGTCTTTCTGCCGCGGCCACATATCCTACACACAGCCCTGTTGACAGAAAATTGAAGAAATTCTTAAAACTGCTTCCCTATCCCTTATATATCACTTCTGAGTATTTTAAAGTGTGAAGCTGAGGTCGCTGGAAATGAGACATTATTTTTCACAAACGAGCAAGAACTTGCAGAGATGCGTGTGGGTCTGGATATCCGTGTCCTTCCGAATCGCATCAGCGACCCAGGGCGGCCCACCACAGCTATTAGCTTGAATGAATACAGCCTCCTGCAAATGCGCAGGCTCCTAATTAGCTCCTGGAACCCGCCTGACAGAAGCTCAGGGTTCCGAGGGCGGAAAGGAGGCCAGGCTGGCTGCGATGATTTGATGAATTCACGTATTTACTGTTTTCTCTCTCACTCTTATTAACATACAGCCCCACACACAGTAGGTGTGCAGAGTAGGTTCTCATTAGTCAAAATGAAATGATGTATGTTTGGAAGAAGAGTCAGAAAAAGCCCCTAATTGAGGATCCTCTATTACACACATCACACCCTCTCTACTCTTGTCAAGCGAAGAAGGCAAAAATAAAATAGCCATTCAATAGCGTCTATGTAATCCCTAGAGAAGCAACTGATACACAGACGCAAATAGGGACTCCTGGGTGGCTCAGTCTGTTAAGTGTCTGCCTTCAGCTTAGGTCATGATCCCAGGGTCCTGGGATGGAGTCCTTGCTGGGTGGGGAGTCTGCCACTCCCCCCGCTTGTGCGCTCTCTCTCTCTGACAAATAAATCAAATCTTTAAAAAAAAAAAAAAAAAGATAGATACAAATACAGAGATACCCTCAAAACCATTTTAGATAAACCAAAACAGAACATTTTTTAAAGTGCCCTGAAGAATGGCAGGAAACAGGAAACAGATTTAAAAACAAACAGGAAATGGGGCGCCTGGGTGGCTCAGTGGGTTAAAGCCTCTGCCTTCAGCTCAGGTCATGGTCTCAGGGTCCTGAGATCAAGCCCCGCATCGGACTCTCTACTCAGCAAGGAGCCTGCTTCCCCCTCTCTCTCTGCCTGCCTCTCTGCCTGCTTGTGATCTCTCTCCTTTCTGTCAAATAAATAAATAAAATCTAAAAAAAAAAAAAAAAAGAAACCACTCTACTGTTATGTAATAGGCTAAAATTTAAAATATGGAAAAAGATATGCTGCGTAGATACTAGTGGAAAAAAAAGTCCCGAATGGCTATAATAGTCTCACAAAAAGTAGACTTCAGAGCAAAACAGATTGTCAGGGCACATCACCTAATAATTGCACAGTCAAGGTCAAGACACAGTGAAGACACAGCAATGTGGGTGTGTATACGTAAGGACAGAGCTTCAAATACATGAAACAAATTGCACAAATTGAAAGGGAAACAGAAAAATATAAAATTACAGAGGTGCCTGGGTGGGTTAGTCAGTTAAGCAACCAACTCTTGGTTTCTGCTCCGGTCATGATCTAGGGGTTGTGAGATTGGACCCCGTGTCGGATTCTGTGTTCAGTGGGGAGTCTGCTTGAGATTCTCTCTCTCCCTCCCCCTCTGCCTCTCCCTTTGCTCTCACTTGCACGCACTCTCTCTCTCTTGCAAATGAATAAAATCTTTACAAAAAGAGAAACATATGAAATTGCGGTTGGAGATTTAATCCCTCTTGTTTGAGTAATCAAAGACGTAGTAGGCAGAAAACTGGCAAGGATATAGAAGGACTGAAGAAAACCTACAACTAGTTGGCTCAAAGCGTAGCCACTCAGGAGCAAGGGCACACTCTCTAACAGTATTCCTGAGTGCAATCCATAAGCCATGTAGTTCTCCAATTTAAAGAGTTGAACCCAGTGGTTTTTAGTAAATACACAGTGCTGTGCAGCCATCAAGAGCTTCTAATTTTAGGACAGCTTCCCTAAACAGAAATAACACTTTAAGAGAAGAAGGTTGGAACTAAAGAAAGAACATTGGAGTGCCTAAAAATGCATAGAAATATAACTGACCATCCTTGCCCTCTTGAGTTTCTTAAGTCGTATTTGATGTTTGAAGCTGAAATTACACCACCATTCAATCTGGTGCTCAACGCATAGAGAGGAAATACCTCACATGGCTACATAAGGGTTGGGGATATAAAAGGTCCTAAATGATAGTAGGATCCCAAAGTGGTAAAACACCAACATACCAATAGACTGTGATGAGTATGTATATCTTAATAACGAGAAAACACACCAAGGAAACTATACCAAGTGATACATCCAAAACCATTATAAATAAGTCAAGATGTAAGAGTTGTTTGTATAACCCACAGAAAGCAAGAAAGGACAACAGAGGAATGAGAAACTGAGGCAGCAGACTGAAACAAATAATACAATGGCAGATTCAAACCCTACATGTCAATAATCAACTTAACATGAAAAGATCTCAATACGGGGGCGCCTGGGCATGCAAGTCCATTTAGCATCCAACTCTTGGTTTCAGCTCAGGGACATGAGATTGAGCCCCGCATTGGGCTCCCCTCTCAGTGCGAAGTCTGCTTGAGATTCTCTCTCCCTCTCCCTCTGCCACTCCCAATCATGCTCTCTCTCTCTCTCTCTCTCAAATAAATTTTAAAAAGGTCTCAAAACACACATTAAAAGACATGGATTGACAGAATTATAAGAATAAAGCTTAGTTAGAGGCAGAGAAGTCACCAATGGACTGTGAGATACGTGGGATTGAAAAAGTTGATACTGAACATAAATGAGCCCAAATAAGAGGTGGAAGCCAGGAATCTTTCTGTTAAGTTATATATTTTGAACTTTATTCCAAAGGTGATGACAAGATACAGCCAAGGGATGTGAGAGAGACTTTGTCGTATTTATGTTTTTAAAGTTAATTGGAGAATGAAATGGAGGATGCAAGAATGGAAGGTCAACCAGATAATACCATGATAGTTCATTTTAAGCAAGTGTGAAACTCAGAACAGGAGGTCATGGGGACTAGGGGAGGCAGCAGGGCAACAGATAAAGGACACAATTCAAAAGACACTCAAATGGAGGGCGAGTGGAAATTGACTAGCCATCCAGTGTGGGGTCTGGAGGCAAACACCACTGACAGACTCCTGAATTAGACTTTTTTTAATCTTCTTCTCCATCTTTAAGTCATGGATGGAGCCATCCATCTATCGTCTTAGCCTTCCAACTGATTGATCACAGCCTCTGTAAGGATGTATTGTACATCAGCACAAGCTGGTCCACGATGTGGGAGTTTACACACACATGTGCACACATACACACACACAGAGTACAGATTTGAAACAAAGCTATAGGAAACAACATTTCACCTTCCAACTGGGATGTGCTCTGATATTGCTTACTCGTATTTGCATCCATCCCATTCCATTTCTTTTCATGTCAGAGCATTCTAGCATGTTGAATTAAAAACAGTGTTTCAAACCTACATACATTTTGCCATATACCAAACCCTAATGACTTTTTATTCATAGTTTGAAAATTTGTGCTGGGTCTTATGCCCACATGCTTTATGAACCTCCATCAGTGTGACGGATTGGAAACAACCTGCCAAGTGCTCTCCTGCTATTCCCCTCCTACTTTCAGAATAAATTGCTTCAGACCTTGAGAGTTTTGACATATTTATAGGGTGGCAGAAGAAAACTGCTATCTAGCCTCCAATGGATTTAAGCATATTTTCCCTCCAACAAAGATTTTTCACTAACTTCAGTGGAATGATCACAAAGAGACACATTGCATAAACTACCTCTATGCACAATTCTCTTCTTCATCTTTTAATTCATTAGTGAACTTTCAAGACATATGATTATGAGGTCTCCGTTCTCTGCTTTCTCTGCCAACATATCTCAAAATGTGTTCTGTGGGAGACTCATTCCCCAGAACACATATATGTTTCACAAGAAAAAAAAGGTTTCTTAATCAAATTGCTTTGGAAAATGCTGGGCTGAAATGGATAAAGTGGTTTGTTTTGCTACAGGACTTCTTACAGCTTTTAATAAAGTACATATAAATGTATATGTATGATTTCTTCCCTAAATTCTTGAGACTACATCTAACTTGAAATCTGTCTGAATGTTTCGTTAGTGTCTCAGTGCCAACATGGACAAAACACACCTTCGAGTCTTACTTCCCTGATTTTTGATCCCCTCCTTGAATTCTTCTTGACTGGCAACACATTTTCTGGGCACCCAGGCCAAAACCGTTAGTTTGATCTTTGACTTCTGAGCTATAAAACTAAAGCAACCACCACCTCCCGCTATTTCATATATTCAAAATAAATCCCAAAATCACCCGAAATGAACTGGTCCAAATCACCATCATTGCTAGCCAGCACTACAGGAACTTACAAATGGTCCCTCTCATTCTGAGTCTTGATACCCATCTATCTGGGCTCCACTTGGGACTCAGAGAGGATCCTTTAAAAATGTAGTAGATCAGCCTCTCCCCCTCCTTCTCTTCCTTTGACTCCTTTCCTATTTGGAATAAAATTCAAAATCCTTACCATGGACCTCAATGACCAATATCATCTGGACCCTAGCCACTGTATTTCTCACTTCATTTCCCACCAATTTCCCCCTCAGATATTCCTCCTTTCTCCTTCTCAAAGGAGCCTCAAAGGAGGGTCAAACTCCCTCCAACCCAGGGAGTTTGTATCTGCCTCGTTCCGTGCCTCTAATGCTGTTTTCCCTGATGCTTTTCTGTTTCCCTCCCTACATTATCCCAGTGCTCACCGGCACACCAATTTTCCCACCCATCCTGCCCAGGGTTGCATCTTTGGTTACCCTTTATCCCCTTCCACTGACTTCTTCTTCTCTCTTGGGACTTATCACTACCTTATATTATGATTTCTTGTACATCTGTACACTCTCTATTTGTCATGTCTTCCCAACTAGAATATGGAGCCCCATAAGGGCGAGGATTTTAATTTTACTACCAGCCCCAACCTCTGTGCCTCTCAGTATACCTGGCAGATCGTGGGGATTCAGTAAATAAGTGCTGAAAAATAAAGTAATGAATATGATCATTTGGATGATTTAATATAGCATTTTCTCAATTAAAAGTTTTAATTTTTTTCCCCCACGAAACAGCCCTCTGCCACCAGAGGTCCTCCTTTTCAATTTCTACCACGTCCTCAGCCTCCACTCCAGATAGAAGTGCAGGATGGATGCTTTGTAGGGAATCCGATGTAGGACTTTATCCAGAGCGACCGCAGCCTCAGCCAGCTCCGTCTGTCTGCATCAACTCACACCACATATTTCTGTCCGGTATCACCAAGTGAATCACAGGTTCTTGCTAAGGACAGTCATAGCAATCGGTTTTTGATGGCCTTAAGAAAGTGATGAAAATAAATCTGGAAGAAGATGGTTGATATACCTTCTTTATTTCCTGGGAGATAGTTTAGATCACCAGACAATCTTTACCTTGAAAAAAGGCACCTGGAAATAAGTCCGTGCCGAGACTTCTGTTCTGTCTCAGATTATGGACATGGTCAAAGTAAACATTTAAAGCCATTAGAGGCTGGGCAATGGGAGGAGTTGGAGAAGCAGGAGGAAAGGGAGAGAAGGAGGAGGAAGGAAGAAGTAGAGGAGAAGGAGGAGAAAGAAGGGAGGGAGGGAGGGACATAAGGAAGGTGGAAGAGAGGGAAGGGGGAGGGGTAACAGAGAAAGCAAACTGGAAGAAGCCTGAGGGAGATGTGCAGTGACACCAAAGCAGAAGTTAAGAGAGATGAGAAAGGGGAAGGAAAGAGTGAGTTCTATCTGGGAAAGGACAGGAGAAGATAGAAGACACAAGACGAAGAACTGCTTTTTATCCTACGAGGCCCAGCTTCCTATAAAATCATCACTGTGGTTGTAACAGACTCTCAAACACCTTTGACAAGACCCATGAGGAGAAGAATCTGCAGATTATCCCCATCTCATGAGGGGAAAATCCGGCTCAGAGATGCGGTTCCTCACAGGGTAGGAAGGAAGGAGAACGCAGGGACAGGAGGTGAAGTCCCGTCTCTCCATCTGCACGGCCTCCACTCTCAGGACCCTATTTGTCATCGTCCTTCCTGTTTCATTCACAACAATATATCCCCTTAGTTTCCGGAGGCCAAGTCTTTATATAATTAATAGGAAAAACAATACACGAACAAAACAATCTTCCAGTGGGGTAAACAGAGCCGTGTCATGACTGATACGGTAGAAGGAGAAGACAGAGCAGTGGACTATTCCAGAACCACAAGAGGAAGTCTGCATAATGAAGGGTATACACTGGGGGGCCAAGGACACCAGCGACCAAGCAAGCATGAGGTTGTCTGCACAACCACTGCATATTATTAAAATAATGCTAGAGTATTAATGCTACTGTCTTAATACAGTATTAATAACTACAGTATTTTCACGGCAAACAAGGATGTGAGAACTCCCCATGTGAGTTTTTAAGAAAGGCTATTTCTTCGTGGATACCACTGGAGTTACCAGTGCTCACCCTTGGGAAATCCTGGTCTTATGTGAGGTCATCCATATCCAAGCCTTGGCGATAATGCTAGCTGCCTCTCCAGCTGGTCAGCTTCCTTCCTGGGAAGCTTTGAAAACACTGAGTGTGGACACTAAATGTTGGGGTGAGGAGGGGGTGTTCCTATCTGGCCCCAGGAAGAATGTGTGCGACGATGTGGAAGAGAAAGAAGACTCGGAGTCAGAAGAACCCATCCAAGTCATGTCCTCCACTTAACATCCGGGGACAACTGGACACTATTTAACACAATGAACCCAGTTTTTCATCCTGAAAATGAGAATTACTTTTTCTTCAGACTGGAAAGGATAGCATAGACACTATTTTCCCCGCCCTCCCCTATCAATTACAACTACGAACCCTGGAAGTCATGCAGGAGACAGCCACAGGAGAATCATGGAAGGTGGCCAGGGGGAGAGGGACAAGTGTAGGACACCTGACAAAGTGAAACAGAAAGCTAGTTCTTCCAAAAACTACGTACAATTGATAAACCTCTATTAAGATTGACAAAGATAGAGAAAAGACACAAACACCAACAAAACAGGGTACATCGCCTCACATCCTCAGCTATCCAAGGGATCACGGAATATTGTGGTAGTGGGTTGAACTTGCACCCCAGAAGATATGTCCAAGTCCTAACCCCCAGTTCTTAGAACTACAACCTTAGTTGGAAACAGGGTCTTTGAAGGTGTAATTAATAAGGATTTCCAAATAAGTTCATGCTGCGTTTGGGGTGGGCCCTCCATCAAAATGCTGCTGTCCTTGTAATAGAACAGAGGGTGGTGTGTCAGACGCAGAGACCCACAGGAGGTGAGCCATGAGCCACAGAGGCATGGACTGCAGTTCCACAACCACCAGCCAATGAGCACCAACGTTGCCAGATTCTAGGAAACAGGCATGGAACACACATTTCCTCAAGCCTCCAAAGGAACCAACCCTGCCAACACCCAGACTTTGGGCTTCTATCCTCTGAAATCATTGGAGAATAAACTTCTGTTGTTTTAAGTCAACACATTTGTGGTCATTTGTTACATCAAATAAAATTATGAACAAATGTACAGTTTTACCTTTGACATTGAGAAGAAACAGAATAATTCCTTATAAACCACGGACATCCGAAATTCAACCAAGATGAAATACGTAATCTTAATAGTCCCACGACAAATAAATAGAGTGTTAATTAATCTTACATTGTATAAAAAAAATCATATAGGATGCCCCAATGGGGTTTATTCTAGATACTCAAGACTGGTCTCACATTCAAAACCCAGTGTGATCCGCCCTCTCGGCAAACTAAAGGGGAAAAAAAATCTCACGATGATTTAAATTGACACGGAAAAGCATCTGACAAGATCCAATACCTCTTAGTGACAAAATCCATCAGCAAGTTAGGAATAGAGATGGATCGCCTCAACTTAATACAGAGAATACACAAAAATATACATTTGGAGTAATACTTAATAGTGAAAGATGGAATCCGTTCCACGAATATTGTGAACAAAGCAAGGACCTCCACTCCCACAACTTTTATTCAACATATTAGTGGAAGTTCTAGCCACTGAGAAAAGGAAAAATAAGGCAAGAAAAACACAGATGAGGAAAGAAGAAATAAAAATTGTCCTCATTTACAGACGAGTTCACAAGGTTGCAGGACAGAACACCGACATACAAAAATCAATTGAATTTCATATACTGGTGATGCAAATGTGGAAAGCAAAGCTAAAACACGTGATAAAATGATGAAAATGAAATACTTAGTCATATAAATTTATATGTAGCCCGGAAGATATCACTCTGTCCTACAAGTAAAAAGCTGAAGACGCTGAAAAATCAACAACTCTTCTTGGATCCCGAAGCAGGGGGAGGACACAGAGCAGTCTGGTGCCTCTAAGGACGGAGAGATGCCAGGAGGGTCCGGGAAATCCTGCTACCAGAGCAGATACTCATCAGTAGAAACCAGTGTGGGAACAGGGCTGCAGCTGGGAAACCTGAACCGTAAATGACAGATTTCTGGAGGCTCAGTGGGGAGAGCTCTGAGAGCTATAAACCGCAACGGCACCCAGTCATTTGGGGAAGGGGGCACGGTATTATGAGACTTACCTCCAGGAGTTGGGCCAGGTTCTCCCACTACCTATCAGAGGAAAATACTCCAGTGTTTCTAGCAGGGGGTGGAGAGAACCATCTTGAAATGTGAAAGAGCTGTGAGTTCTTCTTAAGGACGCCCACCCTCAGGCCGTACTAGTTAACCAGAGCCTCCCTAGCTTGGGTGTTGTCAGAGCCTGATTGACCTGGGGCAAGGAAAATACCCAACTCCAGATCACTCTAGAAGCTAGGTAATAAGAAACACTGGTAAAGTTCGTGGGCAGAGGCACAGGCTCTGGGAAAGCCTGAGCTAATCATAGAATATGGAACACTTCCACTCCCCCACCCCTCACCACCACATTACTAAAGGCCCATTCACCCCAGCTCCTTGTACCCAGTATATTACGTCCTGCTATCAAGGAAAAAATTACAAGGTATGCTAAAGGCAAAAAACAAAACAAAACAAACCCACAATTTGAAGAGACAGCCATTGTCAGAACCAGACATGGCAGGGATGTTGAGATTATCAAAGAAGGAATTTAAAACTACTCTGAGCACATGCTCAGGGCTCTACCGTGTAAAGCAGACATCAGGCAAGAGGAGATGAGCAATGTAAGCAGAGATGAAAATTCGAAGAAAGAACCCACAAAAAGATGCTAGAGACCAAAACGACTGCAACAGAAGTGAAGAATGCCTCTGATGGGCATGCTAGTACCTGGAAGTTGATCAACTAGACGTAATGCTATTAACAATAGCAGAATACACATTCTTCTCGAGCTCGCGTGGAACACGCACCAAAATAGGCCACGTTCTGGGCCATAATCACACCTTAACAAATTGAAAAGATTAAAAATCATACAACGTTGGCTCTCAGACCGCTACGGAGTTACACTAGAAATTAATAACAGAAAGGTAACTGGAAAATACCCCAATACCTGGAGATTAAACAGTACGCTTCTAACCACCACGTGTGTTAAAGAAGAAATCCCAAGAGAAATTCTAAAAATATTGTCAACTCAATGAAAACAAAGATGTAATTTATCCATATCCGTGGGATGCAGTGAGAGCAGTGCTTAGGGGGAAATTTATTGCACTGAATGGACATATTACAAATTACATATTACAAGACAAGAAAACTCTACAATCAATCCTCTAATCCTCTAAGTTTCTATCTTAGGAAGCTAAAAAAGAGGAGCAAATCAAATCCAAAATAAGCAATAGAAAAGAAATAACAAAGTGAGACCAGAAATCAATGAAATTTAACAAAAAAATCAGTAGAGAAAATCAATGAACCCAAAAGCTGGTTTATTGAAAGATCGACAAAACTAATGAGTCTCTAACCAGGCTAATTAAAATGTGAGAGAGAGAGAGAATGTGGACACAAATACTAGGATCCGAATGACAGAGGGGACATCACTGAGTACGCCTGGACATTAAAGGAATAATGAGTGGGTTCTATGAACCACTCTAAGCCCAGAGATCTGATAACCTAGAGAAGTGAACCAATTCCTTGAAGGACAAAAGCTGCCGAAACTCAGCCAAGAAGGGATCAACAATCAGCATAGGCATGCATTTATTAAAGATAGCGGGCCAAATGTTTCACTGGTGAATTCTACCAAATATTCGAGGAAGAAATTACACCAAATCACTCCTTAACCAAGGTTTAATGCTACTCGATTCAGGAGTTTTAAATTCTGTCTGTCATGGTTGCTTCGTTAATAAAATGGGCATAATAATGCCTCACAACCCAGGCAGCCAGAACCAGATACTGTGCAGGGTGCTTTGCAGAGCATCTGGTTCCTGGAAAGCAGTCCAAAACATCAGCC
>CM052900.1:962472-985249 GCA_028534135.1 Potos flavus | reverse complement strand
GGCTGATGTTTTGGACTGCTTTCCAGGAACCAGATGCTCTGCAAAGCACCCTGCACAGTATCTGGTTCTGGCTGCCTGGGTTGTGAGGCATTATTATGCCCATTTTATTAACGAAGCAACCATGACAGACAGAATTTAAAACTCCTGAATCGAGTAGCATTAAACCTTGGTTAAGGAGGGATTTCAATCTGCTTCGGTCTGGTTTTAAAACCCCAGCTTTCCCAATCTCGACCCGTCCAGCTCCTGCCCACAAAGTCCATCCGTGGGGGGGTAAGTTGCATAAATGCATAGTTACAGATGAGTGTTTTGTGCTAAAGTTGTGGTGTGTACCACGCTTTGGAGACAGCCCCATGTCTGTCGGGGATGTTGACTGGACATCTGGGTACATATTAAAAGTTAAAATGACAACAAAACAGCACCAGATTGAATCTAAACTTTTTGCCTCTGAAGCTCATGAGTCTTTAAGGAAATGAGCCAAGTGTTCTCAGCCCTGTGGTTTTCTACCCACAGATGACCCATGTGGTTCTCAACAGGGCATCTGCTGTTCAAAGCGGTTTTCTTTCTAAGCAGCTGGGTGCAGGGCATTGTTTATAGGGTTGCCTAGGAGACAGGGTGTCTCTGGAGCAGGTGTCCCTGCAGAGCCTGGGAACTCTGTGATCACTCAGCATGGCGACCCAAGGCTCCACGTGACTCTGTAGCACTCATCCTGTCCTCTGTCCTCTCTCTGACAAGAATGCATTACTCTGGTCTTTGATTTGTTAAATAATCCAGAAAGCCTTTTTCCCACTTCCCACCTGGCTCTCCTTAAAGCAGATGAAGGGCAGCTCGTGCCAAGGGATCGGCGGGAGCCACGAGTCTCTTAGGAGAGGGTACTGGGGACAAAGCGAGTGCTTTGGAAGTTTTAGGGGCTTTCTCTTGTACTAGTTTCAGTATGAGTCATCAGTAGGGTGGGACTGTGCACACACACACCAGGCTCTGGTAACATTTATAGGCGTAGAATGTCTAGACAAAGATCGATAATGTCAACCTTCCCCTCCTTGGACTCCTGTGTTCTGTTTTGAAGCCAATCTTTCTATTTTTAAGCATATAAATTGAATGATATGTTTGTTAATCAGGGCTCGTTGGCAGAGAACAGAAACCCATCTAACTAGTTTCGGGGGACGGATTAGAGAGTAGTAAGGAGGTAATAGGATCATTGGGGAGAAGCTGAGGACCAGCCTGGCTCCCTGGAAGGAGCCCCAGACCTCACTACAGATGATGCTGGGCCTCCAAGGATGGAAGGCTTTGAAAGAAGAACATGGCCTGCCCGTCGGGAAAGCCGCGTCCCGCCATGGGATCCAGAACCCAGCCATGATCAGCATCAAAGTAGACACTTCCCCCCTTAGCTCTGTTCTGAGTCCAAGTGGATGCATTTAATTGAAATGCCCTAAATCACACCTGGAACTCTAGAAACAAGCGAAGATGTGAAAAACTGACAAATACTTAGGATTCTGACCCTGGTAGGACAGGGCTGTGCCCAAGAAGGACTTGGGAGTGCATATCGCCTGACCGAGCCACAAGACTCACGACAAGCGCTTTTGTATTTGCCTCAAACACTCTCAAATTAAAATAAAAAAAAAAAAAGACTTGAAAATCTATTATTTACTTTTCTTTCTCCTTTTAAATTTTCATTATTCAGCACAGAAAACAAGCAATAATGTATACATAATAAAGAAATGAGAAACTCATCTCTCTACCAAGGGACTTATGTATGCTAATCCAGGAAGAGGACAACAGCATTTTATGGGGCACATAGGCAGTGAGACAGTGGGGTTCTGGGGGTGAGAACCCAGATGCTGCCCCTCCCCCTGCCCCCCGCGTGGCCTTGAGCACACCACATGCCAGGCCAGACGCCAGCTGAGAAGAAAGGGGGAACTGATGTGGAAACAGGTGTTCTCCAGCGTTTGGAGCTCCTGCGTTGGGTTCCTCGGGCTCGGAGACGGTCCTTGGGAGCGGTTGTTAATTACACTTTAGAAAGGGCTGACTCACTCCTAGACTTCTCCAGTGTCTCCTAGAGTGATTAGTTTTTGAGAAATGTCCCGGCAGCATCTAGGCACTCAGTGGCTTCTCTCTCCCGTGTAATAAGATGGTGTGCTTCTCATGGGCACCATCAACCCCCTCCGCCCCGTGCCTGAAGCATTAAGTGGCTCACACACAAGGAAGGTCTGGACTTTCCTGGGCACCTCCAAGGTATCCTAATTCAGGGAGATCGAGAAAATTCAAGGGTATAGAAAAATGCAAAGAGAAAACAACCACTGCGTCGTTCTTGGAATAATTCAGAAAAGGCTGCTGCCGTCCGAGGCGAGAATTGTGAACTTGGTGTTGAAGCTCCAGCGTCAGCTCGCCTGGTGGCCGTGAGGTCATCAGAAGAAACGTGATCCTGAACAGCTGGGTTATTTCTTCTCCTACGAGCTTCCCGTTAGTGGAGAAACCTGCGTGCCCTGCTCAGGATTCCATGTAGCATGTCTCAGCATAAGCCCCTCTCCTGATCCCCTACTCACCTCTCCTAGAATCACTGCCAACTTGGCAACTTTTGGTGCCAGTCGTTGGTGATGCCAATGACTAGGGCAAGGAAAAATGCAAGCCATAGGCCACAACTTAAGGCTGCGCCCAGTCGTCAAGCAGGTGTCCTGGCCTCGTTCAACAGACAAGCAGTCCTAGGTTTAGGGCACTAGGACTATTTCAGGATAGGCTGGCTGGCAGTCTGATAGGTTCTGATGCACTCTGAGCCCTCAGCGGGAGCGGCGCGGGATTGGGTACTGGCCAGCCCTACACTGAGCGGGGCTGCAGAGGGCAGGAGGGAGAGAAAAAGGACAGGGTGCCGCCCTGGGTCACCTCTCATCCTCACTCCTACACTGAGTTTACACTGTGGCTCTGAGCAAGTCACTGAACGTTCTTGGGTTTTGTCGTCCCCAGCAGAAATGGCAGGACAAGCCCTGTGTATATGGACAACTCTCTAGACTTGAAAAGTGCTTAGGAAGAGCTGGCATTCTTTACATCAGAAATGAAAAAGGATTAATATGGTTTAAACAAGAAGGTGTTTAGGCTCATGCAACTGAACAGTCCCAGGCATAGCTCTCTGGCTCAGAGATGATCTACTTTGAGTTATGATCTGGGTCTAGCTCTTGACTCTGCTTCCTCTGGTTGGTTTCATTCTCAGGATCTGCCTTACGGCTTCTAGAAGTTTAGATGAAGTAGGATTGTACGGATCGGAGTCTACATTTTGCCATGGTCATTGTACCCTACCTGGCAGGTTAGATTGAACCAGGACTCACTCCTGAGTGATGTGGTGTAATTGGTCAGGTGTCTCACCATCTGGGCTGGGGTCAGTCCATAATACTGCTTGAAGAAGGAGAATAATGACTTCAAAGCAGCATGTCCAGAGGAAATACAGTGTGCATAGGTTAATTAACATAGGTTAATTTAAAATGTGGTAGTAGTCTCATGAAAAAGGTAAGAAGAAGCAAGTAAAATTAATTTCAGTAATATATATGACTTCATATGCCACAAATTTTACCATTTTCAACATGGAATCAAATAAAAACTATAAATGAGATTTTCTACATTTTTTTGGTACCATGTTTTCAAAATCTACTTACAGAGCACCTCTGTCAGCTCGAGCCACATCTCAGGCACTTGATGGTGATGGTTGCCGCTGTATGGAACAGTGTGGCCTGAGAACAAGAAGATAATGATGGGTCCAGCTTTTCATAGACCTTACAACACTGGATTCCCCCAACCCTGTAACTCGGAGTCACATAGAATGTTTTACAAGTTGAATGACTTGCTTAAACACATAGGGATCGGGAATATACGCTAGATGTTTTAATCCAAATGTAATTGTAAGTCAATTGAGAAATACCTGAGGCACTCCATAAAAACGGGGTGAAGTTGATTCATCACCCACCTGCCTTTTATTTTTATTGAGTTAACAGAGGCTTCTGGTGTCAAACCCAAGACCCAGGTCATTGCCCCCGCCCTACTTGGATCCACCAAACTTGCCCAAGGAGAGCTCTCATCAGTTTTTTCTAGGATTCAATCTCCTGTCCCCGTGGCTGTTGGCCCAGGCCTGAGCTTGTGCTCCAATTGTAAGTGGACTCCTTATCTCAGATTTCCCTTCCCTGACCCCAATTATAGCCTTTAGATTATTCTCTTGTCTCTTGTTAAAAATATCCATCTAGATGGTCTGTCTAACAAATATATCTCTCTAGACCTCGTTCCACATTTCTTCTCTTGCTTAGCCCCTGGAATCTTGCCCCTGGATTACAGCTTTATGATAAGGACCCTGCCACTTGCCAGCAGCTATCCACACCTCCCCATCACTGCCTCCAGTTCTTTCTGTCTTGAAAGGGAAGTCTCAGAATCCAAGTATTTCCCATCAAAACAACCACTCGGTAGGTAACAGGGTATTTTTCAGGATCTACCTTGCTTCTTTCTCTGGATGTCATCTGATCTCTGACGTTATCACATCTAGACATTGTGCCTGCCATTCTCGTCATTGCTAGGCACCTGCACTAACATTACCCTCCACCTACCTGGCTATGAAAGGGAGTAATTTCTATGCCATCCATTCCAACATCCCAACCATGCAATTACCAGTCACATTTTTGGAGATGACATTCTGCATTTTGGAGGGCTCTGAGTCAAAGGGGAAAGGGCGAGTGTGGGAGAAAGGCCACTTATGAACACTTGCTGTACATCAAGCACTGTGCTGAATGCTCCACATTTATTGTCTCATTCAGTTTTCCCAAAACCTCTGATATTGGAATTATGATCCATATTTGAAACATAAAGGAAACCGAGGCCCCAAGAGTCTAATAAAAGTGTCACATCTCGGGGCGCCTGGGTGGCTCAGTCGTTAGGCGTCTGCCTTCAGCTCAGGTCATGATCAGGTCAGTCCTGGGACCCGCATCGGGTTCCCTGCTCAGCGGGAAGCCTGCTTCTCCCTCTCCCGCTCCGCCTCCTTGTGTTCCTTCTCTTGCTGTGTCTCTCTCTGTCAAATAATAAATAAAATCTTAAAAAAAAAAAAGTGTCACATCTCAAGCTAGTAAGTGGCAATGGTAAGTCAAAGCCCAGATTAGTATAAAGACAGCCACTGGCCACTTGGTCACCGCATTCCTCTAAAATAGCCAATTAAAAAGAAAGGAAGGAAGGAAGAAAGAAAAGAAAAAGCTGAGTTAAGACTAAGGATCCAAGGCAATTTATGTTGGACCAATTCCATTTTTCCTTATTCTTGCTTACATACTGGGAGGGAAAAGGGATAGATCTGCATAAAGAATTATTCTCCTTTTAAAAATTTTAATTGGCAAACTTTGAGTCTCATCTAACCAATTCATCTGGGTGTTTATATTGCAAATTATCTTTCTGCATCTATTTATCACTCCTTGCCACCGTGCTACAGTACTTGATGGCCCCAAGCAGTTTCTCTCCTTGGTTTCCATATTTCCACACAAAATGTGGGCTTCTTTTCATCTATCAAAACAGCAGAGAGCATCTGAACAAGATCCTTCAAGAACTGAGAACCAGGCTTGTCTTTTCTCACTTTGAAATCCATTGTTTGGTCTTTTTTCCCACACAACATAGAATCACGTACTTTTAATAAATAGAAGATCCAATTCTTTTGAAGGGCAACTGCCTTCTGACTGCCCCATTCTGCTACAACGTTCAACAAAACCAAACAATCTTGATGGAGAAAGTGCTTTTTTCTTATTTCCAGCATCAGTGTGATTTGCAATTAGTTATAAGAGATGTTGAAGTTATCTGTGAAAAACCCTAGTGCACAACAGGTCATAAATGAGTTCTTCACTACTCCCTTTCTATTAATACTTAGGAGGCAGCATACAAGTTCCCATTTTGCCAGATAATAACCTCCATGTTTTGGCCACTCAAATGTCTGTATTGATTAGAGTATCTTGCAGATATCTGCTGTTTCCCAAGTGCATTGACATTTAGCATCTTGTTCTGACCTCACAGCCCCAAGAGACAGGCAGTGCATGATTAAGATCTCACTTTAGACAATATGACAAAGGTTGAAAGGAACCAAGAGATCTGTCAAAAACAAATATGTTCATCAGAGTAGGAAGGAGCAATGGGTCAACATGTAACACTCATTGCCATGGTCACTGGGTATGCAAAGGAAAGAAAGCTAAAACTACATTTCCCAGGCTCCCTTGCAGCTAGCTCGCAGGCCGAGATTTAGAATCCACCAATCAGAGATGTTAACACCTGTGTGAGGCTCCATTTGGAATTGATTCCTGAAGAAAAAGGTAGAGTATCAAGGCACTCATTTCCTTTGCATGACCAAAGTAGCATATTTTCAGATCTTGAAGATGAGGCTGAGCTGCTTGATTTCTGACCTTGGTAGAGGCAGCAGCTCCCTGAGAAATCCACTTCTGCAGTGTGGCTTTGGAAGTCATTCCAGAATGCCCAGAAAGCCTGCTTCTCCAGTCTACCCAATGGTTCAGAGGTAGTCTTGCACCTGTTAAATTTCTTTCCAATTAATCATCCGCAGTGAATTCTGTTATCTGCAAAAGGAACTGTGATTGGCGTTATGGTTAAGCCAATGCTCAAATTCAGGTTTTATTGATTCCAAGGAAAAAATAAGACACTTTATGTAATAGAAAATTTTAAAGAGATATGGTAATATAATTTTTTTAAAAAAGACCTTTAAGCTATAAAATCTGGACTCAAATCTCAACTCTGCTACTTATGCACATGGCTAAGGGTTAATAATATGGTAGTAAGGTTATGGAGAGCTTTTGAAAATGAGTCATAGAGTTTAATGCTGGCAAGTTTGGAGGTTGAAGTTATGCAATGGGGACATAAATATTGACATGAGCTAGGTACATGGTCTTAGTGATAATAAAACTGCAAAGGCAACCTTCTGTGTGTCCTAGGAAATACTTTTATAAAACCTATGATGGAAATAAGAAGAGCTGAAATGGCATAAATATGGTAACAGAAGGATAAGGCTTGGAGGACATGCAGATATAATTGGAAAGCACTGTAGGCTCTCCCCAAGCCTACTGCTGACTCGTTGGGGTCTCGATCCACTTATCTAAGTCCATTCTGACAGCAGTAACAAAATACCACACACTGGGGGACTTATAAACAAGAGAAACCTATTTCTCCTGATTCTGGAGGCTGGAAGTCTGAGATCAGAGGGCAGTGGAGATGGGTGAGGGGCCTCCCTCTTCCAGGTTTCAGACCTCTTGCAGCGTCCTCCCCCTGTGGCGAAGGGGTGAGGGAGGTCTCAAGGGTCTCTTTTATCAGGGCACTAATCCGATTTGTATGGGCTCCAGCCCCACGACTTTATCACACCCGAAGGTCCCAACTCCAAATGTCATCACTGCAAGCTTTAGTCTTCTGGCCCATGAATTTGATGAGGGTGGACAAAAACACTGAGACCACAGCACCATTTTTCCCAGGGAGAGGATGTGGCTGTACGATGATGTAATCATTATAGGATGTAATAAAAAGCAACAGGAGCAAGGGCCAGGCACAGTGGCCAGATAAGATGCAGAGAGAGCTCAGTGGCATCTAGTAGGTTCCATGCTGCACATCTTTCTTCCAGCAAAGAGAACAATATGAGTTAGGAGAAATTCCTTTTGGATATTTTTTCAATGATATCAAATCAGAACATTCTTGCACATGAGAACTGTTCAAAAAATTGGAGATGGTCTATTTCACCATTAAAAATTATCTTTCTTGGGGCGCCTGGGTGGCTCAGTCAGTTAAATGTCTCCCTTGGGCTCAAGTCATGATCTCAAGGTCCTGGGATCAAGTCCCACATGGGGCTCCTTGCTCAGCAGAGAGTCTGCTTATCCCTCTGCTCCTCCCCCAGTTCATGCTCTCTCTCTCTCTCTCTCTCTCTCTCAAATAAATAAATAAAAATCTTTTAAAAATTATCTTTCTTGGGGCACATGGGTGGCTCAGTCAGTTGAGCGTCTGACTCTTGATCTCAGCTCATGTCTTGATCTCAGGGTTCCTGAGAAATTCCTCAAATTTTTCTTAGTCCCCAGTTCCTAGGACATATTTATCCATAAGACAGGTGACCATTTGGCTTATCTGGATTTTGAAAATTTATCTCCATCTGCATGATAACATTTCTTGCAGGGTTGTTGGAGGAGAAAGTAAGGTAACATTGAACATGTGCGTGGGCCGTATCTCTTTAAGAAGACTACTAGCTCTCATCGAAAACCGTTTCCTTCTCTTTCTGGACACAAAGCTATATTTCATTTCTCAGCCTCGCCGTAGTTTGGTATCACCATGAGTCTGAGTCCTAGCTGTTGGACGGCTGGCAGAAGCCGGGATGTGACTTCCAGCCTTTCTCACACAGAAGAACTGCCCACATCCTCCATGCTCTTGTCCTCGTGGCTGCCTGTTATCAATACGTAGGGCAATGTTAGAAGTCAGGCACCGAAGGTGGGAAAGAGGCCGTTATCCCAGGGGCTGAATGCCAAGTACAGGAGGACCTTCCTTGTGCAGAACTGTTACATGAGGAACAATATTATGTTAAACAATTGAAACATCGGATTCCATTTGTTTGGCTGGACTTCTTTGCCGTAACTGATACAAGCTGCTTCTGTCAAGCAAAAAATAACATGATACAAAAATTGGATTTGCAGAAAGAAATTTAAAGGATCCGGAAAAAAGACAGATATGAATATATACGTGCGTTTCTCTTTAGAAAGAGATTCTAAAAGAGAACGTTCTAAAACTAAAATAGTAGCAATGTACTGTGGCTTTAGAACATATGCAAAGTAAAAAAAATGCATGCCAGAAATAAAACAACTCAGTAGACTGAATTGATACTGTTGCAAGGCTATGAGCTCATAACACTTTACATGAAGTGATATATCATTGTTCAAAGGTAGGCTGTGATGAATTACAGATATATATTAAAATCCTAAGGTAACCATTAAAAACTTAAAAAGAGATATAGAACATGCCCATGGTAGAAGTAAAATAAAATCACAAATACATCTAGTTAATCCAAAAACAGGCAGAAAAGACAAAAAAGAACAAAGAACACAGAGAACAAATGGAAAACGGCTAACAAGATGATATATTTAAGCCCCAAGATATAACTAATTATATTAAATATAAATACTTCAATCACAACAGTTTAAAGGCTCATATCATTGGGGCACCTGGGGGTCCTGCGATAAGAGCCCCAGGTCAAGCTCCCTGCTCAGCGGGGAGTCTGCTCCTCCCTCTCCCTCTGATCCTTCTCCCCACATGTTCTCTCTCTTTCTGTCTCAAATAAATAAATGAAATATTTTTTAAAAGGCGGGGGGCAGATATTGTCAGTCTGGAGAACAAAAAGAAAGGCCAACCATAGAATACCTATTTTTCTTGAAAAACCACACACATACACAACAACAAACAATAAACATAATTATACACATAGATCACCAAGAAAGCATGGAAGACGATGTGCATTGCAAACACTCATTAAAGCAAGCTGTTGCAGCAGCATTAATATTATACATATAAGACTCGAGAACAAGGAATTTTGCTGAGAATAAAGAGGGGCATTACAAAATGATAGAGGAGTTATTTTCCAAGAAGGCATAACAAACTTAATTTTATATCCATCTACCAACACAGCTTCAAAATACATGAAGCAAAACCAATAGCCTTAAAAAAAATAGACAAATTCACAATTATCATTAAAGATTTCAATACTCTTCTCTTGATAATCAGGAGAACAAAACAGAGACATTCAATAAGGATATAAAAGAACTTAACACATTGTCAACCAATTTGATCTATTTGAGATTCATAGAACATCCAGCAACAAACAGATTTTTTTCCTAGTGCAATGGAATCATTCACCCAGATAGGCCATATTCTGGGAGGATGGTGAGGGTGGGATTGTGAGGGATAAATTGTATATTCTCTGGCCTCATGGATTTAAACAAGAAACTGACAGAGAGGTACCTGGGAGTAAAACCCTCAAATATTTTGGAAATTGAACAACACACTTATAAATAATTTAAAAACACTTTAAATCAAATGGAAAAGAAAATATGACATGGTTTAACATGCGGATGCAGTTATGCAGGCCTTCAAGAGACATCTTTATAGCATTAAATGTTTCTATAAGAAAAGAACAAAGCCCTCACATCAGTGATCTAAGCTTCCACATTAAGAAAGTGAAAAAAAAAGCAATTGAAACCGCATCAAGCAAAAGAAAGGAAAAAGTAAACAGCAGAATTCAATAAGATTGTAAAGAGAAGAAAATAGAAAATCAATGGAAAAAAATGGTTCTTTGAGAAGATCAATAAAAATGATAAACTGCTATAGCCTGATTAAGGAGAAAGGAGAGAAGACACAAGTTGCCAATATCAGGAATGAAAGAGAGGCCAGCTGTATAGATTCTTTAGACATTGAAGGGATAATAAAAACTATGAACAAAGTTATACTATATGTCCACAAATCTAAGTGAAATAGACAAATTCCTGGGGCGCCTGGGTGGCTCAGTTGGTGAAGCATCTGCCTTTGGCTCAGGTCATGATCCCAGGGTCCTGGGATGGAGCCCTGTGTCTTTGGGCTCCCTGCTCTGCGAGGAGTCTGCTTCTCCCTCTCCCTCTGCCCCTCCCCCTGCTCCTGTGCTCTCTCTCTCATTCACTCTCTCTCTCATAAATAAATAAAATCTTTAAAAAAAGAAATAGACAAATTCCTTAAAAGACAGAAACTATAAAAGGTCAATCAAAAAGAAACAGATTACTGAATAGCTCAATTATAAAATAATTGAATTTATAGTTAAAGGTGTCTATACAAAATAAGGAAATAATCAAAATTAATAATCTGAATAAACGTTTGCAGAATTTAGAAAAAAAATAGCAGATGAAACCCAAAGGGAATGAGCAAAAGGCAATGATCAATATAAGAATACAATTTAATGAAACAGAAAACAAACTTCCTCAGATAAAAATCAACAAAGCCCATTTGGTTCTGTGAGAAAACCAAGAGAATTGCAACCCCCCTAGCAAAAATGACGTAAGAGACAGGGTGACTACAAGGAAATAACAAGAATGATCGAACAAGACAGCATTCTAAGTCCTATAGACATTAAAACTATATAACAAATAATTAACATCTGCATTTGAAAATGGAGATAAAATGGAAAAATTCTTATAAAAGTACATCTTCTCAAAAACTGAAACAAAGTGAGATAGAATCTGAATAATCATACATATTAAAAACAACAAATATGTACATGAAAATATCTTCAGGAATAGATGTCCAGGCCACTAAGCCCTTCCAAGCATTTGAAAGAAGAAATGGCGCTATTATCGTGATTCCTTTTTCCTCCTCAGAAAATGGGAAAATAAGGAAAATTCTCTGACTTGTTTGATGAAGGCACAACACAACTTTGATATGGAAACTTGAGAAGGAAGTTACAAAAATGGAAAAACTACTGACCAATCTTTCTCAGAGGCACGAATGCAAAAATCTTAAAATATTAATATATAATGGATAGCTAATAGATATAAAATAAAATGCACACAAAATACTTCTCAATCAAGTTGAGTTATCTTAAAAATGTAAAAATGGTTTAATGATTGCAATGTATTATAATTTTACAATATTAACAGAATAAAGGAAAGGGCATCATGTGATCATCACAGGAGATGGGAGTTTATCATTTTACTAATGTCAACATCACTTCACAATAGAAAAGAAAAACTCTTAGCAAAAAATAGAAGCAAACTTCCTTAATAAGTATTATTCACAGATACTTCTGTAGCCAGTCTAATAAAACCCAATATTTAAAAATCCATTTCCACGGACTGGAAAGAAGGAAAAAAAAAAAGTGTTATTATTTGCAGCTGCTATCATTGCATCTTTTAGAATTAATAAGTGAATTTAGAAAATTGTTGGATGCAGATCAAAATACAAAACTCAATTACCATTTCCATATTTCATCAAAACCTTTAAAATATGTATTTTTAAATGCCATTTAAAATAGCACGAAAATGTCAAATCTCTAGCAGTAAATCTAATCAAAGACAACCAAGACGTATAGTCACAACACTACAAAACACACTGAGAAAAAGGGAATAAGCCCTAGGTGAAAGGGGAGATGCATCCTGGTACACTA
The DNA here is from genome assembly GCA_028534135.1 of Potos flavus. Classification (NCBI taxonomy): domain Eukaryota; kingdom Metazoa; phylum Chordata; class Mammalia; order Carnivora; family Procyonidae; genus Potos; species Potos flavus. The sequence goes on along the minus strand of CM052900.1, from coordinate 973,098 downwards.
GAAGAACCACTATGGTAAATATGTCGATTTTATTTAAATTGAACCACAGATTTATAGTTATTCTAATCAAATACCAAAAGTTTTTAATATGGGACTTGATAAACTGATTTCCAAAATATATATGGTGTTCCCAAATGACAATAAAAGCCAAGGCAGACTTAAATGAGAACAGCATCGGATGGCATCAGCAGATAATAATACTTACTATAAAGCTACAGTTACCTATGACATTGAGGTATTGGTATAAGGACAGAGAAGAACAGAGACCAGAAACTGACTTATATATGTATGATTTCTTAATTCACGAAAAACAGAACACTCCCTGGACCCTTGGGGAAAGGATGGATTTTTCATTAAATTGTGCTGTCGATGGATACCCAAATGGAAAAAAAAAAAAAAGGAATTTTGGTTTCCATCTCATGACTGGCATAAATCAATGCAAGACAAATGAAAAAGTTCTCTCTGAAAGTGGAAATAGCTGTGCTGCTAGAAGAAAACAGTATAGTATCTTCATGATGCTGGAATAAGATAAAGAATTCTCACACAGGACATAAAAAGCGAAAGCCATAAAACAGATTGCTAGTCAACCATCCTTAATCAGAAGACACAACTAAGAGAATGAAAAGACAAACCTTGGGATGGATAAAATAGCCTTACCGAGAGGACACAGCAAATAGAATGCTCCATGAAATCAATGAGAAAAATGTGTTAACGCAAATATTAAAGGCAGAAAATACAAGTGAGCATATCCAAGTAACCTGCACGTACATGAAAGGATGCGCGACACTATTAGCCATCTGAGAAATTAAAATTCAAACCATAATGAGATTTCATTACCCAGTCACCTAACATCTAAAATTGCAAAATAATGACAATATCAAGCATTGTTGATATAACACAGTAACAGGACTCTGTATATACTAGTAGGAAGAGTGAAAATCATACAAACACTCTGAAAAACTGTTAGCAATATCTACAGGACCTACAACATGCCTACCTTTTCCGCAGCCACTTCACCCCTAGCATGTACCTACAGAAATGTGCACATATGCGTGCCAAAACACACAGGCAAGTGTATCGTCTTAACATTCAAAATATCATATTCTTCATATTCAATAACATTTTGATGTTCAAAAATGGAAAAATCTCAAGGTCAATCTAAAATGAAATGGAAAAGTAAGATTCCCGTATAATATATGGCGGAATACGGTGATAATGACTGTGTTCCAAAAAACACCATAAAAAGGAAATTCACATACAGAACACTCAGTAAAGGAAGCCAGACCCAAGGGAGTAATAAAGTCTGACTCGATTTATGTAAAGTATAATGTCAAACAAAGCTCATTCGTGGGTGGTGGGCTTTGGGACAGCGATTGCCCTGGGAGTATATAGTTACAAAAAGAGACAAGAGTTTTTGTTGTATTTAAAGATCTGCATTTAGTCTATGGGTGTAAAAGTTATTTAAAAAAATACAAAACTAAACTGTAAGATTCATTGAACCATTCACTCAAGACTTGTGCACCTTTTTGTGTGTTTACTTTGTCTAATACTACCTTCAAAACATTGTCACCCTCAGGTAGCTTTCTAAGGTTAGCATCAAGTTTGAAGCCAAAAGGGCCAGATTCTGAATATTTTACCCTTTGTCTTTATTGTTGTGACTTTAGACAAGTCATTTAGTCTCCAAACCTGTATCTCATCTGTACAGAGGGTGTGGCAAATAATACTCATATCATAGAACCATTATCAGGATGAAATTAAGGACTATATTTAATGTGCATAGCATTTAACACAGTGCCTGACCCCAAATATACCCCCAAAATGTTGGGTGGAATTGCCCATGCCTATTAGCTCGTTACGACAGCATCCGGCATGTGGTAAGCACTCAATGCGAACAGCCATCATGACATTAACAGTATTCACAAAACTAACAGACGTCATCTCAGCTCAATGTCCATCATATATTATGGACTCTCTAAAGAGTCTCTATGTGAATGTTCGAGAATGACACTAATATTCCGAAGGCAAGCAGGCTGGCTTCTCCTTGGTCCTGAAGCTGGTGCTTGTACCAAGTCTCCTGGTTCTCCGGGAGATGGTGTAGAAGAAGCAAGAACAGCTCCCTGGCACTTATCCCTGAAGTATGGGGACCATGTTGCTAATAACTAAAAGTTGCAATTAGAGGAACGTCCTCACTGTGCCTCTGGGTACACTGGCCCTGGTCTCACTGCAAGAGTCCAGCCATTTTTAATTTGTGCCTCATTAGACAGCGGCATACGCATCCTGTGGAGACATTTGGAAAATAAGGTTTGTGAAAGGGGGGTCCTTCTTCTCCCTCCCAACCTTTCCCATTCTGCAAGAATCTGTTCTGCAGATGCTGGGGACACCAAGGACACCAAGGGACCGAGCCATCCCGCACCTGCACCATCCCACAGCATTGCTCTCCCTCAACTGATGCGTGAGCAAAAACCACGAGAGTGTTTTCCATTTTGTCATGCCCTAAATTATTTAGCTCTTATGGGGTCTCCTCGCTTTCTTGCCACCTGACCAGACATCTGGCTGATCCAAGACCACAAATGCTCCAGTTAATGTGATCGCGTTATTCCTGGGTGGAAGAGACATAAGGGAATCCCACTACTACGTCCATGGCCTTGGGATAGCCACTCTACATACCTCGCTTTACTGTCCTGGAAAATGGGAAAATAAAAAACTGTTATCTGGCCAGCTTTGAGGGTTGAACGAAACCTAGAGTCCACCATCAACTCTGCCTTTCTACTGCTTCAGCGTTTGGACCCGAGGGATTTCCTCTGCCAGAGCATCGTCCCCATCCAGGCACACCGGACTCCAAGATACTTCCCCAAATAAACTCTCCGGCATTTATCCCCCCAGGTCTTTGCTCAACAAATGACCCCCCTCCACACACCCCAGGGGCTCTTTCCTTCCAGATGTGCCCAAGGGAACAAAACACCGCGTTCCAGGGCAAGCTTCTTACCCCGGTTAGAATTAACCTCATCTGAGGCCACTGTTTCTCAAGCTGGGATGACTCTCCATCCTGCTCCAGGGCCGTTTAGCAATGTCTGGAGACAAGTTCAGTTGCAACTACTGGGACATATTACCTTGTGGGCAAAGGACGGTGTTAGTGCCAACATCCTATAGCATGTGCGGCAGTCCCACATAGCAGGAACGACCCAGCCCAAAATGTCAGCTGTGCTGAGTCCAAGGAGCCTCATCTGAATCTGTTGGCTGAGATTTAATCAGAGACTGCGTTTTGGCCCCTGCCCCGCACCCCTCCCAGAGCAGCTTCCTGTGAACCCTTCTCTACCCTGACTAGTGAGTTCCCAAGTAGGGAAGGGGCTTTATGCGGGCATAACTAAAATTTTGGTGGAAATAGAAGGCTTGGGTGAGTTCCAGTGGCCTATTTTCCAACTGGATTCATCTGCTCAGTTTATTAAGGAGATGTACGCTATGTTGCTACCAACAAAATGTTATGGGATATTCAATTCGACACTTAGGCTGATTGGCGTTCACTGACATCAGAGAGAGAAAGGGCCTGAGGAACGTCTCACCCATCCCTCGTCCTATTATTAGGAGAACTTGACAGCCAGGGGTCGTTTTGAGCCATTTTAAACATCTACCTTTTAGCCCTTCAGACTGATGTTATATTTGGCCTTTTGTGAAGAGGAAGCCCTATGATGAGTGATCACTGTAGCTTTTATGGAACTTTGAAAGCGTCGTGATGGAGTCGAGGCTTTGAAACCCCATGAATGAGTCTGCGAAGTGTCTCTGCTTTCCATTTTTCTCTTAAATTTTCTGTTTCACCTGTGAAAGGCCATCCGGAAGGGCAATGAGGACCACTGGTCTCCGGCATGGGACCCTAAACTTGTATCTTTTGCCCTTCCTTGGGGATGCGGGACTTAATTAATAGGATCATCAGAGGGTTTGAATAGATTACTCTTTCTCAGTTGTACTTTATGATATTGTCTGGGGGACATGGTATGCTATCTTGATATCGGCAATTTCGGGCACCCCGTGGGACATTTTCCCTGTGAATGTCAGGTTGACCATCACCCCAGAACTTAGCCCAGTGCCTGACAATACACGTTTTATAGAATAAATGAATAATCTAACACCCACAATTTATTGAATACCTATTATTTACTGACCGCTTCTCGTATGTTATCTCAATTAAGCTTCACGACAATCTAGCGATGGTGTCTTAGTCTCAGAGCACACAGGAGACACCTGAAGTTTAAGAGCTTAGATCACTTTCTGAGTTCTCACTGCCGGCTTTCAGAAACCAAAGCACTTTAGGGGTGCCTGGGTGGCTCAGTCGGTTAAGGGTCCAACTCTTGATTTGCACCCCCCATGCTGGGCTCTATGCTGAGTGTGGAGCCTGCTTAAGATTCTCTCTCTCTCTCCCCCTCTCCCTCTGCTCCTCCTGCCCTGCTCACACTGGCAAAAAAAAAAAAAAAAAGAGCACTGTAGATGAAGGGATAATTGATTGCTTGAGTGGATGACGAATCAGCAACTGAGTGAAGGAATGTATGAAACACCCAGTCACCGGGCATCGCATCAGGGTCAGACCCAGGCTGCCCACTCACGTGACTGTAGATATTTAGAAACATCCATCCCTAGGCTCAGCCCCAGAGACTGTCACTGAACTCAGGGGAAGAGCGGGCATTAGGATTTTTAAAAGCTCCCCGATGATATTAATGGACACTCACTTGAAGAGCCACTTAGTTAGGGAGAAGGACATTCTTCACTGGATCTAACTGCTTGATGAGGGGATGAAAGCTCTGGGCTCATGCTGGATATTGACGGAGGCCAAGAATGTGTGTCTGTAGCAATCACGGCTGGTGATGCCCACCTCCCAGCAAGTCTGGACATCAGTGCAGTAAAGGGAAAGCAGCTGGGGCGGTATCGCCTGCCCTAGCATTAGGATAAGGCCTGGGCAGGGCAATGGGCTTGATTCTGCGAGGGGGAGAGAAGACCCCAGGGCCCTACCTACAACAGGCAGGAGGGGGTCAGCAGGCTGGGGTAGAGGACATCCCCCGAAGAAGCCAATAACGCCTTGCCCTTCGAACTGACAGTCTCTAAATATTTGTTTAGCGTTTATTTAATAGGGGCTTGGAGTGATTGATTTGCAATTAATGCAAAACGTGGGCATAACAATGTGTTTACTTGGTCTGAACACTTTATTACTGTGATAGCGTTCGGTAAGAAGAAAAATCATTTAATAGAAAATGTGAGTTCTCATTTTGATTTTTGTTTTCAGCTGCTTTGATTTCCAACTTTGGCAGGCAAGACACCAAATTATATTAAACAGTTGGCTCAGTGGATATTGAGAGCCCTTTATGCATTATTGCTTACAGACCCAAAACTGAGACTGTTTCCAACAGTAAAGCAGGCCCTTTTTTGAAGGACCAATCTTCACAAGGCAGTGAACTCTGCCCTCTAGTGGAGAAAGGTTTAGTTGCAGAGACTCACATACAAAACAAATGGAGATGAGCCTTGTTCAGAGCAGTCACCTCTGATGAGAAAGTGAGCTAGGGGCTTAGTCTCACCTCAAGGGATCTTGGAGGGCTTACTGTGGGTCTTATCTGTGCTGTGTCCTATCCTAAACCCCTTGCATAGAAAAGAACAAAACAGACGAGACCCTGGTTTTCATGCAATTTATATTCTACTTGGAGAAGAGAGACAGTGAACAATTTTCTTTTAATCCATATTAAAAATGGGCGAAGGACTTAAATAGACATTTTTTTCCCAAAGGAGACATACAGATGGTTAGAAGGTACCTGAAAAGGTGCTCCACATCACTCATCATCAGGGAGATGCAAATCAAACCAGAGCGAGATATCACTTCACACCTGTTAGGATGGCTAGGATCAAAAAGAGAAAGGGTAGCAAGGGTTGGAGAGGCTGTGGAGGAGTGGAAATCCTCCTGCTCTGTTGGTGGGATATAAACTGTTGCAGTCACTGTGGAAAACAGTATGGAGGTTCCCCAAGAAGTTAACATTAGAACTATCACATGATCCAGCAATCCCACAGCTGGGTATATATCCAAAGGAAACAAAATCACTATTTCAAAGAGATATTTTGCCCCCATGTTCATGGCAGTGTTAGTCACAGTAGCCAAGGTATGGAGACAACCTAAATGTCCCTCATGGAGGAATAGATAAAGAAAATGAGGGGTATAGGCATACAATGGAATATTATTCAGCCTTAAAAAAGAAGGAAATCCTGCCATTTGCAAAACATAGAACTAGAGGACATTATGCTAAGTGAAATAAGTGAGACAGAAAAAGACAAATACTACATGGTATCCCTTATATGTGGAATCTAAAAAAAAAAAAACTTCATAGAAACATAGGCCAGAAAGGTGGTTGCCAGGGTCTAGGGGTTGGGGGAGATGGGGAGATAGGGAGATTGGTAAAAGGATACAAAGTTGCAGTTATAAGATGAGTAAGTCCTAAGAACCTAATGTATAACATTGCGACTATAATTGATAACACTGTATTATTTAATTGAAATTGGCTAGGAGAGTAGAACTTACAAATTTTCGCTCCCCAAAATACACAAGTATGTGGAGTAATGGATGTGATAATTAAATTGAAGGAGGACATTCTTTCACATTGTATCTGCGCATCACATCATCATGCTGTACACTTTAAATACCTTAGAATTTTGTCAGTTACACCCCCATGAAGCTGAAAAAAAAATCCATATGATTGTCAGTGTTGGCAGAGAATAATCGTGGGGGACAGAGATGACTTGGGGGGGGGGGCACCTGGGTGGCTCAGTCGTTAAGCATCTGCCTTCGGCTCAGGTCATGATCCCAGGGTCCTGGGATCGAGCCCCGCATTGAGCTCCCTGCTCGGCGGGAAGCCTGCTTCTCCCTCTCCCACTCCCCCTGCCTGTGTTCCCTCTCTGTCAAATAAATAAATAAAATCTTTTTAAAAAATGACTTTGGGGTGGTCAAGGAGGATTCTGAGGGAAGGCGAAGCTGAGCTGGAATCTGAATGGCAGAGGAGAGGCCGTACAAAGGCCCCTGCCTCCTGGGCAAAGGCCGTGAGGTGGGGATGGGTTGGGTGTGTTCTGCATGGCTGGAGCACAGAGAGGAAGGGGGCGGAGGGGGCAGAAAGGTCAAAGCACTGAGCAAGGAGCCGATCATGGAGAACCCACGGGGCCAGGATGAGGGACTTTATTCCAGCTAAAATGTGAAATCATTTGAGGATCTTAAGGTGGAAGGTATACCATCGACCGGTCCCAGCCTACCCAAAGCCAATGTTGTGGCTGGACTAGCACTTGGGGTTCTTACTATGATTGCAAGAAACGCTCTGCAATAATCATCAGGAAACTTTGAAAAAAAGAAGTTCACCGCTTTCAGGTCCTGGAAAGCACAGGGTACACCTGGGGCTGCACAGCGAGGTTGCAGGCAGAGAGAAAGCACGTGCCCAGGGCCAAGGGGTGCTGCTTTTATTGGGGTCAAGGGCGGGGGCTTAGGGTTTCAGGGCTCGTTATTGGTGAATTTAAAACAGAAGAGTGGGAATTTAAAACAAAGGGAGAGGGGGAAAAAATAAAAAGGAAGTGGCCCAGGTGGTCAGGTATGGAAATCAACTAAGATCTGGGAAACAGAGGAGGGGAGAGGGTCGGCTCTTTACCTAGACGGGTGGCTGGCAGGTGTTTACTGGGGAGAGCTATCAATGCCGTGAAGGTCTGGTAATCATGCGGCAGTCCAGCACCTGCATTACCAAAATGGAAACCCAGCCTTCAGGCTACTCTATAGGGTGACCTGCAAGCCTTGACTTTGCTCTGGGAGAGCGGGTGGTGGGAGCTCACACGGGAAAGGTGGGGAGAAAGGAGCATTTGCAGCGATCCGATGATGGTGGTCGCTTGCACGAGAGTGGGGCCATGAAAACGATGAGAAGGGGTCCGAAGTGGGATGTGCTGTGATGGAAGCAGGACTTAGCGAGGGGATGAGCGCTGCCCAGTGAGGAAGCAGGAGGCATGGAGGGCAACGTGCTGCCTGATCGGGGCCTGAGTGTGAAGTCTACGGCGCCTCCATTCCAGCAGCTTCCACTCCTCTCCCTTATTGGGGGAGCAGCTCTGAGGACGGACACCCCAAATTCTGACTGATAGAAGAATGTACCGAAGGAGCAAAATGAATGCTGCCAAGGAACATCGGCTTACTAAATATCGTGCTAGATAAAGGAATATTTAGTTCTGCCCGATAACATTTACTGAGTAGCCAGCATCTCATGGGAACTGTCCCCTGTCCCCAGTCGTGGGTCCTGGTGGCATCTTCTAACCGAGGCCACTTCCCGCAGCCCTGGGGACAGGCTGCGGTGTTCAGCCTGGGTCTGTCTTCTAACAGAGCCGGACCGCTTTCCTCTCCCTGGACGCAGGCGGGAATCAAAGAGGGAGCCTGCAGAGCTTACAGGAGCCTCTCTCTTCTTGTCCTCGGGGCTCTATCCGCCCTATCTCTGCAAGCGTATCCCTTCAGCTAAGCACAAGACCTCTCTGCTTCTTTGAATTCATTTTGCCACAAGCCCCGGCAGGAACAGAGGCACACGTCCTGGTTTCTCGGACTACGCGCAGGGCACATCAGGAGCTCATAAAATCTAAATTAAGTACGTGCGTTATCGTGAGCCTTTTACTTTTTCTTCTTCAGCTTCTTTTTTAATGGCGATCAAGGAGGCATTGACGGCATTTATACGAGAGAAGAAGGAGGATTTTTTTTCTGTAATATTCCCGATGCAGAAATCTATTATGTTCCTGTCCAGTATTGACATAGGCCATCAGCATCCACAGTGGTGACGTCCATTGCTTCAAGAGAGTCAAGACTTTATAGATTCCCAAGATCGTTTGTTTACTGCTCAATCTGGGCCTTGCCTCTCAAACCCCAAGCAAAGAGTTGTGTCAGGGCAGACAGCGGCGGGGTGATGATATTGGATCTAGCTATATCACGTTAGACGAGTCCCCAAGCCTCTGGGGTCATTTTCCTCCAACTACTAAATGGAGTAGCCATTCCCACTCAGCCGCAGGGTGACATTTCTACAGGAATCGGGAGAAAGCTGTCAGCGTTGGGGCAGCGGGGCCCATCGGAAAATCCCGGTGCTGGAGGAGAAAGAACACGCCCGTCTTGGTGGCCCTTCTGAGCTGTGTGACTTTGGCAAGTTCCCTCTCTGCGTGGCAGATTCTTGATCTATAAATGGACATAAAAGAGAATGTGGTACAGGGCGCCTGGGTGGTTCGGTCGGTTAAGTGTCTGCCTTCGGCTCAGGTCATGATCCCAGGGCCCTGGGATCCAGCCCGTGTCAGGCTCCGGGCTCTGCGGCGAGTCTGCTTCTCCCTCTCCCTCTGCCGCTCCCCCTGCTCCTGAGAGCTCATGCTCTCTCTCTCTCTCAAATAAATAAAATCTTTAAAAGAGAGAGAGAATGTGGTACAGCACGTGGCAGAGCACCCGAGGGTTCCTCTGTGTGTGTGTTAGTTTCCCACACTGCATAACAAATCGCCGCACACTTAGGGACTTCACACAACCCATATTCATTTATTTTGTCGTGGTTTCTGCGGATCAGGAGCTGGGCATGGCTGCAGCCATGGGGCTGGGTGGTCTGTGTTCTCCTCCGCAGCCTCATTACCCTCCTCTGAGCTCACGGATCACTGGCGGGATTCAGCCTTTTGTGGTTGCAGGACTGAGGTCCCCGTTCTCTTGATGGTCGCCAGCTCCTGCAAGCTTCCCCATTTTCGACGACACGCTTGGATGTGGAGAGCTCCGCTCTGAGTCCAAACACAGCCATCCTTCGGGCAGACAGACTTACAGGGCTCTTTTTCCTTCTGACTTCTTTCCTTCCGGGAAGATCCCCTGCACCAGAGCACCAGGGGTGGGGACGAGGACATGTGTTTCCTGCAGTGACAATCCTACTGTATGAGTGGGCAGTATGGGGGGGGCGGGGGGGTATCGTGGCAGATCCTGGTCTGGGCTCGCCCTTTGTCGCAAGCCGCCTCCACAAAGTGAGCAGGGACGGAAGCAAACTGGCACCAGCATCCGTGGGGTTCCGTGCCTGGAGTAGAGCTTCCGCACACAAGTGGGGCTGGAAGAGAGAAGAGAGACCCCACACCCCAGCTCTGCCTGCCTAGAATGGAGTTTCTGTATCATGGACCTGGGATAGAGACAAGAAAAGTCAGCAGCCTGCCCTTCTGGGCTTAGCCTCAGACTGGGAGCTGGGGAGAGGGAGCCCCCACATTCCTGGCAGCATGTCCCCAGGAGACAGCTTCTGTCACATGTTGCTGAGGAGGGGGCAGCAAATCAGACCACGTCTCATATGCTACAGACGTCCACTGCTCTTACTGAGATGCAGTACATTTTCTTGAATGAGTGATTCCCCATTTCTGTATGCCCTGAGGGCAATTTCCAGAAACTTTTGACCAAGAAGACCTTCACATTCTCTTCAGCTTGACTGAAATTGAGACAGACTTTCCAGCTCTGAGCCCCCGACCTCCCTTTTCTTAGATCACTTTTTTTTTCTTGAAAAACATGTAATTGTAAATTCTGTCTCTGCGCCTTTGAGATGCACATCTTCTTAAAAGCATTTTGCCAGTTTCATAGCCCAGGAACGTCTTTCTTTCTTT
>CM052900.1:906366-961972 GCA_028534135.1 Potos flavus | reverse complement strand
GAGACAAACCATAAGAGACTCCTAAACTCATGAAACAAACCGAGGGTGGCTGGGGGGTAGGGGCGGGTAGGGATAGGGTGGCTGGGTTATGGACACTGAGGAGGGTATGTGCTATGGTAAGTGCTGTGAAATGTGTAAGCCTGAGGATCCACAGACATGTACCCTGGGGCAAATAATACATTATGCTTTAATTAAAAAATAAAAAAAAATTAAAAATAAATAAAAATAAAAATAGAACAGTATGCGGGCCAAGTGACTGGGAGGCACTCGGCCAGCAGTTGCATGGAACAAGCTTCCCTCTTGTGACTATGGCATCCAACTGCCTTTGACTGGTCAGTCAACCAGACATTCAGTGAACCACACTGCATCCCATGCAAGGTATTTGGCAGAATTCTCCGCTCATAATGATATCCATTAGTACAATTAATATCACTTAAAAATACGCATGTAAGAAAAATATTACAAACTAGATTATGGTTGTTCTTAGAGATATGCCAAGTTTCCTGGAAACCCACCTGCTCCAGGGGCCGCCAGCACTGATCGAGCACATGTCAGCTTGATAGATGTGCTCTCTCTGGTGAGTTCTGGTCTGTATGGTGCAGCTTCTGTTAAACTTTCTGCTTCTTTTTACTGGGCTACTTAGAGAATAATTCAATACCAAGCATTTGTTTAAAGATTTTATTTATTTATTTGAGAGAGAGAGAGCGTTAGAGAGAGAGAGAGAACACGAGTGGGACGGGAGGAGTAAAGGGAGAAACAGACTTCCTGCTGAGCAGCGAGCCCAATGTGGGACTCGATCTCAGGACCCTAGGATCATGACCTGGGCTGAAGGCAGACACTTCACCAACTGAGCCACTTAGGTGTCCGAATAGCAAGCATTTTTTTTGCACGAGCTTGGTTCCTCTGTTGTGCATTGTATGCATGCACTCCAACATTCCAGTTCAGAACACTGTATCTTGATGCTCTTCAGGTCTCCGCTCCAACCAGCACATTCCCCAAGCCCTTCCCTCTTCTTGTTGCACGGTGGCCCTCATCAGTCCCTGGACATGGACCCCCACACACCTGTGCCTTTGCACAGACCATTTTCTGTGACTGCCCCCCCCATCCTCCTCATCCTCCATCTGCAAATCTCTGCATCTTCATTCATGACCCAGACATACCTCACCCTCACTGTGAACTCCCCCAACCTCAGCTGCCCGAGGCGTCATTGATCTTTTATGCCTCTGTGTCCCTAGAGCATGTTGCGCATCATATCACCTTAGATTACCTTTGGATCTAAGTTTATCCCTCTATGTGAATAATGGGACAGTAAGGAGGAAGCACTAATATTTACAGACTCCCTCAAGAGGCAAGAATGTCAGCAATACTTTACATGTGTAAAGATTCTAGAAATGAGCATGAGTAGGGGATGGCAGTGGAGGGAGTTTAGAAAGTGTCCTTGCAAAGCATAGCAGTCCTAGCCCTGCAGATAGAGCCTGATTTACCTGGGGTGGGACACAGGGGGGTGGGGTCAGGGAAGGGATGACCACATGTCTTTCTTTTACAGCATTGTAGGAGCATAGAGCTGGTGCTTTTCCTGCCTCGGCAGTAATAGAATGTTGAGCCAAGAGATCTTGTTCAACTCTTGTGTAGCTAGGTTAGCCTGAAGTTGTCTTTGAGATTTAAATGACACTTTGTTTAGTCTTTTTTTTTTTTTTTTTTTAATGGGGGAGAAAATAGAGGTGTGAGGAAGTTAGATTTAGGAGGACAAATTTGCCTTAATTTAAACACTTGTTTCAATGGAAAAGAAAATTATGCAAGTTGCCTATAGGAGCTGAGGTCCAGGAAGGAGAAAGGAGGGAGCTGCTTCAGGCAGGACGTTTGTCCCCTGACCTGGGCTGAGCTCCTGGGGAGAAGGCCGCCCCCTCTGTCCCACCCCTGCTCTGGCACCTTGGGAGCAGCTGGATTGGGAAGACTTGGCTCCTTATCTGGGCTCTCATGGGGGTCAGATCAGCAGGGGCCCCAGAGAGAAAACTAAAGGACAAGGACAAGTTCATGGGGCCAAGAAGAGGTGACCTGGTTTCCCTGCAATCTTCGGAAGTATGTGGATTATGCAGGTTATTGCTGCTGTTTGACAGATGAGGAACTAGAAACCTAGAAAGGTCGATCCATGCTTTACTTCTCATCGACATGTCCAGTGGCCATTCCTTCTAGAAGTTTCCAGTCTGAAGGAGGGGAGCCAACCTCTCAATAATATAAGCAGGCATTCATAATATTATTTATTATTGTTAGCAATAATAGTTATAAATAATCAATAATGTTATTATATGACATGATGTGCCCTCAGAGAGAGGCCAAAAAAAAAATAAAGGAAAGGAGAGGAAAAATAATTCCATCTCTGGGCCTCGGGGAAAAGTTTCTGAAGAAGGCAGTGGTATGAATACCATCTTCCTCATCTATTATGTCAGCTCTCATTGTCAGCTTCTCTGTAGGATGCAAGCTTCGCCGAGGCAGGCATCCTGCCAGCTTTGGCACATGATTCTCTCAGGTGCTTGAAACAGAGCCTGGAACGTTGTTAGTTTCAGTAAATATTAGTGAAATTAGAGCACGATTGGTTCCTGCCACTCCCCCAAGGATTTCTTTTGCCCTGCAAGAGGTAGGTACCTCTGAAATGAAAGTAGCAAATGCCATCTTTCAGGGGGGAATTGGGGCACCCCTGTCGGAGAAGGCAACTTTCTCGCTCATCACTGAGCAGGTAGCTGGATCCGTTAGGAGGGCAGCCTGTCCTTTACAGAGATTTCTTTTCCTGGTTCCGTGCCTGTGTCCCGCACGCCTCTATCACGTGTGGATTGAACTGGGATAAATTCATTCGCCATGTTAATCCTAGCCCCAAATCCTAAAAAGTCATACTGCCCTCCCTGATTCTAGCTTCCCGACTTCCATGCTTCTCTCTTGTTCCCCAAAATAAATTCCATCGTTCCTTTTTCTTGCTCAGATTGTGCAACCAGGAGGGGAACCTCCAAGCCTCAGTGGGCTCCCCACTTGCTGGTCTTAGGGTGCCCTCTGCAGGCCGTGTGGATCTGTCTCTGACTCTGGCCAGGCTCAGGTGCTCGAGCCAGGGGGAGGGTCTTCCCACAGCCCATTCCCTGCAGCCCTGGGCGGGGCTCTTTCCCCCCCCCCGGAGGAGAGGGAAATAATAGGAAAACACTGGAGAGGACCCAGGTGCTGGGGGACACAGCTGGTGAAAGACGCCCAGAGAGGCAGCCAGCTCACCGAAAGGGCTGCAGCTTAGGCCTTGGTTAGCCCAAGGCTAGGTATGCAAATGCTCATTCAGTTATTCATTCATTCACTCATCACATTTTTTATTAATGCTTCACCCTGTGCCCGGGGAACTGGGATTCAGAAGTTGGAAGCAGGGCAGAAAGCCAAACCAAATTCCTCCTTCCTGGAGCTGACATTTCGGTGAGGAAAGAGAATAAATAAGATAAATAAGGAAGACGGGTAGCACCTTTGATGGGAGCTAAGTGCCCAGGAGAAAATGTGGGGCAGGAAGTGGGCCGTGAAGGGTCTGGGTCCAGAGCAGGTGAACGTGGAAAGCACCACTGACAGGGCGACTTTGCAGTAAAGGCCAGAGGGAAGGGAAGGCGTGGGACTCGGGAGGAGTGAGCGGTCAGGGCACAGCCTCGGGCGGTGTGTCAGCCGGTGCCCCGAAGCAGCAGCAAAGCAGCCCGTGAGCCTGGACAGGAGAGAACAAGCCTCGAAGGAGGAGGTGTGTGGGGGCAGGAAGCAGATTAGGCAGCAGAAGCACAAGGGGCCAGATGCAGCAAGGTCTTATGGGTTACTATGAGGAGGAGACGAAGCCCTTCAGAGACCAATTCCAAGTCCCAGTGTGAGCCCAAGCATGATGCTTAACCAGTCTCCCCAGCCGGGAGACATGGACAGTAACACGGGCTCGGAGGGTTAAGAAAGTGCCCGGTCTGCTGTCTGACACCCAGGGGGTGTCCCTGGCTGCCCACACACATTCCCCTAAGATCACATTTGTACAGTGACTTAGGATCTTTGAAATCAAAGCCTAGGGCACGTGGAGAAATTGGTTCAAACTGTCTCCCACTTCTGTGTCCCATTCATCTTGCATCTGGGTGCGCTCCTCCCTCCCCCTCGAGACTCACGGCTGTCTCCTCCCCCACCTAGGTGCTCTTCCCAGACAGCAGGCTCCCGTTCACAGTGTCTTCAGCTACATCTCCACCGAAATGTGATGGGAAGTACAAGCAGACCCGGGAGGGGAGACTGGGGAAGGAACGTTGTGCTTTGTATTTGTTAGTGACGTAATTCCGGTCAAACACTTGAACTCTCTGCACCTTGGAATCTGCATCCCTCCAGCCCTGCCTCCCGGAGCCTGGTGAGGGTCGCCTAGGAGAGCGTGAGGACCGTGGAGTCTGGGATAACCCTCTCCCAACACATTCAGGTGCCAGGGACTTTTTAAATGTTTGCATAAAATCAGAGCTGGATGGAAGTCTTGCCATCATCACTGATGATCATGGACACAGAGGGTGAATTTCGTAAGCCACTCGGAGTCCGTTTCTTTCTGTCTAACTTGTCAATCCTATCTGCTCTCCTTATTGCACGGGCTTACCTAGAACCACAAATGCAAAGAACACATAAAAACACATAGAACATAAACTTGGGAAGAGTATGTTTAAGCTGTGACCCTTTTTCATCTTCATTCACATGTGTTTGAATTCTCCTCCAGGCGTCCTGACCTTCGCTTGGATGCAGAATCCTCAGTGCCGCCTGGGAATCCCAGGACCCTGGCTTCTTCTCCTGACCCCACAGAGACTGGAGTTAGGGATCCAAGGCAGGTCCGGGGGCTGGTCATCTTGCTGCCCTCTCCGTGATGAGCCACCTCCTATTAGTGCCCTGTTTGCGGTAACCCAGCCTGAGCAGGCGGCTCTCCTCTCCTACTGCAAAGACCTTTACCCCAGTGGCCCATTCACTGAAGGACCCTTCCCATTCCCTGACCCCATTCTCCCAGGGGTCCATATGGAGTTCCCTCCCTGCTCTGTTCAGCCACCCCAGGGTGTCCCAGGCCCTCCCTACGGGGTGCATCCCAGCAATAACCACCATGTTCCAAATGTCCTCTCAACACATGGAGGAAGAATTCCTTCAGCCCTAAATACATTCCCGGTGAGTGGCCGCTGTGCATCCCATAAACACAAGGTCCTGGCAAAAGAAAGTCAAAGGATTTTATTATTGTCATCGTTGATCATTTTACACATCACAAGCTGCACAAAATGCCAACCAAAGAGCAGATGTAGAAAAATAGTAGAATTATATTGGCACTATCGATTGGTTATTCCTATTATTGTTTTGCAGACAGTGCGCGAGGCTGTGCGGGAGGTGGTGATCTTTGTACACAGATATTGTCACCAGAATACATATACATTAGGAATTCACAGTGGCATCAAGCTGTACATTCAAGTTCTTTTTCAGAGAAAGGGACCATGCGAAAGACCCTGCCTCGCTTCACCATCTACAATGCAGAAGGTCACATTTGAAAACCAAAGAAGACTGAGATAAAATAAAATAAATTCCAGAACCCTGTGCTGATGATGGACACAAGCCACAGGCTAGCTCTCGGGGTCAGATCTGAGTGTGGCAATGCTTGCAGACACCTACCGCTGTGCCTTTTATTTTTTGATCATCTACGTTGCTCTAGCCATTTGAAAAGAAGTAGTGAAGACTAGTCACGGGGCATCCGATGACTATGGACAACAGACAAGTAATATAGTTCTCAGGTGTGTGATTTTTCTTGACAGACTGGGCTGTAATTGGCCACGTTCAGCTTCTCCTTTTGTAGGAGAAAGCTTGACACTGATCTGGGGAGGGTAGCCCCAACAACGCTTTGAGGTCCTGCCTGAGGGGCATGGCTGACATCACCGTGGGCTCTCCCCTGGGCTGGTTTTCTGCTTCCAGACCCTCAAGGGATATCCACACCCGGATGCCAGGGGTGATTTGTTTTCAGGGACACTGGGATGATGATATTCTCAATGTTTCCTACCTATGCTCTTGCCTCATTATTCTATGTACGTGGACATCCTTCTATTTATGTGGGTATCCAAGCCCCCTACTAGATTATAAGTCCTTGAAGGGCAGGGTCCTGACTGATAAATTTCTGTGGCCACTCGTGCTTTGCATAGAACCAGGCAGAGACTAAACACTGTTTAAAAAGGAATGCATTCAAGAACAAGTTACGGAAATTGGGGAAGGAAGCTAAAATCACAGACTTTCATATTACGATACATACAGACAAGACAGTAGGTGGGACAAAGTGAGGTGCTCTCTTTAAAAGAAAAACAATAAAAAAAGAAAAGAAAAGAAAAGAAAAAAGTAATAATAATAAAAACTAGCAAAGACATATGCATAGGTTATTGGACATACCTGGATGGTTATTAAACTTTCTGGAACAAGAAGCATGAAGCAGGGTATTTTTCCCATACGCAGTAAGTTTAACCTTGGGCTAAAAGATATTTCAAAATATCTTTTCAGTTCTGTGCAATAAAAGATTCTGAATGACATTTACAGAATTCAAACTTCCATACGTCTTAAATGAGATGTAATATTGTTCTTGGCTGTGTGTCAAGTCCCTGCCTTTTCTTAACTCTCAGCAACTATACCCTGAGCAAGAAAACAGCTTTACTCTATACATCATCCAAATATGCACTGAATTGAACTGAGAAACTCTAGTTCGGTGGCTCCTGGAATCACAATGGGACATTCTGAATGCTGGAAGCTTAAGCCTGAAGTTTCATACAAGGTGGTCCCCCTCAAGCCATCATGTATGAATCTCTTTGAGGCCATGTAGATGATTTCTTAGTTTATTACAAAGAAAATTCCCTATAGTCAAATTTTTGCCATTAGGTATTCCTAGGCTACCACCCCCCAAATTTTAAAACACCTGCTCTATACGGGCACTGTTCCAGACCCTCTGTTTTTCCCTCTTTCATCTGTACTACCCCCAACTACCTCTCGAAGTACGTTCAAATCTATTTCACAGCTAAGTAAACTTGACACTCTCCCCACTGGTTTCAAAACATGGCCCAGAGATATCAGGCTCTTCCCATTTAAACACCTACCAGTATGATCTCTGATCTCATGAAACTACTTTCCCCTGGCAGATTCAGAAGGTTACGGGGGAAACACGGACCAAGGTCAAACCCTTTCTGCATCACAATCAGCTACAGTGGAGAAGAAAATGTGAGCTTTCAAAGAGGAACTGACCCTCCCAGAAAATACTTACTGAACCCCAACTCTGTTCCGGGCAATGGGGAGAGCAGCAGGGAACACTGATCACATACACATGGTTTCTGTTCTCAAAAACTACATGTATGCACGTGGGAGACCTACGAGGACACATACAATGTTCTTACAATGAGAAAGGACTGGTTCCTGGAACCCTAAGAAGACTAGTCTCCGATGATGGCAGGACAAGGAGCCTAGACTCATCCCGAAGCCAGAATGTATGGTCCACGGAGCGTTTAGTGCATGCTCAAAGCCCATGGCCCAGGGGATTGATTCCTGGATGGATATTCCAATGTGGGAGCAGCAGAAAGAGGCAGGAGGTGTACATGGGAGCGGTCTAGAGCAGCTGTGGAAGGGGAGGCATCGCGGTTGGGCAGAAGTGGCTTCAGGCTAGCAGGACTAAGAGAGCCTTGAGACACAATGACTGAGAAGCGTAGACGGCCAGCCAACCGCCAGACCATGCTTCCTCACCATGTTTCTAAAACCACCTTTGTCATGGAATTAGGTCGTCTGCCATCTGCTGGTTAGGGAGGTGTCTCTCGTGTAGCAATGTGTTATGCTAGAAAGCTCACAAGGTTGTGGTTTAGATGATGAAGACAACCTGGCATGGATTTGAACAAGACGCATGACGTTCATGACTTATGGAC
Organism: Potos flavus; assembly: GCA_028534135.1. Taxonomy (NCBI): domain Eukaryota; kingdom Metazoa; phylum Chordata; class Mammalia; order Carnivora; family Procyonidae; genus Potos; species Potos flavus. The sequence continues at coordinate 954,047 of CM052900.1, read as the reverse complement.
TTCTCTAGATGGGAGGAATCATAGCCTAGTGGAGAAAATGGAGGCTTGGCGATCAAACCTTGACTCCGCCTTTGTGGAACCGTGTGACCTTCATCACGTTACTTGCCTCGTACCAGCATTGTTTGTATGTTGTGTGGCTTTTTATTTTTTAAGATTTATTTATCTATTTGTAGATGGAGGGAGGGAGAGCGGGCATGTGCGAGCTAGGGGAGGGGCCAAGGGAGAGGGAGAACCTCAAGCAGACTCAGTGCTGAGCGAGGAGCCTGATGTGGGGCTCGATCTCACGGCCCCGAGAGAACCATCATCAAGAGTCTGACTCTTAACCGACTGAGTCACGTGGGCGCCCCTGTTGTGCAGCTTCTAAAGACGAAATGAAATCTTACATACCAAAGACCTCGCCACACGATGTTGAGCATTGCGTGCTGCTTCTATTCCCTTGCTCCTTCATTGGTTAAAAAGGAGGCAAATGAGAGCCGAGGTTTACCTCCACAAGCTCTGAATCCATGATGAACCATGAAGGCTCGAGTCTGAGGACGGTTTCAAAGCCATATAATCATAACCACTTCCATGAAATGGAAACAAAAACACAGTCTGTACTTTACAAAGAGGGGGAAACAACCTGCTTTGGAAATTAACAAAGCAGGACCCCGCATCATCCACATTCCCGTTTGGTCCAGAAGTCCAGTTCTACATCCTGGGGACGTTCCTGTGTGTGACAGAAGGCCCTGGGGTCCCAGTCCCCAAAACTAAAATTGGTGTACAGAGTTGAGCCCACTGGAAAGGAAGCATATTTCCAACATTCCGCATGAAACGATGTGGGAAGGGCTCAGCTTTACTTACGAAGGTCTTCAATGGTGGTTTCTACTGAGACATCTCTAGCATTATGCGTAATGCTGAGGTACCATGGATGAAGCCGGGAAAGGGTAAAGAAAAAGGAACAGAACTAAAAAACAACACAAAACAAAACAACAAAAGGAATGGAGGAAGGGACGCAGAAAAACTTGCAATGTCACTGCAGCGCACTCCTGTTTTGCAATACGTGAACAGAGGCCCGTGCAGACTAGCAGAGGTTGGAAGAGCAAAGCTCAAGATGCTAAGCATCAGACAGAGTCTGGATTAAACATGCATTGTTCCTCTTAAGATGCTGAGGCCCCATGGCTTTCGTTTCACAACTAACAGTTAAAAATAACACATTAAACGATATTATCCTTCCAGATCCTTTTAGTGTTTGGGATTACGTGACTTATGTTACTAATTCTTTAGTACAGGACCAAGCATAAAATAGGTGCTCAATAAAGCATGGGAAGAATAAGCAAATGGGAAAAAAAAAAAAAAAAAGGAAACGAAGACGTGAAATTGGTCCAGATGTTAGCATATGGTGCTTGGTTCTATCCGTTAAAGACTGACACACATCCTCCCTAAGGGTGTTGGAACGGACACCTTGTAAGAACAATGTAAGCAAGCAGGACTCTTCCTCTATGTGTCATCGCCATGCTTTTTTACACAACCTGTGCAACCGTACGCAGCCTCCCTGGTAATTGCCGATGCTCAGAAGCATATTCTAAGAAACCCAAACAAGCCACACAGCAAGAGAGAAGTGACAATTATGTTTGGGAGCTTGCAAATACCTAAGAGCAGAATTTCAACTCAATGGGCGTGTCTTGGAGAGGTGCTACTGTCTTACACAAATGAGGGCTCATTGACTACTCTGTCCCATCCTAGCACTTTTACACGGTTTTAGTCTTCACAGGATAACCTGGGTCACAGGCTACCATTTCCAGTTTGTTCCTTCCCACTCGCACAGTGTCGGCAACCCCGAACCCCATGGGCTCCTCTCGCCGCTCCTTCCGAACCTGGCCCTTGCCATCTCACCATGCCTGTGACTTTCTGCGTGCTCCCTTCCCCTCTCATGCATTCTCCATCAGGGGGGCTGCTGTGTTTCTGTCTGCCTCTTGGCTCTGGCTCAGTGACCGAGACCCGGCTGGTGGCCGGCTGTGAGGGAATGTCTGTGACCGCATAGGGGACTGTAGCCCTGAGCATGTTACTTCAACCTGCAAGGCCTGCAGACCGCCCAGCTCGCAGTGGAGGATCAGGTTCCTCGCCCACATACACACGATCCAGGGCAGTTAGTGCGGGCACCCCACACACCCCCGCAGGCATCTCACCCAATGGCTTCCATGCACAGAAAGAAAAAGAAAAAAAAGAAGAAAAGAGTAACAATCATGCTAGTTGCAATAATTTTAACCAAAGGGCCATTCCCTCATCGTGGCTGTGTGTACGGTGCTGTCTGGTCCAGCTTCCCTCCGTGAGAAGCCAGAAAGACAGGTCCACGGTGTCATCAGAAGTGAGTGGGGGTGGGCACGCGTGGCCCTGGGCTTCCCACCAGATGGAGGGGCGGGTGTGTCCTACGAGCTAACTGGGAGAAGGACATGAACGCAGGGGGTTGGCAGAGCCCTGCTTCTGAGAGGACATCCCCTACTCGTGTGAACGATGGGATCTCCTCCTGAAAGAGAAGAGAGTCCCGCATGGCAGCTGACCCCTCGCACCTCTGCCCGGTCGCTGGGGACCCCAGCACGGTCTCCATCAGCCTGTCCAGTGTGCCAGAGGTCTGGCTCTCCCTCCTCAAGCCTCTCAGTCTTTCTGTCCCCTGTCTGGAGGTTCCCTGCCACCCACCTTCACCAGGTCAGCCCTGACTTGGCCCTGGGTGTAAACGTCCTCTCTTGCAGAGGCCTCTCCTGACCCCACATGTCTCCAGGGCGGGCTGGGTGTCCCTCCTCTGAGCACACTGTGATCGCTACGCCTGGGGGATGCCGACCTCCTTCACCTTCCCGTTTGACCCGAACACGAGCTGCTCAGTCTGATCTGTTTATCCCTGGCACGGCGGGCCCTCCATACAGATTTGCCGGATGGATGGATGGATGGATGGATGGATGGATGGATGAAAGAACTGCCTCACCAAAAGCTCTCCTTCATCACAAGGCTGCCCCCCCCCCCCCGCTTGGGCTCTTTGAGGGCAGGGACTGGGCCTTGGATCCCCGTGCTCCCATCCGGCATGATGGCAAGTTGCTCGGCAAACACCTGTGGGCCGTGGGCGCCAGCAGGACCCTCTCCTCTCTCCAGCCTCTGCCCAGGCCCAGAGCACTCCAGCACCTTCGACCCGCCATCGAGGTATGAGTTTGGGCCCCAGGGGACTTTTGGTTCCCACCTACTTCTTGGCTGTATTTGGCTTGTGAACAATGGATTCCAATGAATCTCAGGAGAAGCAATCTTTATTTCTAACTACTTCCGAGAAACTTAAGCAACCATAAAAACAAAAGAACAAAAATGATACTCAGAATGAAAACATACTAGACCATTATCTTGGCAGGCATTTTGTTTATAATTTTTATAATAAATAATATAATGTCCCTGTTTTACATTATATATATATATTTATGTATATATATTAGATATCTATACTTCATTAGAAAGAGACATAAAAAAGCCTTTTCAAACGAGGCATGACACGCAATACTGGACACTCTTATTTACAGTATAGAGGTGGATTTTCTACACAATAGAATAGATGCTCAGAGGCCAGAGAGGGTTTACAAAGACAGCAGATCACCCCTATAAAAAAGGGTGCACGATGCAGCTGGACGTTTATTGCCATGAGTTCTCACTATGTCCAGACAGCATATGGAAGTTAAAAATGGCATCTGGGTACTGGGAAAGACGATGGTCATTGGGTTCACCCTGGCTCTACAACCACTGGCGACACGGTCTTGCAAGTGGCCGAGGAATGACACACTTTGCCGATGGGTATCGGAAACACAAAATGAAATGCTCTCATCGGAGGGGCAGGGCTCCTCATCGGGCCTGAAAGGAGAAGTTGCTACAAACGTACGGTCCAGCACGGAGCCTGAACACACGTCTAGACGAGGAAACACAACCACGGGGGCTCTCCTGCAGGAACCGATTCCTCCCGGGTTAGCCTGCGGATTGGTGCTACTCATGAGTAACTCAGCCTCTGTCCAGCGGGAACTTGGAAAAATACCCACAGGACTTACTGATCCCATACGGGGGAAGTCTAGGATATAAGAGTTCACGGGAGAACCCTTACTCCCAGAGAAACCCTTACTCCACTGCGCGAGAATCTGCTTTCGTGGCTCATTAAACTCCACCCCCACCTTCCTACATGAGAAACCCACGGGTCTCCTGTCTTACGAAGCTGCCTTCCGGGGCTGGTTTCTCACGGTCTGCATTTGTTTGGCAAAGTCACGCTGTTAACGTGGGAGGACTACAATTCTCAGATGAGCCAAGATTTACTGGGTTTTAGGACCATGGCACTGGTGACCAAAGGTCATGGTCCAGGCGCCGGGACCAGGAATCTGGTCGCAGAGGAGTTTCCGAAACACTTGAGAAAGGGGTTTTGCAGAAACAGGAGCTTCTGCCTGTGGGTCTCCTGTGTCAGCCATCCCTCCTATCCTGGTTCACGCCTTCCTTCGTATGACTAGGTGATTCTCCAGGCTTCCTTTGGACCACAAGTGGACTCAGTCTTTGGGATCCTACCAAATATCCTGGCAATTTTCAAAACTTTCAAATTTCCCTTAAGTGACTTACCAGTAACAATTTAAGCTGGGTCCTCGATCTGGTTGACGTCCTCCTCTCTAATCTCACTGTTATTCCTGCTGTTTATTGTTTTTTTTTTTTTTTTTAATCAATGGTGACCTCTCCTAGCCCTTTATTATCCTAAGGCAAGAAGACATTTCTGTTGAAAGATAGCCAGCACCTTCTTAGAGCTCCCCTGAGGTTTAATCCAGCACTCCTCCATTTAGATGTTTCTCCTTCCACGGAGAGGAGAAGCAGCTGGCCATGTTAATGGTTTTATTTGTTTTGTTTTGTTTTGTTTTTTGCAACTGCATCAAATGCTAACATAGCATTTCTTTGGAAGAATATCAACAGGAGCTTCACGCCTGTACATCCATCTGAGTGCCCCCTTCTGCTACGCTTAATCTAAGTCCATTTTCCCTGACTACAGACAGAGATTTAAGCATTCATGAAAATAATTTGTGGGCCAGGGCTCTGCACAGACAGTCTGGAGGGGCAGGTGAAGCAATGGAGCTCACCGTGTTCCCCCTAGCTGTTTTTCTCTGTAACAAACCTGCGTTTACCAAGAGCATCGCCTTTCTCCCCCCATACCTTACATCAGCCCACCCGTTGCGGTTCATGAACTAGGACTGGAGCTCATAAAGCATTCCTTTGCCCCGTGTGGAGAAAACATGAGAGAGAATGATCGTGTGGGCATATCACGCCGTCTTGAACAAGTGCACGTTTGAATCTATTAAGGGTTATATTTACACGAATATGTCCCACTTCCGCACAGAGGTTCACCTGAGTTCTGAAATGCTTGTATGCACTTAATTTAATCAGAATGCTAAAGCTATGAGCTAGGAACATACCGGCCGGATCTAGGGAGACTGGAGCGGACTCGGTGAGCCAGCGGTGGGGAAAAAGGTGGGCTCGCCAACTCCAAGTATTCTGTCTCTTTATTTTGTCATATTTCTCCCAGAAAGCATCTTGAAAGACACTCCAGGTGGCCGGACAGCTTCGGGCAACCTCTTGTCAGGTGACACTACCGTGGACGGGTTCAGCTTTCCCAAATCTCCAAGATGGAAGCACCTGGAACGGCCAGTCCCCACCCCACCCTCCTGGCCTCGGCGCCTTGCAGTGGCCGAGGGCTGCGAAGGATGTCTCAGCGAAAGCGCTCACGGGTCGCAAAGCCTCCGCGGGCCGCCCCGGCCGCTACTTGAAGTAGTTGAGCCCCGCCACCAGGAAGAACTTCTCCAGGAACAGCTCGGAGTCCAGCACGGCAATGTGGGCGGCTCGGCCGATCAGGGCGTTGGCAGTGTTGGGCAGCGCGTGGAACACGTTGTGCCGGATGAGGGTGCAGTCCTTGGCGTCCACCAGGGGGCGCAGGAGGTTGTTGATCATCTCCGCGTACACCGGCCCTGGGGGGAGGGGAGGAGCAGGTGTGGTGGGGGCAGACGGGGTCCGAGGGATAGGGAGAAAAGCCTGGAGTGTGCCATGAGGACCATCCCGTGTGCCCTCGTAGGCACTGGCCAGTTCACAAATTGTGCTTTTTAAATCAGAAAGTTGGTAAATAATAATAATTAAATAATAATAATAATAATAAAATAAATATATAAAAATAAATAAAATAATAATAAATAAATATAATAAATATAATATATAAAATAAATATAATAAATAAAAATAATAATTAAATGTGGCTTACCTGTGTGTCTGTCTTTGAGGGCAGTTTTACACATTTCGATCCTGGCTGAATGAAAGGGCACGTAGCGATCTTGGGGAGAAGCCACCAGCACGACATTTTTGAAATACTGCAGACCTGTAATGAGCCAGGAGGGTGCTTGTTACCGGGTCCTTGCAAGGCTCCCCCAGCCCCGCGCACACGGAGCACAGAGGGGGAAGGCGGGAAACCCGCCGGCTGTGACATTGTGGCCCCAGCCCTGCCGCTCTGGGTCTCAGAGAGAAGGTGCAGCCGTATTCTCCTCGGCCCCGGAACCTGAAGAGACACGGAGCAAGCACCTCTCCACAGGGGGAGGGGAGCAGCATGAGGGGACAGAGGGGGCTTTCTGGGGGTCAGCACTAAGGAGTCCACAAGGAATAAAGCAGGGACTCTGCTCCTCCTTCTCAACAATGGCGACGGCTCCTAACTGCAGCGCTCCTCCTGTCCCCGGCTGGAGGAAAACAGCCTCTGAATGTGCCTCCCAGCCTGCAGCTGGAGACAGAGGGGCTGGATGGTCCGGCGTGTTCCTGTGTCCTCAGACCCAGCCCAGGCCGGCAGACAGACACTGCAGAGCGCCCCCCAGGCCCTCTGCCCGCACGGCCCTCAGCGCCGAGCCCCTGCACCGCGCCGGGGCCTCTGGCCTCCCAAGACCACCTGCTGGCGGCCAGCCTGCCTCCGAGACAGGGCTCTGAAGACCAGCCCCTCGCCCCGCTCTGCGAGCTCTCTGCGGTGACCACAGTGCCCTCCAGCTTCCCCTCTGCCCGATCCCCCTCCCTCCTTTCCCCTTGGGGGGAATCCTGAAAGCCCAACTCGGCACAGAGAACACAGTGGCTGAGGACTCGCCTGGGGTCTCACATTCAGAGAGGTGCAGAGATGTCAGCGGGGGCGGTGTTCACACGGTGATGGGGAGGGTGACACGGGTCAGAGGCTGGACACTCAGACCACTGCTGCCCTCTGCTGGTCCCCACAACACAGGCCGGGTCTCCCACACCTCTGTGCGCTTCCCATCACAGCGTGGGTGAAGGTGTGAGTTCAGCCCTGCCTGGGAAGGACCCCGGCTCCCCCTGCGCTGTCAACCTAAATGGACGGTGCTCACCTGCCCTTCTGCCCTTTTTGTGGTGGATCTGTGCCTGGGGAGGAGCAGCGAGTGGGCACGCAGACCCGGGGCATGCGATCAGGGCCTCGAAAGCTTGGCGGGAAGTAGAGCCTACAGCTTCCGTGTGTGGAGATGACCTTGACGCACACCTTGGGGCATCTGGGATGCCCTTCTCGGGAGCGGCTGAGTTCGCGGGTAGCTGGTGGCCTCCCTGTTTGCTGAAGAGTCTGTGCACGTCATACCTCCTGACTCTACCCCTCCTTGCGTGCATCGGCGCAGGGAAGGAGCGATTTTGGGTCTCAGGGCTGGACCTCTGGCTCACAACCGTGACCGCAGCAGCATGCCCACGGAGGAAGGCGCTCACCTGTTTTCTGGCTTAATTGGTAGAGGAAACATTTGCGCAGATCAGCATTATCCCTGAAGGTCAGCTGCAGAAGGGACCCGGATTTCTTTAATTTCTGCATGAGCCACAAGCCTAGAAAGCCCAAAATGAAACAACAAAAATCAAAAATTTTAACCTAAAAGAGCAAAAATAATTGGGGAGAGATAAATGTGAAACTTCGATTTTTAGTTAATTTTAAAATAAGAGAGTAGTAGGCACTTTGGCAAATTCTTGGGAAGTTAGAGGAAAATTCTTATGTTCTTGTGGCAGGGATATCAAATCATCCTGCAAAATGATACAGCGACTGGGGTCAGGAGTCATGACACTTTGCGCCCTGTGACCCATTCGACCTCCTCTCATACATCTAAGGAAGAAATGCCAAATACAAAGCCGTATATAAGAATGCTCCTTACAGATGCACGTAGCACGGAGAAAAACTGAAAGCACCCTGCACTTCAGAGTCCGTCCCTGACCCTGGTTATGCCAGCGCCGACGCTGACGAGTATCGCGTCCCCACGGCAAGAGTGAGTGTGACAAAATGCAAGGAAATGAACACGATGCAGTTCTTATCGTCATGTCGCAAGCTTAGAAATATGAAAAAAGTCAGATGTCGTTGCAATCATGTGTTTCTGTCTACTGATGGCTTCCCTGGTTTGTGAGGACAGAGAGAATGGCAAAGAATTGGTTTTCCACGTGTTATGGTCAACATTTCAAGTCATGTCCTTCAAATAACGCCAAGGCAGACAAACAGACCTGACCCGCCTCAGTCTCCCCGAGTGTCGGGCACGTTCAGGGCAGGAGTGCAGGGGGCTGGAGACGGGCAGGGAGTGGGAGCGCACTGGGGTGGCCCAGAGGCCACCGAATGGACAGGGGGCAATCGGGGACCGTTGAAGTCTTTGTTAGGAGTATGATTTCATGAACTAGTTGTTATCAGATGAGACTCGACGCCCTCCTTGGGCTGCCATGGGCCAGCCGTGAGGCTCCCACGGACACCAGCACGCCACGGGAGCCCTTCTTCATCAGGCTTTGGCTGAGAGCTTCACGGTCACCTCCTGTCCTCTAGCTCAGCCTGTATTCCTGTCACAAAGTGCCACCTGTCGCCTGCTTCTATGTTATTATACATACTATTTTCTTCTGCACAAAAAACCTTGTCCCACCATTCACTGTCTCGGAAATTCTGCTCGTTGTCCAAGATTCATTGAGCCTTGCTCCTTTACTCTCCATGGTGACCCTAAGCCGACAGAGGAAAGCCTCAAAGCTGCAGCTGTGTCATTCCATTCTGGCAAGACCTGTAGGATCTGACTATGGTTGGCCCCCCGTACGTTTTAGTCAACTTCTTCCTTCCTTCTCCTGCTTCATCCTCAACAATTCGGATACACACACACACACAATACACATTTATAGACATGCATATGCACACACGTACATATACATAAAGATCAGAAATGTATCCCTACGTATACAGAAGCAGGCAGACATACACACATTAGCTCTATTTTAAAAATAAGGAAACTAAGAGGCGCCTGGGGGGCTCAGTTGCTAAGCATCTGCCTTCGGCTAAGGTCATGATCCCAGGGTCCTGGGATCGAGCCCCGCGTTGGGCTCCCTGCCCAGCAGGGGAGTCTGCTTCTTCCTCTCCCAGTCCCCCTGCTTGTGTTCCCTCTCTCACTGTGTCTCTCTCTGTCAAATAATCAAATCTTTGGGGGAAAAAAAAAAATAAGGAAACGAAGTCGCACAGAGATGAAAATGTCTTGGCCAGAGTCATCGCCAAGCGTCTGGGTCAGAACTCAGCCTCAGGCTTGCCGTGGCAGTGACGTGGTTCAGAGCCCTTTGCGACAGGCTGTGCGGAGGAGCCCCCGGGAGGCGGGAAGTGGGGGGCCTCCCCGGACACTGAATCTGCCGGCCCCTTGGGCTTGCACCTCCAGCCTCCAGGCTGTGAGGAACATGCTTCTGTGGTCTGTAAGTCGTGCAGTCCGCGGCGATCCGTTAGAGCAGCCCGGGCAGACCCGGACACCCCTGCCCCCTCCTCCCCACTCCTGTGCCTGCTCGTTCCTGGCCAGCCAGGACCCCAGGACATCACCGTGCTGTTCACAGACGAGATCTCGGCGGGCATCTATCCTGGCCGCTGCACTCACATGGGAGAGGCCCTCTTTCTCTCGGCTCACGTCCCACACTTGAAGAGCTTCCAAAGCCACCAGATTCTATCAGGAGGAAGCTCCCCTGGGCTCCCGTCTTGCCTCCGCCCCGAGTGCACTGTGAGGGGCACGGGCTCGGAGGGGTCTTACCTGTGCTAACCAGCGTGCTGTTGTTGTACAAGGTCCCCAGGTGAGGCCCAGACAGCGACAGGAACGTGTGCAGTTTGTTGAGGTAATACCGAAACCGGGGCCGCGTGAGGACCGAGCGGATGATGATGTTGCCGAGGGAATGGCCGATGAAGCTGTCAGGACAGAACCGCACGTCAGTGTGGCCGCGGGGGGCCAGCGGCTGTGCTGGGGGGCACGGCGGGGTCCCGCCGTCCCCTCCCCGACTCGGGGCTCTGGCCGAGAGAATGCGGGCTGCCGGCCCACCCTCCCGGGGCTTCCAGGCTCTGGGCCCAGCGAGCTTGCGACGGAGACCCCGGGCGCGAGGCCTCTGCCGCCCCGTGTGGTCCGAAGAGAAGTGCGGGCGTGCGGCCGGGCTCCACTAGGAGGTGAGCCCGGCCTGCGCTCTGCGTCTGTCTCCAGCCGCCGGCGGGTGCTGGCCATTCACAGGATGAAACCCCACTTCCTGGGCCTGGCTGATGAGGCCGCTCGGGACCTGACTTCTGCCTCCCTCTGCGATTTGCTGCATCGGCCATCATCATTACAAATGCATGGAGTTGCCCGCTGCCGGCCCGCACCCTGGGCCGCCCCTCCCGCACCCGCTGCTCCAGTCACACTGTGACTCACACCTCTGAGGGCCCGACACAGTGTAATTTTCAAACTGAATGCCTGTTTATGGAAACCCTATCCCACGAGAGGTCCATGGCTCTGCTCATGGTCAGCACACAACAGGCCAAGAAAGGAAATGAACGTTTGTCGATGAAATGGCTTTACCCAGCTTTTTGCCCCATCTCTACAAGCCTCTGCCTTCTCATTTGTGAAATAAAGAACGGATATTGTATCTCTGGGGCCTCAAAGGCCTGATGCATGTGGACCCAGCACTATGTCCACAGACTGTAAGGCCACAGAAAACACAAGACATTGACCCCCGCCTTAATCAGGAAACATTTTGGCCAAGGTCATTTCAGAGCGGAAGGACCGCATGAGCGTGGCCCGAAGTCCATGGTGCAGGCAATGCCGTCCGCTATTCCCCACCCAATGTCGGTGCTCGTCCCACCTAGCAGGCGGGGAAATGGAGGCTCAGAGGGTTAGAAAGCCTGAGACAGGTTGCACGGCAGAGTCAGTCCTCGGACGTGTGAGTGTTAGAATGGCAATTCAAACCCAGGGGCTTGTGTTGAAGGGCAGTTCCCTTCCTACGGAGCTACGAAATGCCCCTGCTCCCCCACTCACTTCTGCTCTGACACTCATCTACTCCAGTAAGTCGCAAGTTAGCGTATGGAGGTGGCAGATGGATGGCAGCACACCGAGCTTGTCTCCAGCCGACACCCAGAAACGTCTGCCCTCTTCCCCCAGCATTAACTACCTGTGGTTTCCTTTTACCTAATTCGGGATATGGAGAGGTTGTATAGCTGGATGTGCTGAATGATTTCCTCCAACAACCGATCTGTCATGGTATCAAAATCCGCAAACGTGTCCATCTGGAAGAAGAGAGAGGGGCCAGGGGTTGCGTGGGGTCGCAGCAAGGTCAGGCTCTGCACAAGCCCGCCTTCTTCCGTGGTGCCGCCTTCTGGGAGCGTGCCTTCGCCTGACGTTGGGGTAACGGGTGGGGGGGTCGGCACCAAGGACAGGGGCCCCTAGGCTGGGGCTCTGGGGATGAGACTCAGGATGCCGGAGGATCCCCAGTCAGGAGGCTGGCTGCAAACCGAGGGGAGAAGCTGGCGGGGAAAAGCAGTGGGCACACGGCACCGGCGGACACGTCATCAGTCTCCAGGGGCCGCACCGTACCGGGAGGAACCAGGCTCTAAGGGTGAGCCCGTGCCCCCGGGACTCACACCCAAGCCCGCCCGGCCCTGAAACCCTGCTCTCTTCCCAGCATAGCCTTGGGACTGCGCCACCAGGCCATGTCCAGGTTCAAAGCCCTCCAAGGTGACTCAGCAAGGGCGATCAGAGGATACGTGCAGAAAAGGAAGAGGAGAAATGGCAGACATGACTTTGAAAATCTGAAAGGGCGGACGTGAGGAAGACATACTAGATTGATGGACGAACTTTTGGAAACTGATGGGAACCACAGGGAGAGAGATTTGGGGCCAACATAAAAAAATAGTTTCTCATTAAGTGGAGTTGTCCTTCGGTGTCGTGGGCTACCTGGAAACGTGCTGAGCGCCAAGCTACAAAGGTAGACAAGGGGTCTCGTGAGAGCTCATCGGGGTGGGGAAGAAGGCATGGCGAGGGGGCCTGTGGCTCATGGTCACCTGCCACTCAATGGTCCTAGAGGCACCGCAGGATGGAGCATTCTGGGCACTTCCTCGGTGTCCATGGAGTAAGAGAGACCCATGCTTGCCGGCCAGCAGGCGAGCTCTCCCGCTCACAGAACCTGTGCCTGGGCTGCTCTTCCCAAGGCGAGCCTGTCTCCTCCCGAGTCCAGTGACACTCACACCAGCGTCAGGCTTAAACTATTTACAACACAGCGAAGACAGAGGCCGCTGGGTTCCTGACGCTCCAGCCTCTCAGACCCCGTCTCCTCAGCTACATACTGGGAACTGCACACGAATTATTGAATCAATGGCAGAAATTATAAGGCCTGAGTTGACCTTGATGAGCGACGTTCTGGAAGACATAGTAGGTTTAAAAATGGTCCCAGAAACTGCCCAGCCAGGGTGCTTTTAAAGGGAGGTACTCGAAATCCACATGCTTCTGAGGTTTACAACTTTTAGGCAGTAATGACATGTCGTGGGACATAACCCTTCTTGAGTGACCAGCCCCCGCCCCCCCAACACACACCAGCCCATTCCTTGTCCGGACCCCGTCCAGTAGTCCCTACGGTACCCCAGTCAAATCCCTCTGCCACCGGGGCTGCATCACAGGGGCTGGATGAGACCTGTGACAGCCTCCTTCGCCCAGTAGAGACCCATAGACCCCCGAATCATGTATAATCCCAGCTGTCTTCCACCTAGCGCCCTGGCCACCTGACCCACATGTCCCCACTTCTGACTCTTTCTTCCCCCTCCCAAAGGAAATGGTGAGTTTTATCTTTCTGGACCATCCAGTGTTCCTTGGCAGGGTCCCCTTCTATGGGAGTGTCCACAGATTATCAGGGTGACTTCGGGAGGCTTTTCCAGACACGACTCACTGACTCTCTCAGTCCTGATGTGTTCGTTGGTTTGATTGTTTTTGTCATACCTGATTCTTTTCGGACATTAGGAAGTCCAGCTTTCCTCCGGGAAGTCCCAGTTCTATGAAAGTCTTTACGAGGCGGAGGTCTGCACTGTTCCCTAAAAATGACAGAGAACCCCGCCCCAGACCCATAGTTACTCATATCAAAATGGACACACAAGGGATTTAGGTCCCCCTCTTCTCCCATCCCCCCATTTTCCATTTTTTCATTAAGCAGACAATAGAAACGGTGGAAACGGGCCCATCCTAGTGGTCCCAGGCTCCCCCTGCCCCCCGACACAAGGTCAGGGCCTTTCGAACAGTCCTACCTCCGTGGACTTCCTTCCTGGGCTACAAACACGCGGCTTGTGAACATTCCACGCACAGCACCGTGGGAAACACACTGCCTCCTCCCCGTCCACAGCACATTATGTTTAGTGAGGCTACTCTGCACGGGACACCGCGGGGTGGCTGATGTGGCACAATCTACATGCCCCCTCTTCCTACAAAGACCAGCTGTGCCATCCACGGGCAGCCGGCGCATCCCCCAGAGGGCCAGGCAGGGCACGGTTGTGTGTGGGAGAGTAAGCATCGCCCTTGGGAAGCAGGGTCATGGCTGTGCCAGCTCCATGGACGCCATCCGTCCCACCGTGACCACAGGACAGAGCAATCACAGCTAAGGTTTCTGAGGCCACTGCTAATGGCAGGGGACCCTTGCAGCACCTGCAGCAAAGATCACATGGAGGACGGATCTGTTGTAATGAGCTTCGGAGTCAAGGATTGTTAAGGTCGATTTCATGCAGGCTCTGGGGGTCGATTACATTGTACTTAAATTTTCACCTATGCCTCAAATGGATCCCCACAGAGTCAAAAGTTAGAAGCTAGTCAGTGGAGAGGCGCCTGGGTGGCTCAGTCATTAGGCATCTGCCTTCGGCTCAGGTCGTGATCCCGGGGTCCTGGGATCGAGCCCCGCATCGGGCTCCCTGCTTGGCGGGAAGCCTGCTTCTCCCTCTCCCACTCCCCCTGCTTGTGTTCCCTCTCTCACTGTGTCTCTCTCTATCAAATAAATAAATAAAATCTTAAAAAAAAAAAAAGAAGAAGCTAGTCGGTGGATAGGGGGCCTACCTTTCCATACAACCAGAGTTTCAAAGTAGGTTGTCAACTGTGAGGAATACAATTTATAAACAGCTTATATCCTTCTTCATGGAACTACCAACTCGAAGGATGGTGGGAGTGCCACATGGAATTGGGGAGAACAACAGGTATGGGAGGGAATCCCTGACCTTAAGGACGACCCAGTAACCCCACCCGCTCCCCGTGATGGTGGCCCGTGGAGCACAGGTCCAAACCTGTGGGGTCACAGTCCCGAAATGGTCATGTTCTTTTAGGAAAGGCTTCTAGTTAGTGTTATTAAGTCAAATGGTATTCTTTCTGTTCATTTCTGATGATAAAATTAGGCTCTTTGGTCCTATTGTGGTTCTTTTTTTTTTAAAGATTTTATTTATTTATTTGACAGAGAGAGAGAGATCACAAGTAGGCAGAGAGGCAGGCAGAGAGAGAGGGGGAAGCAGGCTCCCTGCTGAGCAGAGAGCCCAATGTGGGGTTCGATCCCAGGACCCTGAGATCATGATCTGAGCTGAAGGCAGAGGCTTTAACCCACTGAGCCACCCAGGCGCCCCCCTGTTGTGGTTCTTATTTAAAGTAACCTACTGATATTCCAGGACCTGGCCTTAAAAGACTGTGGACTCTGAGCAACAAACTGAGTGTTTTGGAGGGGAGAGGGGTGGGGGATGGGCGAGCCTGGTGGTGGGTATTGAGGAGGGCAGGTATTGCATGGAGCACTGGGTGTGGTGCATGAACAATGAATCTTGGAACACTGAAAAAATAAAATTAAATTAAAAAAAAAGAAAAGCAGCAAGGGTTTATATTTAGCATAAGGAATCTAAATAAGGGACGACAAGGGCCCCTCTCCTTCAGCTATTGAGAGAGAGACAGAACTCTCTGCCATTTGAAACTTTCTCAGAAAATATGATTTGCTGTTACACTGGGAACATTTGCAAGGATATAAATCTTGGGCCTTTGGCACATCTTGCAAAGTTGTGTGGATATTCCTAACACTTAGCAACTTCTGTAGTCCCCTGTTGATATAAATATGTCCTTGCCACTGAACACATGGGGCCTGCACAACTCTGCAGCATCTGGACATCTGTGACTCTGAATCGGAGAAGTAACCATCAAGAGAGACCTGTGCGTGGTCTTGGCTGGGTTTTCGATGCCCGAATGCCCGGCCGAGAACATGGCGACCCACAGCTCCGGCTTCCGACCTCGCACAAACACCGACGAAACTGCTCTGTCTCCCCCTCCCACACGCGTGGTGGGCAAAAAATAAAAGTCAGCGGCCTGACAAGATGTCTCATCGTAACGAAGAGATTGAGAGTCTTTCTCATGTTAATTTACTACCAGATCAGTAAGAGGGCCACGCTGGTCATGCACGGTATGAACTAAGTCGTCCATATAGCACACCAGTGCTAATAAAAGGGCATCGTGCTGAGGAGTGAGAAAGGCATTCTCTGTCTTGTCTGCAGTCCTTCCGATGGCAAGTCCCAGTTAGAAACAAGGATGTTTTTAGGGGCGCCTGCGGGGCTCAGTCAGTTGAGCATCCAATTCTTGATTTCAACGCAGGTCGTGATCTCAGGGTTGTGAGACCGTACTCCCCCCATCGGGCTCCGCGCTCAGCATGGAGTCTGCTTGAGACTCTTTCCCTCCGCCCCCCCCCCCATGCCCTCTGTCTCCCCCCTCCAATAAATAAATCTTAAACAAACAAAACCCCACAAGTATGTCTTCAGTAGCTTCTTACTTTTTAAGAGAGAAAAGTGAGTCTCAAGCCCAGTCTTCTGACAATGGGGCCAAACTTCAGTAAGATTATTTTCCTATCGTTGTAACTATTTTTAGTCTTACTCTTCATGTGTGCCAACTGATTCTAGTATTTCACTTGTGGTGCTGATTTCAAGTTTGTTTTTTTAACAAATATATTCAAAAAGTATGCCAATTTCAATACAAATTTTGAAATCCCAGTACAAGGTACCTGGGTGGAGTAAAATTGGGGAAAGGGATGTGAACAGCTGGGACTTGGGAAGCAGTAACATTGATGCTGAGTAGGGACGGCCCACCATGGAGCGAGCCTGGGGTGACTACACACAGCGGTGTGGGATGGCGTGAACCCCTGGGAAAGTCGTGGAGCTGGTCTAATCCCAGGAGGGAAAGGCTGGAGATGACAGTGGGGAGGCTCAGAACACAGGAGCTTTCTAAGACAGAAGTTTATTTTATTTTCTGAGAGCCATAAAGAAAGATTTTTGGTAAGGGACTGGCGCGACCAGATCTGGTAAGATTTTTCAAAGATGACTCAAACAGCGATGGGGACGGCGGTTTGGACAGGGGACGAGATGAACTCGTCGGCATAAGGCAGAATGAAACCATGGGCTCTGGAGCCTGTCAGCTGGGTTTTAACCTTGGCTCAGCCACATGAGCCGTGGGAAACACAAGTTCCTTAGCTGGACTCTTACGCAGTGTCCCCAATTATAATGGGACAATACCACCACCTACTCTGCAGGGCTGTTGTGAGGATTGATGACATTAATGGATGTTCAGTATCTAGAAGGGTGCCTGGCCCCTGGTGAGTGATACACCAAGGCTGCTGCTCCTTCTCTTCCTCCTCCCCTTCCTCCTTATCCAAAATGTACCATTTACCACTGCATTATTTGACACATCGCCAAACAGACCTATTGACCGAGTGTCCCCGTATCCACGGCATACAGCCAGACAGCTAAATGCATTAGCCCCTGGATTGGGAATTAAGGATATAAAGAACGGTGTGTCCCAGAAGCATAGCACACCACCACTCCCTACTACATGATCCCCAGAAGACGCGGAGCACTGGTTTTGCCGCTCATCACCTATGAAGGCCTAGAGAAGTCCTTTCCCTTCTCTGATGTTAGTTATGCATCGGAGTCCGTATAAAGTAGACATCAAGATTCTTCCAGAAATTATGTTCCACATTCCAGTTTTCATATCAATTATGATGTAAACTTGAGCTTGAGTTTAATGACTCCGATGCCTTGTACCTCCAACTGATCTGATTGCTTCCTTTAGCCAGTTAGTGAAAGACGAATTCACAAGGGCAAGCAGGACCACGTGCCTGCCTTTGGTCCAGGCTGAGCTGGGACCTCAAGCTCTTCCAGCACAGCTGTTAAGTTTTGTATCTTACAGAGCCTTTGGACTGACCAAGAAACCCAAAGAAAGCCAACACGAAAGCCTAGGTCATTTGGGAGGTAGGGCAGGGAGCCCTTCCTACTCCCCACTCTCTTTCCCTGGACTTCTACATCAGTGGGAGATAGTTCTTTGATAGCATTCGGTTCTCGGTCCGTATTTGCTGATCTCATGAAATTAAGAAATTTTTAAGGCGAGGAACCATGTTGGGTCTCTGCAATCCCAGAACTTGGTACTATATCTGATATACAAAAATTGCCCCATAAGTAAGAGATGAATAAAAATAGACAACAAAACTGTTTGGACCACTAGCCTGAGCCTGTCCCAAATGAATCTATACATTCATTGCAGTCCGTTTCTTCCCTTGTTTTATGGACTCCTGGGTTCCATTAAGCCATACATTCTAACTATTCATGCATCCCTTGACATTTTCATTCCAATAATCCATCCACTCATCCATCCATCCCTTTGCTCCATTCCTTTTTAAATTTTTGTTCATTAGTTTCATTAATCATTCATTCCATTTCTTCATTCATTCCATTACTTATTTATTCCATTTATTCCTTCACTGCATTATTGCATTCCTTTATGAATTTCATTTAATCAACAGATTTTTGTGCAAGAGAAATCTCTTCCTTCGGGACAAGGCCAGGCCATTTCCCTAGACCCAGCATGCTGCCATCCCATGGTCGCTAATAACACTGTTGAAAAAGCACCTGACATAAATTCATTCATGAATCTTATAACTTGTCTATAGCACAGAATTTTGAGGAGGAAACGTTTTTGGGGACTCACCATCTAGGCCATGGACACAGACTACCAGGTGAATCCCATCTTCCAAATTTTCTTCCTCTTCCTCTGGTGGGAAATACGGTATATCAGAAGCTAGTACAGATAAGTCACTGTACAGAAATCCATCAATCTTCAGTTCTTTTTTAAATTTTTCTTTGGCCTGATAAAAACTGGAGAATACACTAATTAATCAGAAGCCACACTGCATATGCCATGTTGAGCAAGAGATGAGTTGAGCTTGGGATGGGGGAGTGATGAACAACTACAAGGAAGTATCTGCGAGCAGCAAAGGTAGAATATGAGGCCTCAGGAGATGCTGGTGAGGGGAGCTATTTCTCAACCAGGAGGCAGGAGAGCATCCCAGGGAAAGTTTTCTGGGGTTTGCGTGCTGCAGATTTCTGTGTGCCTCCTGCATGGAACAGGCCATCTGAGGTTCCATTCAGCTTCCAAGGATCCATGCAATGCCAGAACAGATCTCCCCAGAGTGAAAGCTTCTCTAGGTGGCCCACCAGCTACCACGGCTTGGCCTCCACCTGCTTCTCAGTAGCATCTCCCAGCCTCCAGAGAGAACACATTTCTCAGGATTCCCCTACTAAGGAAGTTTGCTTACTTCCGTGCCTTGGTGCGTTCAGGTCTGTCTGAAATGCGTTTCCCACCGGGTTAGCACAATCTTTGCCCGATTATCGGTGATTAAGAGCCAGGACTCAGGAGTCTGACTGCTAAGGTCAGAATCTCTGCTTTGATACTTAAATAGCTGTGGGCCAAACACTTAACCTCTCTGCACTGGGTGTCCTCGATTGTAAAAGGGGAATACACCATTATCCAATTCATAAAGCTATTTTGCATGTCAAGTGACACAGTCTACGCAAAATGCTTAGAAGAGTACTCAAAACTAGTTAAATAGTAAAAAAAACATGATCTATTATCAGCCTTATCACCATCATCACCATTACCATCCCCATCACCACCATCACCACTGTGTCTCTTGTATTTGCTCTGTGGTCACCTCTAAAAGGTTTCCCCTGGCCCCCGTCTCTATGCACACTCACTGCCCTCAGCCAGATCGGGTCCTTCTTCTGGTTCAGCTGTGCACACACACAAGAACCCTCCTGTTTACCAAACTACCCTTGTTGACTTCTCTCATCTTTCTGTCTCCCTATTAGGCTATACGGATGGTAAGTAACCTTACGAACCAGGCACTGAGCAGTGCTTGCTGTCTATTTATTAAATTGATGCCATGAGCATCATAGCTACTTAATGTTCTTTATAAAGCAAGGAATCCACAGTTTACCTGCCTGTGTAATCTCTTTTGTGGGTATCATTAATATGTAACTCTTCAGCATTTTGCAGAACAGTAATAAAAGGATTCTACAATATATTTAATCAAATATATAGTTTATAGATGAGGGAGCGATATGAATACAAACCTAACGTGAGGATGAAGGGATGGATTCTTTGCAAAAGGAATGACACACAAAGGGGCTGAGGAGGCAAATCTGATGAACATTCCCCCAAAGGCCCTTAAGGAACTGCCCTCTCAAAATATGCAAAGACAGAGGTATAGGGACATTCATAACAGAGTTGTTTATCATAATAAAAACTAAAAAAAAAAAAAATCTCAAGTGTCCCTCTCTAAAGGAGTTTGTTCATAAATCATGGTACATATAGAAATGGTCTCAATATATTAAGTTGAAAAAATCTTGCAGTGTGTACAGAATTATCCTATTTTTGCATAAGAAGAATGAAGAGAGAGGCACACAGAAAAAGGGCAGAACAACTTACACAGTGACTATATTTGAGAGATAGGTTTGCTGATAGCTTTTACCTCTACTATTCTCTATCTCTGACTTGTAGGACATAAATATAATACTTTGTCTAAATCGGGAAGTAACTCCTATCTCAGTGTTGAAATAGTGTGCATGAACCTGAGCAACAAGGAGTCTAAAACCCTGCTGGGGTGGGTAAGCCAGCGGTCACCTCACCTGTACATCCTGTCACTGACTTCTTCCTCCAACTTGCTCGAATGGGTGGAGACAACTCCAAAGGAACCCAGGGGCTGATGAGTGATGGGCAACGGGGTCTGCTTGGCAGAGAATCCAGCCCGGGCAGGGGTCTCCTTGGGCACAGATGAGAAAGGGAGACACGTGGCAGTGCAAGACACGGACAGGTTGACGACCTCCACGGCCTTCAGGCTGTCCAGAGTGAAGGTCTCCACCGAGCTCAGGTGGGGCGCCATGACGGGAGTGCCTGCCCTTGGCTCTTGGGTTCCTAAAACCTGGGAGTGAATGGAGGGAGTCACAGTGGGACACACGGCGCCTGCTTCACGTCCAGCCTCCAGAGAAGCGTGATCTCCTTCGCTAAAAGCTGCGTCATCGATGATGCGCGGTGAGCTGCTCTGCTCGCCCGTGGACCCCAGGTCGCTGGCATCAGCAGCCGTCCTGCAGTTCCGTTCAGGCACCTTATGGTGGGCGATCGTCTCATCATCTGAGATCCTGCTGTCGGAAAGAGTGTCCTTCCCCACAGTCAAGTCTTCAGGCATGCCCTCTGGGGTCTCCATGAGTACTCTAGAACAAGATCCGTGCCTAGGGTTTTCAAGTGCTATGATACGTGGTATTTTTACATTAAGACCCTTGGTTTCAACACCTGGAGGGTTCTCAGTCCTGCCATCAAGACAACAAGGTCCTTGAGGATCGAACCGGCTCTCTGCACCTTTGGGGATGTCTATATAAGCGGGGCCCTGCTGGCTGTCGGCACCCGAAACCCCCTGCACAAGGGATCGGTCTGCCCCAGCATCCTGGATTCTAGACCGCGGGGAGTCTACGCTCTCCATGGGCACGGCCGGACTTTCGGCAAGTTCACCTTGCTGCACGGGGTCCGCGTCTTCAGCAGACTCCTCTGGGCTACTGATCTGAGGTGCAGACACGGACTTGGTCAACTTGGTGAGCGCCAACTCCCGTTCTTCCTCCTCAAAAGGCAAAGAGCTAATGGAGGTGAGAGACGCCTGGATCCCGCTTGGCAAGCTCGCATTGCTCTCTGTGTGTCCACCCTCTAAGGAGTTCCTGTGCAGGGCATGTCTTCGAACCAGATGGTGCAAGACTTCCCGGTCACTGGGTAACTCCAGGGCCCGGCTTCTCGCCTCGGACCAGGCAACGGAGCTTGGCTCGCTCTCAATGCCCGAATCAGAGATGATGGAAGAAGATCTCTTGATGACCCCAGAGAGCACTGACACTTCCTCCTGCTCCTCTGAGTGAGGGTCCTTTGGGGAAGCCCTGACATCCAAGAGATCCCTCAAAGTCGAGTTTAGTGGATCACAGGGCTCAGAGGGGATGAGTCTCAGACTTAGCAGCGCTGTCTTGCCCTCCTGGTCTGCAGCTTTTCCTAGAGTACTTAACTCAGGCGGCGTTGTCTTCTCTGAAAGGATGCCATTTTGACGAACTCCCCCTGCTACCTCTTGGCCTGGCACAGCTCTGTCCAATTCATAGCTATCTGGAGAGCGCCCATTCTCCTGCTGAGCACTAATGACCACTGTGGGTTCAACACTACAAGGCTTCTTATTGCTAGATTTCACATCAATGTAGGTGAGTGCCAGGGCCTGGCCATCCTCTGGACCCGGACTCCTTCTGGGCAGGTCCTCATCTGCCAGTGGATGTGTTCCCACCTCAGCCCTCGGGCCAGTCCAGCATTCCTCTTCCGGCAAACCTGCTTTGCTCTGGGATTCACCGATTGTCAGATACACCTGAGATTCAGAGCACGTGTCCGCACGTTGTGGTGTGGTTACATTGTCATCTGGCTCTGGACACCTAATAACTTCCTCATCAGAGTCCACTTGGGGTAGTTTCATGGTGGGCAAGACAAGGTCTTCCCTGAAAGGTGATTTTCTATTTACAATAGGGTTCTCTTCTCTGTTGTTTAGATTCATTATTGCGGGACTTGTCGTTGGAACATCAAAATTAGGGTAAACACTCAAATTGTGCCCTACAAAAAGAAGAAAGAAAGAAAACTGTATTGTAGTTTAAGAACCTGTGTCCATAAACCATCCAAAAGCCTGACTGTATCATAAAACATTTGGCTGAACTTTGTTCCTGGTTCCTGGGTGACAGCTACTGAATTAATGGAATTTCCCAAGTGATGGAAGGTTCTTTCTTATTGGCGGTGGGCCTCGAAAGCTTATACTAACCAAGTGACTCACGATGAGTCCTTTAGTAGTTTATGCTAAGGAGATGACTCCGGATGGGGGCTGGCCATGCCAGAAAGAGCAACTATTTGGTCAGAACTTTGAGCCATGTGGTACCAGTATGACCTCTGGGGAGAGTGGTTCAATCATGCAGCCAGTGATTCAACCAACCATGCCTAGATCATGACACTCCAATAAAACCTGTGGACCCTGAGGCTTGAGGAAGCTTCCCCAGTGGGCAGTACACATTGATTTGCCAGGATGACCAGTCCTGGGGTCTTGGGATCTTCATGTTTGGAACCCTTCCAGACCTTGCTCTACTGGTGTCTTCTTTTTATTTGGTCTTTATTTATTTCCTTTATATTAAAACGGTAATCCTAGGCAGAGCACTTTCCTGAGTTCTGTGAATTGTTCTGGCAAATCATTGAACCAGAGGGGGTAGGTGGACCCCCTGAATTGGTAGCCAGTCGGCCAGGAGGGCAGGTGGCCTAGGAACCCCAAGCTTGTGTCTGACATGAGGGCATCTTATCAGAGGCTGTGCCCTTAACCTGTTTGACCTAACACCAGGTAATTCGTGTCCGAATCACCTTGCACTAATGCAAAACTGTCAAATATTATAATTCACGATTTGCCTTTTATTTATCCAAACAGTTTTAACAATTAGTACTTACACATATTAAAGCATTTCTCTGTATCATGTATAGTATTTACAGCGCAGAGCTTTGGAGCCAGGAAGACCTGCATTCCGGTCCTGACACCAGCAGCCACCAGCCGGGAGGCTTTGGACAATGAAAGGACCTGAATAAGTTTTGTTTTGTTTTTTCCCATTTGAGTTCACTTTCCTCAGCTCTAGATAGGCAGATTCATAGCGACCAGCAGGCCTCAGAGACATAGCTCACAGGAGAGTGATGAGAGGAACTGTCACACGTGGGGAGGACAGATTCCTGCTTTTTGTAGAGAAACCCTCCAAGTCTGAGCTCGGTCACCAGGGCAATTATCCTGCATGGCATTCAGACCACAGAGGTTCCCACATCACTCTGATCTTCCCGGTAGGGTGGCTGGGTCCAAGCATAACCTTCTTTCTCGCGTTTTTCTTTAGGGTCAACTATTGGCTCTTATCCTATCTCTCCTTCTGGTCTCTCTTTTCTTCTTTCTCTCTTTTTCCTGCTTCTCCTCCTGTCCCTCCTCCCGCCCCTCCTCCTGCTTCTCCTCCCTCTCTCTCTTTCTCTCTCTTCCTTCTAACAAAGCATAAAGGGAAGAAAACAAGAGTTTCCCATGTCTGTCTGTACCACAGCTCTCTTAAAAAAAGCCATCTGATATGTTACTCAATTTCCACATACACTAGACAAAAAAAGAGGGGACTGGGCTTTTATTTTATTTATTTAAAACTTTTAAACTCTTCAGATGGTTTTCCTAGAAGATAAAGGCCTATAACCACTACTGGATGTTATGAGGTGAACCACTGAGACCCTTACAAACCACACCACTGGCTCACACCTCGGGATGAAACTTACGACTGGGCCAAAGATTAGCACAAAGAACGGGAAATAACGGGTTTCTATGTGGATACGTTCTTCGTACCTTGAGACTGAGCAAATTTCTCTTTCTCCGGGGGTTTTCCCATAGCCAACAGCGGGTTAGATGTTCTCTGAGCAAATTCCCAGTGTCCCCTCTACACACGTACTCTTCCACCACCACCACACAACCCACCCGGGCATCTCCCGTCCCCACTGGAGAGAAGGGGTATGTAGCAGGAGTATCAGGGTGCCCATGGCTAATGCCACGGCTGCCACAGAGTGAACAGTGTTCATAAAATGAACCAAGAATAGAAGAGAAATGCAACAGAACAAAGGCGATTACTCTCACAAACTGTTTATATTGGTTTGAAAAACAGCGCAACATCAATGTTATCTAATCCGTGAATAATACATTGGCTCACCTTATGCACAAAGCCCTATACTAGGCCACGGGTCAGGGAGACGGGAAGTAGGGATCAGTTATAAAAACGAACCAGTCTCTGTCTCTAAGGGATGTTCAACATACTGGGACGCATACGAAGTACAGTATAGTTGGTGCCACTACCAAAAGCCTGTGGGCTGTATCCCGGAGAATACGAATTGGGTCCTTCAGAGATGGAGTTCATGAGTCACACGAGGCAGGGAGAGCAGCAAGGGCCAAGCCCCAGAAGCCCGGGGTGCATGGTCTGGCCAGGCAGCAGTTAGATCCCACGTGGACGGAGCAAGGGTGAACGGGGGCGTGAGTCGGGCATGGGGGGTTAGCCGGGTGGAGGGAAGCCACGGTGTGGATGGACCCGAGTGCCCTACGTGAGTGAGGAGTCTGGTCGTTACAGTACAGGTGTCGGGAGGATGGGCAGATTCTTGGACCAAAAAATGTAAGATGCCTCTGATTTATCACTGACAGTTTGAGAGGGACTCAGATAGCCCAGCGAGGAGGTAGACTGTCAGAACAGCAGCACTAGCTTCACTACCAAAACTGGAAAAATGAGAGCTGCAGAGGACCTAATTCCAAGAGAATGGATTTAGTCATAAGCTAAGGACCGTTATCAGCTGACATGCATTCACGACTTTCTTTGTGCCCATCACTCTTAAGTGATCTGTGGATGGACCTATCCACTGCTCACAGTAGGCCTACGGGATATAAATGACAGTTAATTCCTTTTGCCCAATTTCACAGTCACTAATGGCGGGAGCAAAGATTCCAACTGAGGCAGGCTGGCCCACTGGTAAGGCCCTTGGGTAAAAGGTTCAATTGCCTTGGGACAGAGGAGTGAGGGGTACCGGGCAGAAAGAATTGCAGACAATATAGACAGAATTTGCAAGGGTCTGGCACACAGTAAGTATCTAGCCATGTTCTGTAGCAGACCATGAATCAATAGTACTATTTTTAATATGCAAATGAGACTCTTTTATTTCCCTTTCTTCACCATGCTGAAACAATGGAATGCAAATCGGATGACCTCATTGCAAATCACATTAAGGTCGCCAACCCCTGGAGGAAAAGGGAAACAGTTCTTTATTTGCTAATGCTTTTGCTCTGGGATTAAAGAATCATCAGAGCCCATTGTGAAGGAAGAAAGAAGGTCAAGAAAAGTTTTGAGTGGGGAAGGAGTCTTGGGAAAAGGGAAGGGACGGGTGGGAGGGCCGTAGAGAGAAGTCTTGGGGAGATAGCCAGCTCTCTGAGAGCAACTGCCTTGGGGTCCTTCTGGGAAGACAGGATCCTTAGTCCTGGGGTCACAGAATCATTCAAGTTCCCTGTCCCAAAAACCTTCCAGGAGCTGCAAAGAGATGCTTCCTCTAAAACACAGAGATGGATAATACATGGCTTCGAGGACCCTGCATGGGCAGAGGGACCCGGAAAGAAGGCTCCAAGCCATGTCCAAGTCTAGAGCACGACTTGAAGGGCAGCAGAGAAGGGCCAGCAGGGACGCCCACAAAAGCCCAAAGCTGACTTCCCAGGAGGTATGGCAGAACGGATGGGCTCAGGGGATATGAAGTTTTATAAAAAATAAAGATATGCAATACAATTGTACGCGTGAGTTGCAGGACTGAAATTTGCATCCATCAGGGTGTCTATTCATATGTCAAGGAAAACAGACCAAAGACCTTCGGCAAGGAAGCCTAGTAGTGACATCCGAGGGTCTGCTCGCGGGGGCTTATTGTAAATTTCTTTCCTACCTGTTCCAAGAGTTCTGTGGCTATAATGTGTAAGGACACACGCGCACACACGGCCTTGGGACAAAGTATTAAGCGGTTTTTTGAGCAGCTGGGTAGGCGGCCATCTCTAGCGCAAGTCCCTTCTCGCTGTCATACCCAGTGTTGACGCTAGATGTCAGGGCACAACTGAGAATCCAGTAGCCTCCCCCCTTCACAAAGTTGTACTGTCCTTGGAAGTCGCCTTGACTTTTTTTTTTTTTTTTAGTCGCCTTGACTTTTAAAAGCTCCTACAAATCTCTGCCTGCAGAAACTCTGAAATTTAAGTGGTGCATGATTTAAATGATGGGCGTCCCAGCATCACAGTTTGAAACGTCTCTCAAAAACATACCAGGGCAGACCCTGCACCTTGGAGCTGGAGGGACTTGCTTTGAAAGTTGGCTTTTATAAGCTGCATGATCTTTAATATGTACTTATATTCACTGTGTTTCACTTTCTCTCTCATGAAATAGGGCTTATGAGGTTTTTTTGTTTTGTTTTGTTTTTAATAGGATTCAAAAGATTAAACACGTAAAACTTTTAGCTATTTTCTGGCTCCTTAAGGGATCATGGGTCTACTTCAGCTGTGATAGCTTTTGGGTTTCCAGGAGCTGGGCTGTGGGAGGGGACAGAGGACTAACATCCACGAAATGCCCCGTGGGGCAGCAGGCTTTCTCCAGCTGACCTGTCAGCTCCCTAACACACTGTGCAGCCCAGCAAGAGGGACCACAGTGGGGAGACAGACACACAGATAGGCACAAGCATGCTGTCTTTTCTCCCCAGCTGAGCTGCTCATCCACTAATCCGATCACTGACGCAGCCTACTTTCTCGAATACCTTGCCTGGTTTGAGGCATGAAGCAAGCACTTGGCAGGAGTCTGAACTGAATGCCACCAAAGTTCAACGAGAAACGACTTTATATTTGAGTTGTGCAATTGAGATACGAAAGGATGTCCATCCTTTGCACACGGTGAGGGGAAACGTGGTTCCCATTTCATAGGTGAAAACACTGAGCCACTTGGTAGGACTCTACCCCAGGGGGCATTAGGAAGGGGCTCTCTACCATAGCTGCCCTTCTATCGCATTGATTTGTCAATTGCACTGACGCAAGGTCATCTCAAATAACTAGTTTAGACAGGGGTTTTGCATCTGCTCCATGAACTGACAAATTACTTCTGATTTGGTTCCACTGCTGTTGGAACATAAGTAGGGCAGCTGACTGGGACCCACGGAGAAGCCTTAGTCTTGAGTCTTTCTAGAACAAAGACCAACCTGTGGCAGGGCAGTCCACGTATCTGTCCTCAAAGATAACCGGCAAGGTGTTCCAGTCGCCATCGATGTCCGGGCACTCCGCGGGCAGCGGGGGCATGGTGGTGAGGTACTCCGAGTTTCGAATGTCCAGAGACAGCTGGCTGTGGGTCTGCACCCTGGGGACACATGCAGTGGGTGAGCATCAGAGCAAGTTTTAAATGTGGAAAGAATCATTGCTCCATCCCCTGATCCCAAGAAAACATCCAGAAAACGTTCGGCAGGCTCTGACAACCCGCCATCTGTCTGTCCATCCTCTCTTCCTTTCTCCCAGCCACCTACCCAGCCCCACTGGTCTGGGCACCCAGCTCAGAGGTCTTAGAGCGTATGATCGGGGGCAAGTATCACATTCCATTTTAGTGAGATGCAATAAACACCATTCCAGGGGAGCAGGAGCTGAGCTTCTGAATGGCTAGGAATCTTAAACGAGTACTTTGGAGGAAAACCTTCAAGCTCCGTATCCTTCACTCTTGCTTTTCTAATCTCTTATGGTACTTAGGGTCTGAATCCTATGTTGTGGCATTTGTATTAAGGACCATCTAAGATTGCTTTTTTTTTTCTTCTTGTTTTATTGCTTACTCTGCGAACACAAGCATCCTGGATTAGCATGTGAGTGCCCCTAGTTCAGGAACCATGAGTTTCAATTCCTCCACGTAGGATAAAAAATGCCCCATATTCTTCGTCCATGAACCAAACCCCCTTCCACCAGCAAGAAATGGATCAGAGTTTGCAATCATCAGTAATCCTCATTCAAATGATGGGATGGTAGGAAATGTTTATTCCCTTCTCAAGTCCCTGCAGAAGAGAGAGAGTTTATTTCTTCCCACAAAGGAAGAATGTTAACATTCCATCATTCCCCATTCCACCTCAATCAGTCTTAAACCAGGGGAGAAGAGGGCCTTCTCAGGCTGGTGAGTCTGGGAGAAGAATTACACACACATAGCTAGCGTCTGTCTGTCTGCCTGCCTGGTGGTCACTGTTTTCGGAGCAGCCACATCACCCCTCAGCCATGCAGGCAGGTCACCTGCTCCCACAGAACTGCCCTTGGAAGCAGAATGCCACACAAGCCCAGGGAAAATTCTCCCATTCTGCACCCTTGGGAACAAATATGCTGAACGTATATGCATATAGGATACTATCCAATATGCATATAGGATACAAAATAGATATGTATTTTGAATATACATATGAAATATGAATATTTTCTTTCCTTCTTATTTTTCAACTGCATTTTAACCTACGATCAAAAAGGATAAGTAATGTATTTATTTTCTTCCTCAAAGCCAGGAAGCCTGTAGCAACTTCCTAATATTGTGAACCTTTCCCTGAATATTTAAATGGAGTTTTGTTGCAATCGATCCTGCGCTTCTTAGCTATCATCTGAACCTGGAACTTGGGGTCCAGTTTTTCGTTTATTAAACAAGTACACTGACTGGACACCCATGTGTGTCCAGGAGGACCGGGTCCCCAGGCGAGGGCAGATACCTCCAGGACGCAAACTGGATTCTGGACCTATCGCGCTCACAGTCATGAATAAATCGGGAGGTTAATCAAGGAACCATCACCCAGCAGGAGAGATGGTGGAGAGTCCGAGCCGGGTTATGCAGCCAATTACCTCCTGCCAGAAGGTGGCTTCTTGGCTTTGTGACTTTGAGAATGTGCCCGAGTCCTAAAACAGTGCTGAGGATGTGTTTAAACAAATGACTAAAAATTCTAGAGCGCATACACAACTTGGTCACCTCACGCCTCGGGTGGCTATTCTTAAAACCGAGAAGAAAGCAAGCGCTGGTGAGGATGTGGAGACATTGGAGCCCTCGGACACCGCTGATGAGGACATGAAACGTCACAGCTGCTGCAGAAAACAGTATGGAAGTTCTTCAGAAATCTAAAAACAGAAGCACCCTACGATCTGGCCGTCCTACTTCTGGGTGTTCATCCAAAAGCATGGGAATCAGGGTCTCCAGGAGATCCGTGCCCTCCCACGTGCATCACGGCGCTACTCACAACAGCCCGGCTACGGAGACACGCTAAGTATCCGGGAACAGAAAAAGGATAAAGAAAACACAGGACAATGGGATATCATTCAGCCTTAAAAAAGAAGGAAACCTTGTCCTATGTGACAACGTGGACAAACCTTGAGGACAGTATGCTAAGCCGCAGAAGTCAGCCTCACGAGGACAAATACGGTGTGAATCCATTTACAGGAGGAACTGAAAATAGTCTAGTTCAGAGTCCAAAAAATAAAGGAGTGGTGGCCAGGGGCTGGGTGGGGAACTGGGGAGATGCTAGGCAACGGGTGTGAAGTTTCAAGGGAGGAAGACGAGTTCTAGAGAGATGCGATCGGCAGCACCCAGGGCCTTGCTCATCACCTATTTATCTCCCCGACTCCAGGAATACAGCCAACGACACACAGATACTTCTGTTTTGGAGGTTGAGAAATCCAGATTCGGCTTCCTAGGATAACGGTCCACCATTATATAGAGGAATCACAGCTATATACTATATACCATAAGGATGCTAGGAGTGTGGGATCTGGACTCTAGCAGATCTGTGTGTGCATCACATGCTTGCTGTGTGGTCTAAGATAAGTTACTTAACCTCTCTGAGCCCAGGTTTTCCCAATTTCTTCCTTGGTGAAGTGGGGATACAAACAGTTGCTAGCTCACAGTGTTAGTGTGGGCATTCAATGAGCCAACGCAGGGAGAGAGCTTAGCTGGGCTTTTTACCCGAGGCATCTCAACAGACAAAGCATCAGGAAGGCAGGGAGAGTGCCTCTTGTGTTCAACACTATAGACATAGTGTCTTGTAAAATAAAAGATTTTTAAAAATCAGCGTTATACTTATTACAACGGAAAAACCTAAAAGGTGGAGTGATCAATCAATGGTCATTGTTACAGGGGTTAATTCCCCGGGATGGGTCTTCATGCACATCAACACGTCTGCAGTCATCGGAGCTTTCAACTGAGCCCCTCCTTACTGTGTGAAAAGCACAGGCCAGACACGGGTAAAGCAGAAGAGAGAGACAATAAAACACAGGCTTGCCGTGAGCCAGTTCTAAGCCATTTTCAAACACTGCGACATTGCATTTTAAATACTGCAATCCATGGCAAGAAACAGTCTCCATTTTGCATGGCAATCCAGTACAATCGCGTGCTCCCAGAAACACACACCGAAGCAAAAGTTTCCAAAACACGTCTTACTGGTACTCCCTACTCCATCTTGTCCTATCCTATCCTAGTTCATGTAAAAGTGCTGTCCCAAACCCACGACATGGATGTCACGGTGTACTAAGTGACTGTGCCCCACTGTTTGAGAAACACAGTCTACTTTGAGCTTGAAATTGATGGGTCTTGAACTTGAGGTCTTGAAATTGATGGGTCTTGAACTTGATGGTCTAGACAGATGAGCATCACTAGGGCCACCTTGTCTGTCCACTTGTCTATCCTGATTTGGGGGGATGGCTCTGTCCCCTATGCACACCTTCCCTCTCCAGCCCCGACCCCCAGGTGGGTACACCCATGCCGGTACACACTTGCTAGCCCAGCCTCACACCCGCTCGCTGCCTCAATCTAGATGAAACTCCATTCATAGCGGTACCTTTCCTCCAGTAACTTTCTCAATCTAACATAAAATGCCCCTTTCGGTTCTCTCCCTCTCACTCTTAATGACCCAATTAAAAGTTTACTTCTTCCCGAATAATATTGCCTCTAGCCTTGTATACGCCTGACCTTACAGGTTGATTTCTACTCATGGATACTACTCAGTTTCTCTACAACTGCTCAATGAGACAGATATTCTGGTCTCCTAAGTATTTGCAGGGCTCAGTCGGCACCTGCTTCAGAGCTCTGGCCGAATGTCATCTTCTCAGGGACCTTCCTATGACAGCTCAACGGAAATGCACCCTCCATTCTTACTACACTAACATATTCCTCATTGGCACGTACTGTGTTTGTGTATCGTATTTATTTATTTATGTGCCTTCTTCTATTAAAATATAAACCCCATGAGATGAGGGAGTTGGCTGTTTTTAGTCACTGCTGGTTACCTAATGCTTGGAAGAGTGTCAGGCCCACAGTCAGTCAGTCAGCACTAAGTGGATATCTGTTGAAGGAAGGACTCTCCTTGTTACATCTAAGCAGCCACCGAAGAGAGGTGTGGTAACTGGTCTGGTGTCACAGACCTTGTAAGGTCCAGGACCAAGATTTCAAACCACGTATGTAAGTTTAGATCAGGTCTTTCCACCATACTATTTGGCAGCTTTTTAAAAAGGCCTTAATCATAATTGTCATGGTGCAAAGTCTGAATTCTTTGTCCTGGTCCATAAGGTCCCACAGGGGCTGGTCCCCACCCTCCTCGCTGGTCCTGCCTCCCTCCCGTCTCATTCCTGCTCACTCCATCCTATAGCGACCCTTGTCTTCCTGCTGCTCCCCAAACACTCCGTATTCCCGTATAAGAGCCTTGATACCAGCTTTTCCCTCTGACTGGTCTTTTTTCACATCAAGGTCTGGCTGGATGTAACCCCAGTCCCCATTCAAAGGTCCCCTCCTCAGAGAGACTCTCTCTCGGCACTTCGGCTAAAACAGTCTTACCCACACCCAGTGCTGTGGCAGGCGCTCCCACCAGCTCGTAAGAGCCAACTGTGCACATCTCTTTCCAGCCCCGTGTCCAGAGACCGCATCTGGGCAGCAGGAAAGTGACCGCTGCGGGAGCATTCACGCAGTGCAAATCAGCAAACACCACAGACCCGAGATGATGTTTTTGCTTTTCCGAGAGCTCGTCCTTCAACATTCACGAGGACGCTGGCCATATCCCTTCTCGTCATGTTCTATGTCCTCACCTTCATTTGGTTTTCTTTACTTGTCACTACCTGAGGTAATTCCATTTACGCCTTGCCTGTATCTGCCCTAGAATGAGAGACCCGCAAGGACAGCGTCTTTAATTTGTTCCCTGTGGTGTCGCAGTGTTTACGTGCACAATCAACAATGGTGTAACGTAGGAGTCATCACCTAACATTTGCTGAGCAGGGTCTGTGGCTTGGACAGTGTGTTCCACGGGCATGGATGCCCTCATTGGGTCCTTACAGCTCTCCCCTGCCCATTTCAGGGAAACTAAGACTACAGGAGGAGAAGGAAAAAAAAAACAACAAAAAACCAAAAAACATCAATAGAAGAGCACTTTCTCAAGGACCCGCTGTAGCCCAATGGACAAGTAGGATTTTGAACCCAAGTCGGCCAAGGAACATATCCTCTGAGCTTGAGTGGTCAGCATCTCAATGGAAATCTTCTGGAAGGGGAGCTAGCTCTGTCTGTCCCCTCCATGCGCGCCCACGCTCCTGGGGACACGGCACGCCCGGCAATCGAGGGTTCGCCTACTATGGGGACCCAGGAAGCAGGTTCCTGGAACTGTCCCGATTTACAGTATCTTGCTCAGCGGCCCTCACAGTTCTGCCCACATTGGTCACACTAAAGCATTTGATTTTAGATGCTGGGCAGAACGAACGAAGACGTGAGTGAGTGAAGGACTACCCGGTTCCGGACAAGCTATTTTCACCCTAGATGTGTTTTTCCTGGTGCCTTCCCACCCCCCACTGTCAGATTCCACGAGGCAAACTCTAATTGCCTCCTAGTTTTCCAACCGGATGAAGTGTGGAGAGAAGGAAGAGGAGGTCATAAAGCAGAGGGTGAAAAGGTCTTCAGGTCTGTCTTGCGCGACGGATGGCCCTGAAACGTTTCTCCTACGGGATTTACTGGGTGGTCTCGCACATTACCCCAACCACATTTATTCTTTGAGATGAACATATCATTCAGAAACAAAAAGACCCCCTTGAACTCGGTAGCAAAGGCCACCCCATCTTGGAGGGACCCATCTGTTTCTGCCCACGGGGGAGATCCACAAGAGAATGACCTCATTTTTTTGTTAACCCTCTGACTTTTTTTAGCATGTTTTCACTGTTTCTTTAATTTTGGAGGAAGGCAGACTAAAAAATTCATCAGTCCGCCTAATTAGGAGGTTCCGTCTTCATTCTTATGTTAAATGGGTTTCGAAGCTACTGCAAAGTCTCCAGCGAATTCTGTGTTTTTTCTGACATAGCTTGTGGCCACACCACCTGCTTCTAATTCATTTCACAAAGAAGATTCAGCACAGATGTCTTCGGGGACCTAGGAAGTCTTGATTCTGTCTATAGAACCATAATAACATTCAACAAAAGAAAACTTTGGCTATTGACCTTCTCTGCCACCTGCCAGCTCCCGCCTCTGCAATTTGTCTGACTCCTTTGCCTGCTGAGAAAATGCAGCTCGAATGGGCAGAGGTGGGCAGACTTCTCTCCTTCGCAGTCAGAGACAGAGGGAAGAGGGGCCTTTGAAAGAGAACGTCTTGGGTGGCCACATTGACATCGTGACATGGGCGTGCAATCGGTTACTTACAGATTCTCCTGAAACGTCAGGACGGCCAGCTTTTGGTGCTCCATATAAAAGAAGGCCTCCGAAAACCTTCGGACCTGAGGAATAAGATCACATAAACAGTTTAATTCATGGGGTGGGCGCTTCCTTGATTCTCCCAAGGGAAACTGACAAAGGAGACCCGAGCCCGCCACCCAGAGGGTCTGAAACAAGGACGTCCACAGGTGCCCTCTCTTAGCCCAGAGCTGGCTTACGGACACGGTTTAATGCATATTTATGAACCTGTTCTTACATTGCTTTCTTGCATTTGTTTAGGTAGGTCTTATTTCTTCTACTAGAAGAAGACACTTGAAAACTGTGACCGTAAGGAAATGCAGAGGAAACAGAATTTGCAAAGCCAGACACGTAAGTACCTCCACTAAGTACTGGGCGGACCCGGATATCTGGTCTTCTTGCTGTTAAGTGAGGAGACCGACATCTTCTACGATGCATTAGGACCGGTCCATATACACCCCACCCAGTGGCAAAGAACTACACCAAGAACAACGTCTTATATTTGAAAACACTTCTCCAAAACACGTTCAGAGCACTTGTAACATCCCTCACGCTATCATCTGGTAGCCGAGGCAAGTATTTTATGAATGGTGGAGGTCAAGGTTTGCGAGGCGGAACCAGTTCCTAAAGTCTCACCGAGAGCTCACGGTGAAGCAGGACCGGCGCCCGCGGCTCCGGAAGTCAACCCCAGTTCCCGTTCTGCCCCCTGAACTACCTGCTGCAAAGCTCCCTCAAGGGACCACCGGCACGTGATTCGAGAATTTATACCACTTGACACCTTACCCTCAAGGTGTGATGTTCCTGGGTGAGATAAGAGGTCACCTGGGCGTGCAGAGTCACCGTGTCGAGGAACTGGGTCCACAGAGCCATCAGGTGGGAAGTGAGCCAGGCGAGATCCTTACTTATCTGCTCAGCTATCTTCTCGGGATTGTTCAACATCTGGAGAGGCAAAGGGGCGGTAGTAAAGGACCTCTTCCCCGGGAGGCTACTGCAGGCTTCCTCCTGAAGCCTTCGCCAACTCCCCTGCGGTGAGTGAGTCTCTCCTTCCTCCCGACTCTGCATCACATTACACTCTGAGCTCGGTCCTCTACAGTCATCACAGTATCTACTTCTTCAGGGCTGCTGTTTGGCAGGTAGAACGCCAGGCATCTTGTGCGTGTGCTCCCCATTTCATGCCCGCCATTACCCTTTAGTAGAGCTACTGGGCATCGTTTCACAGGAAAAACAAAATGAGAATCAGAGGAATTCAGCAGCCCAGCCAAGGCCACACAGAGCTGGGATTCAGTGGCACAGGTGTCTAACCAAGGATCGACAGCACCACACTGCCTTTCCATTGTAGGTGTTGAAAATCCTTCCTGAGGGATGCTAATGTCTTTATAACCTGAGTACCTAACTAGTTAGGTGATTTGCGTGGGGGGGGGGGGCAGTGCTCAATAGCCCTACCCCCACCTTCCCACCATCACTCTGAATAGCTTCGGGGGGGATCTTGGGTTGCCTTAACTACAACTTGAAGATGCCAGCCTTTGGGGGGAACCTCTGGATAGCTTTAGTTTAGAACTGGGAGGCCATCCGCTGGGGGATGAGGCAGACTGCTTCTGGAGGGGAGGTCGAGCCTCAGAGGGGAGGCAGGGAGCCAGGCGTCCGAGCCTGACGCTGAGTGGTCGGCCCCATCGTTTATTAACAAGCCCTTAACGTGCATCTTCCATGTCCCGGGCACATGTTTTGAATAAACGGGGACCCAAAGATGAATAAGGGGGGGGGTCTCTGCTGGCAGGGAGCTTCCACGGGCAGAGGCAATAGGAAAGTGAGTTAACAGTTGGGAGCAGTGGGGTCGCTCTGTTATGGGACACATGGCGGGGATAGACCACCACAGCCACTTCGAGGCCATCCCTGCCCTCCTTCCCTGCTCCGTGCCTCAGTTTCTTCATCAGTAAAATAGGTATGCAAAGCAAATGGCCACTTATTGGATATAATAACAATAGGAAAAGTAAGTTCAAAGCCTTGCTTACAACAGAAGTTCCTTTTGCTATTCTTGGACTAAAGGCTGATGCTAGAGAGAGGCAGGTGCGCTAGAGTGAGGCATCGATCTAAGAGGAAGGAAAAGAGGGAAGGACGAACGCGGCGCCCGGTCAGGTTCTTCAGTTCTTGGGTATTGGCATTTTATGATTAAGGACTGGCTGCCAGATACAGGGCACCCACCAAGTGGGGCAGCTCCGAGCTGCTTCTTCCAAGAGGAAAGGTCAGTCTTTGATGAAGACACCAGCTCCAAAGTTCCAAAGTGGGAGAACGGCCCTGCTTTCTTCCGATGGAAGGCTTACTTTGTGCCCCAGCTCTGTTGGGAGGCAGGGGTCAAACTGGGACTATCCACTCTTGGTTCAGCCTTACAATCTGTGGCCAAAGGTGTTGAGAGGCAGAGAACTGAGCAATGAGTTGGGGAGGGTGG
The DNA here is from genome assembly GCA_028534135.1 of Potos flavus. Classification (NCBI taxonomy): domain Eukaryota; kingdom Metazoa; phylum Chordata; class Mammalia; order Carnivora; family Procyonidae; genus Potos; species Potos flavus. Next base: position 917,676 of record CM052900.1, on the reverse strand, counting down.
GGGACAGGGTCAGCCCCTGGAAAACCTCTGGGCTGGACTGTAAGATTTCTGCATGGACCAGAAGCGGCCCCTCTTTACCAGTTACCCTTGCTAATGAGCACCAAACACCTGCATCTGTGCTTGGCTCCATTTAAGCCCGATGCCCTGGCCTGCCTTACCCCTGGCTACCTTCCCTTCTGGCCCTGGGCACGCCCTGCCCCGGCCACACAACCTGCTCACCGAGGCCTGAACGCACCCCGTCCTTCCAAGTACCAGGCTCCGACCAGCCTGCACATCCTCGTTGGAAGGCCTTCCCCTTTCACCTTCCAGCCTCCCTTCTCCCTCTCTTCACCACCTTCGGCATGTCTGCTCCCCACCGGGGCACAGTTTAAGGAGCCAGTGCAGTCCCCTTTATTTCCGAAGATTTTTTAGAAATGTCTACTTTGTGCAAGGGTAAGTCTAACCTCTCTGTCCTCGAAGTCGACTTAACCTTGCACACACCACTCTGAATGCACCACTGGCCAGACACTGTTCCTACAACCCTCCCCTGCCTGCATTCTCAGCATTAGGCTTGTCCGTTTGCCCAGTAACCACGCGGTGGTGGACGAGTTGTGGGGATTCAGTAACTCTTTACTGAAAAATCTGGTGACTCTGCATCAAAGAGAGGCACCCCCGGGCCTCAGTAACTGGATTCCCTTGCCGGGCTGCCCACTCCGTCCCCCACCGCTCTCCCAGCGCCACCGCGGTGCAACCAGCAAACACAGCGTGAATTCTGAGCTCAGCCGCCCGAGTGAAAAGGGGAGAAAGCGAAGCAGCTCACTGAATGTGTCTTTGGGAGAATGAGTTTTTCCCCCTCGTTGATTACAGAAATGGCTCCAGATAAGGTTAAGGATGCTGCTAATTAGGCCACAAGAGGACTCTTCGCCTCTCACGGACGCCTGGGCCTGTGTAATTACAGATGATGGGCACAGAGGGGCTTCTCACGCAGGACCAAGGAGAGGCCCTTCAAGCGAACGAGGACACAACCGGGCCCGACGCTCTTTCAAGTGAAGCTGCCTGAAGAATGCTCAGCCTCTCCCCTCGGCCACCCCTGCCTGCCACGCGTCTCATCCAGGCTCTAACCACGCTCTCTTGTTCACTCCTTCCCTGCCACCGGGCACACTCGGACCCCTTCTGGGTTAGCCTCCCAGAGAGCCGGCTTACACCCCCTGGTCGAGTCCTGACTCTACTGGCAGCTTCTGAACAAGCCTCTACCTCCTGAGGCCGCTAGTCCTGGGAACGGTGTCTCCATTGTATTCCCAACAGTGAGCAGAGTGGCAGGCATACAGTAGGCGCTGAATAAGTGTTTATACGATTCGGCTGGAATAAAGATACATGCCAATTGCTCCATGACTACAAAATTCTATGTTTTCAACTTCTTTTAAATCGTGGAAACCTTTCCATGAGGATCCCCACTCACCACCCCCATCGTCCATCATCCTCTTTGATGGAAGGTTAGTGGCCGGCCACTAGGTGGTGGCGTCCTGCCTCCAAAAGTTTGGTGGGTTCTGAGTGCCCTTTGGGGGTGTTGGGGAGGGGGCTCTCTTTCCTTCACTGTGAGCATTGGGGCAGCTCTTTAGCAAACAACAGAGTGGGCTGAAGCCCACCCACCACCCCTGGGTCCCTCCCCATCACCCATCGGTAACCCGGCATCAGTGAGCCAATTTGATTGCTCTGTACAAAATTAAACCTGTAGCAACACAATCACTCAGAACCAGGGCAGTATCCCAGGGGCTTGGGGGCTGGCGGCAGAAGAGGAAGGCGACCTGTTCGTGGGATTTTCGTGATATATCAGAGAGATTCATTGCCGGCCCAAGTTCTCACCTGAGCCACTGCAGGGACCAGACCATCAAAACAGCAGTGGCCCCCGAGCCCACCCCTTGGTGCTTCAGAGGCTTTGAGGAAGCCACCCTTCAGAGTCCACTGTGGCAAAATGAATGGGGACACATCTGTGTGTCCCCTGTATTCTCAGGGCTGCCGGGAGGCAGTGCCGGTGCCTGAAGGGGAGAGCCAGAATCCAGCAGCCGAAAGCTAGCATTGTCATTGTTTTGGCTGTAAATGGAACTGGCCACCCTTTCCTGCCTCAAGACACACACTCCTCCTCCACACAGCCCCCAGCAAGCTTGTCACTGTCCCGCCGGGCTCCCTGTCACCTGAGCCCCAGCGCCCCCCCCGCCTTCCGAGACCCCCACTCCCTGGTGCACATGCACGCCTTGTCCCTGGGGCTCCCCCAGTCTTGCCTCCACCATTGCCTCCACTGCCTTTTACCGGAGCCCACGAGCCTTTCTCCCACACAGCCTGCCCTCTGGGGTCCACTAGCTTCTGCCCCCCACAGCGAGCTAGGGACCCGTCCTCCTGGGGCCCCACAGCCACACGCGTGCCTGTGTCCGCATCTGCAGCCCCCCCCAGCCAGCGAGGCACACTGGGACAGGGTCAACAAGGGACAGTGGCACGATGTACACGTGGGAGCTCGTTTCCCCCTCAGAATGGCCCTCCGCACGTGGGAAACCAGGCACCCAGAGGGGACGTGGCCTGTCCAACGTGGACAGCCAGCCCGCACCCTCAGGACGGCGCTGTGGGGCCCGCACGGACTCTGACCGCCGCTCCTCCTTGGGGCGCCTGGTGGGATCAGCGAATGAGCACGCCGGCTCCCGCCCCCTTGTGCACGTGAGCCAAGCGCCTTGGGTGAGGACAGTGGCTGTGGACACCTTTGCTAGCATGCAGCATTGTTGTGACGCCTTAGCGCATTCATTCATTCTGGAACGAACCCTTCTAGGCACTGGAAGTTTGAGAGTGAACGAGTCGCCCGTCGGCTGTGTGCCCCCAAGGGAAGGGGGTCTCTGCTGAGTCCCCGCAGGCCTAACCCAGGGCCCGCTGAGGTGTGGGGACTCACGAAATGTTTGCTGAAGTGAGTCAACTCTCTAAGGTAGTTCCCACGGAAACACTGACCACTTGTGGTCACAAAGACAAGAGCAATACAGCCTTTTAACTATATTCCCCGCGGGGCGAGTGCGGCACCGGAAACTATGGCCAGGGGAGTGACAAGCTAGAGGACAATGCTAACTGTACCGAACGCGGCAGTTAGCATATTCCCCATTCACCACCGCGCCCGGCCACATGCGGAGGCTTCCTGACTCTGTTTCCCCGCAGGGCATCCTGGTGCGGAGGGCGGGTCCGGCGTCGCAGCGACCAGCGCACCTGACCCTGTTCGGCCCCCCTTTGTGAGCCGAGCCCTGATTCTTCACGGCCTGAGAACAAGAGCAACCCTCTCTCCATAGAACCGCCTTATCCATTACATGGGGGAAATGCACACCATGCACATAAAAACAGCAGCCAGCAGCTAGCCAGAGAAAAAGAGGTTAATAAAAACCGAGCCATGTTATCCCCACCTTATAGATACGGACATCAAGGTCCATAAAACTTGTCTAAAGCCGCGCGGTGAGTGGGTAAGGAACTCAAAGCCCCGTCTCCCTGGCTCAGATGTGACCACTTGTGCCACATGTCAAGATGCCCCATCACTTGCACAGTCCCCCAACCCACCCACCACCGAGGGAGGTCTAAGAAGAAGAGGGAGCAGCCCCTGGCCTGCCCCGAGGAGTGCAGCGCAGCGGGAAACTGAGGCCGTGGGCGGGGCGCTGTGCAGTCCAGGGGTGTGTGCCCTGTCTCCCCCCACCACTCACTGCGTGCCCGGGCCAAGCGCTTCCGTAAAGGCAAAGTCTCAGCGGATACGGGGAGGCCAGAGGGGCGGCTACGGGACAAGCATTTAACCTGCGCCTGGCCCGGAGCGCGCCCGGGGTCAGCGCCGGCTGTCCTCGCCCCCGGAGGTGCGGGGCTCCGGTGAGAGCACCGCGGGCTAGCCTGTCTTCCTGCGCTTCAGAAGAGAAGCTTCTGGGAACCTGAGCGAGGGAGGCACAGCAGCCAGGAGAGAACCCGCAGGCCACCCCATGCCTGCCTGCTCATCACGCTGCTAACGCCAGGAACGATGGTGGGTGGGGTGAAGAAGAGCTACTAACAGTTGGCGTTTTTTTAAACTGCGAAAACTCAATTTTCGATGGCTTGCGGATGCCAACAGCGTCTCCTCGGGACACGAGCTGCATCCAGGCTGGGAGACCAGCCCTGCGCCGCAGACCCGTGAGCCGTGAGCCGGGCGCCGGGCGCTCACAGGGGCCTCTCCGCGCGCTCTCCTGGTCTGCCCGCAACAGCCACGACACACAGATGAGAAATCCGAGGCCATGGAGATCCTAAATCGCACTGGGCCACCGCCAGTCCACGGTAACACTGAGTTTCCCCGACTTTATAACGTGCTCTAACGTAGGGGTTCTCAACCCTGGCTGCACAGTATGCTCGTCCAGGGACCCTCTTTCTACGTGTTTTTCTTCTAGTTTTACTGAGATATAACATTAACCGTATAACATTATGTCCCTTTAAGGGGCAGGACACAATGATCTGGCAGATGCATCTATTGTGAAATGATCACCACAATAAGGTTCATTAACACATCCATCACGTTCCATACTTAAAATGTTTTCCTTGTGATGAGAACTTTTAAGATCTCTACTCTTAGTCACTTTTAATTACACCGCGCGATAATAACTTTTGTCCTCACACTGCGTGTTCTATTCCCAGAACTCATTCGTCTTATAACTGGAAGTTCGTACCTTTTGACCACCTTCACCCATTTCCCCATCCTCTGGCAACCACTGATCTGTCCTCTGCTCCTATGAGTTACGTTTTTGTTTGTTTGTTTTATATTTTACGTGTAGGAGAGATCGTATGTTACCTGTCTTTGTCTGACTTTACTACACTTAGCACGATGCCTTCAAGATTCATCCACGTTGTTGCAAATGGCAGGATTTCCTTCTTCTTGTGGCCAAGTGGTAGTCCACTGCAGAGACACACCACATTTTCTTTATCCATTCATCCATAAGTGGATGCCCAGGTTGTTCCCGCGCCTTGGCTATTGTGAATAACGCCACAGCGAACACGGGGATGCAGACATCTCTTCAAGATAGTGATCTCATTTCCTTGGATACATACTCAGCAGTGAAACAGCTGGATCTTCAGGTGGTTGTGTTTTTAAACGTCGGAGGAGCCTCCATACCATCTCCCACAGTGGTGGCTCCAGTTTCCATTGCCACCAACAGTGCACGAGAATTCCCTTTCCCCCCCATCCTCGCCAGCACTAGACGTCTCTCGTTTTTTTGATAACAGCCACTCTAACGGGTGTGAGCTGGTATCTCACTGTGGTTTCGATCCAGCTGGGGAGATTTACCGAATACAAATGCCTGAGCTCCACTCCCCGATACTCTGTCTCACCCGGTTCAGATGGGACCCAGGCAAAAGTACATCTTAGAAGTCCCAAATGTGTCTCCACTGTGCAGCAGGGTTGAAAACCCTGGTGTGAGACGGCGATGTCACTTCGCAATGAGACAGTCTTCTGAGTCCAGCTGTTGGCACTGATGAGCAGTGTCACCAAGCCTGACTGTCACGCTGGTTGCCATCTTCATTTGCCTCTCGCTATATAAGGATGACGTGCAGTACCCACCCAGACCATCCACGCAGCGGGATGGGAAAGTGTTCCAGAGACTGCCAACAAGAGTAGCATGCCCTCGCCAAGTGTCTATTTAAGCACGTATTCTTAATAGATGCTCAGATGGATTTCTAGCAGACACACGCTACTGTTTCCATCATGAGCATCACCACACTGCGAGCCTCCTGCCATGGCTGAGGCCATCTGGGCACAGGTGCAAGGTGTCCGTCGCCCTCCAGGAGACACACATGGTTGGTAGTCAATGCATTTTGTTAAATGGATGAGTAATAGACAAATGTAACATCAGCTTCTGGGACAGAGACCTGCAAACCTGTTTATTTTTTTCAGAACATCTAGCAGAGAGCTAGACATACAAGAGGGGTCTAGTGGATACTTAATAACAAAGAATAACAAAGAACAGCAGAGTATCTCTTCAGTTTCAGGTCTGGCAGAGCTTACGCGCCCTGTGCTTTCATCTCTGTTTTCTACATCCAGCCAGGACCTGCATTGGCTCTGCATCACAACTGCCCTTTCATCCCACGGGGTGAGTTTTTTTAATTACCTGTAGCTCTGAGCACAGCTGAGAGAGTGTTTCCTCCACAGCAAGGGACTCTAGGAAGAAAAAAAGATGCACAATAAAATGGACACACGCTGAAATGCTGAGGTTGCTAAGTGCAATAAAGAAGCATACGTTCCAGTTGGCGTTAAAGTCACAGACAGAAACACAACCTCCGAGGACTCGCCTCCTTTCTATTCTAACTTCCCAAAGGGGTCATATTTACAAAAAAGGTAAGCGTGATCTGGGGCCACGTGACCCCACACTAGACAAAGGTCAGCATCATCTCATGGACGCTTTTCTGAGGAACAGAAGGCCCCACGTTCACACAGCACTTTGTGTGGCTCAAACGGGTCCCACATTCTTTTGGGCTTTTGCAGATATGTGTACACGGGTGTGCACGCATCCGCACATACGTGTGTGTGTATCCGCACATGTATCCGCACAACATGTGTGGGGCATGGATTCGGATCTCCATCACACAGGTGAATGCGGGGAAGCATAGAGAAGTGGAGTGACAGAGCTGAGCCCAGCTCCGCCGACTGACACCCACATTCATCCCAGCCCCCGGAGGAGTCTGTGATCTCGGCTCTTATAAGCAGGAACCTCTGGCCTCTGGCCATTTGGGATTCAACATCTGCAGTTCTGCCTGTCTTTGAACTCTCCCCCAGCACCATGGTGCTGCGGTCAGTGGTATGCACTTGGCCGTGGCATGGGTTCTACTTAAAATATTGCTGCCCAGGTGAGGGGGAGAAGTCCCTCAGCATCTCCGGATCCTCCCTGATGGCCTGATGAGCACATCCCTGTCCCCCCAGGACCTTGGTCAGCTCTGAGTCCCACCAGGCACAGTGGACTTCTGTCCCACTGATCATGGCTCTGTCCGTGGTGTCCAGCACATAGTAGATGCTCAATAAAAGTAAGATCATAAATGAATGAGCAAATACATTCAGTGCCTTTGGATAAAAAGAAGTTAAGGCTAGAAATCAACTAACACTGTGCAATCTCCATTTTCCCTGTAAGCAATGTAAATGGATGATTCTGCGTGTGTCTTTTTTGGGTGCATAACATTTGAACCTGAAAAAAATGCCACTTCACTATTGCATGATTCAAAGACTTGCCCAGGGTGTTAGAGCTGATAAGGCCAGATGGGAAGATGGCAGGACAAGTCATCAAGTAGCAATGCACCTACTCCTTCACCCTCCCTGCCAGGCGCTGTGCACGAGGGATCTGAGGGGGGCCTCTGCCCTCAAAGACCTCAAAGACCCTGCAGAGAAACATGCAAATAAATCATTGTCATGCGGTGTGTTCAGTGCAGGAATGGACACTGTACGAGGCCCTAAATACTGCCAAAGCCATGGGAGTCTCAGTAGGTGAGGTCTGGGGTTGTGGGTGGGGAAGCTGAGGCACCCCGGCAGGACTGTGCTTAACCTTAAACCAGGCTAAGGACCTGACCTCAGTTCTGGAAGCGAAGGTAGAGGACTGTGAGCAGAATCACACTGTGTCGCCTGCTGTAAATGAGTGGGATGATATAAGGGACGCAATCCCAAGAGTCAGAGTAGGAGCTCTTTGCTCTTGGCTTGGTTCTGCCAGGCACTGCTGTGTGACCCTAAGCCATCACTGCCCTCTCTGAGCTTTAGTTCCAACACCTGTCAGCAAACAGAGATTCAGGCCCAATGATCTCCATGATGCCTGACGATGTGCCATGTGCACGAAGCTATTTATACCCAGAAAAACCACAGATGATGGCTGCTGATGGGGTTTCTACAATCATGCAGATTAAATATATATAATGTATAAAAGACATATACAAGTATATATTTGTGAATGTATGTACAGTATATATAGCATATATGTATATTCTTTTGGGGGTGGTTTTCCCCTCTTGTCAGTTGCAATCCTGTAACAATTTTCCCTTCTTGAGCAACTTGACATTGTGTACAATAGTGGCAGACGTGTAGCAGGTGTTCAGTAAATGCCTGCTGGGTGAATGAATGCTCGAGTGCACGGGCCTCGGCGTGCTCCTGCCTTTTCTTCCCGCATATGCATGCCCGAAACTCCCTCCTGCGAGAACGAGGTAACACACAGAAAACATACCTGGGATGGCACCTGTCACTGGGATGCTGACCAAATCGCCAGCTTTCTCAAGCCTGGCCCTAAAGCGGGCAGGTGGGCCGCCGGCTTGGGGCGTCCCCTGGGCCCGGCCCCTTACCCAGCTCCATGTGCGGCAGCTCCGGGATGTCCCGCATGATGACCAGGAAGTAGGCGCGGAGTCCCCGGTAGGCGCGCAGGAGCAGGAAGCACAGCTCCCGGTGCCACCGGTGCGCGTGCTGCATGCAGTTCTCGGACGGCACGTAGAAGCTCCCCTGTGGGCGGGACAGACACAGACGCTGAAGGCCACCCCACGGGCGTCCCGGGGAGCAGCGGCCAGAGAGTTCGCAATCCCGGGGAAGAGAGTGTGGGGAGAACACTGCCATCGGCAGAGCCTCTGTCTTACGTGTTCGTGTTGAAATAACAACGAGAGCAATATTCAGAGTAATAATACCAATGAGGAGGAGGAGGAAGGCACTGCATTGCTTGCAGATGTCAGGCCTAAATGTGGTTTGAGCGATGAGGGAAAGGTGGCCAAGTCCACCGCATACCTGGAGACCCAGACCCAGCGGAAGATAAGATGCGACGTCTTGGGGTGAATTTCAGGACAGATGGGTTTTGGGGCAGAGGAAGGAAGCCCCCAGGGAGGGGCTCGGGCAGCAGAGGAAGAGGGTGCCGGTCCTGGGCTGGAGAATTCCACGGATGTGGGACCTGCCTGTCCATCTCCTGCTCACGCAGCCATGAGGGGAGGAAGCCAAGGCTCTTCATGATCCCGTGCAGCCCTGCCTGTCCTGCGCTAGGAAACTCTACATGGGGAGCTGGTAGAACTCCCCGCTCCGGGTTCTCCTGGGCTGGTGATGTGGCAGCCTCCTGCCTCATTTGGTCTCCTTGCTTGCTGCCATCGGAGAGGACTGAGTTGGTCCACGGGGGCAGGACAGGTCTGATAGGGGTCAATGGCCATCTGCATGCCATCTGCAGTCCCAGTGGTGCCACGAGGGTGGATGATCATGGGTGTGTTTTACTTGTGCTACTCACGGCGTCATGATGGGTGGGTCACGCAGGGTGCTACACATCGCGAAAGCATGATGCAGGGGTAACCTAGCTCTGAGATGGTCCTAAGTCAGATCCCTAGGCAGAAAACACTGTCATGCAGCACAGCAGAGGCCTGGGTCCATCCCACGGGGAGCTCTGGAGCTGCAGGGACCAGTGGCCTTGGAGGACGGGCCAGGTCTCTGCACCCATGCATCGACCATTACTGAGTGTGGGTTACCCCGGGGGGAGGTGTGACCTTGGTCGGCAGCGCTCTCAGACACAGCGAGCTCCAGAAAGAGGCTTGGCCGATAGCCATCGGCTACCAACATCGTTGGCAGTGTGAGAGAAAGAATGTCTCAGGCGTGAGGAGGGGAGAGGGCCAGTTCACCACTGCAGCCACCAAGAGACCCTCACTGGACCCTCCACTCTCCGGGACTCCCCTGAAACCTTCCTTTCTCATCCTTCCTAGTATGTTAGGAACAGAAGTCAGTACAGTTGCAGAAGGACGAGCAGAGCTGTGCACAGCAGGGTGTGTGTTGGAAACCCCAGACCTACAGTGCAAGAAGGAATCCACTATTCCCAAAGCACCTACGTACTCTCGTTACCTTGATCTCATTTGGTGTCCAACAAACAGCATACAGAGCAGATGCCCTCCTTTTCACTTTCAAAATGAGAATATGCATATGGTAAAAATCTCAATATTATCAAAGGAAACACAACCTAAAGTGCCTCATTCCCCAGAGTCAATTTCTTGTGGATCCTTCTAGAATACTTCCATATGTGTATGGGCATAGATGTTTTATGGGCACTTAATATACGACTGTGTGTCCTGGAAACACACAGACATACTTGCAAGTCAGAAAATGCTCTGGGCGGTTCTTTGTCCCATGCTTTTGTCACTTATCATGCCCCCAAAGTTCTTTCTGATTAGATCAAATAATAAGTGGTAGGAACTCCAATTTCTGTTTCATAGATCAAAAGACTATGGGTCAAAGATTCAAATGACGTGTACAAGGTCACCTTGCTTTGCCTGCGGAAGAAGTGATTCTCCAGTTCAGGTGCTAAATGGGGCAGTCCCTTCCCAGTGTCCCCAAGCGCCCTGGAGACCAGGCCTGGCAGAGGACAGATGTGCCACCAGGCCTGCCTACTTTGACTGAGGCATTACTTTAAGTCCCACAGTGCCTCCAGTAGCTGTGAGTACGCAGAAAGGAAAGCAGACAGGGGATTAAAAGAGGCATCAGATCCAGGAGCTAGGAGCCCCCAGTCTGATTGCTTCAAGGGGCCCTGGGCCTCCCGTTTCCTGGTCCTGCCACCTGCTTGCAACTGAATTTTCTTGTCACCGATGCCTCCGATGGAAAAGGCTTCGGGACCCACTGAAGGCAAGGGATCTTGGAAGTCTGATATTAACTCTGACTTTTAAAACTAGATGTGACAAGCACTGGGTGTCATATGTGACTGACAAACTACTGAATGTTGCATCTGAAACTAATGTTGTACTCTAAGTTGGCTAATTGAATCTAAATAAAACAATAAAAAAATAAAACTAGATACCAATATCATATGGATTTTTCTCAAGAGACACATAAGGTAATCTTTGGAGAATCTTCATAACATTGATTCAATAGGATTATTGTGGTGATACGAAGTCAAAATGGTAATCTCAAGAGAAATCCTGAAAAAAATCCCTGGTTTGACAGCAATGTCCACAATAGCCAAACTATGGAAAGAACCTAGATGTCCATCAACAGATGAATGGATAAAGAAGATGTGGTGTATATATACAATGGCATACTATGCAGCCATCAACAAAAAGAAATCTTGCCATTTGCAACGACGTGGATGGAACTAGAGAGTATTATGCTAAATGAAATAAGTCAATCAGAGAAAGACAATTATCATATGATCTCTCTTATGTGAGGAATTTGAGAGGCAGGGTGGGGGTTCCTGGGGAGTGGGGAGGGAAAAAATCAAACAAGATGGGATCGGGAGGGAGACAAACCGTAAGAGACTCTTAATCTCAGGAAACAAACTAAGGGTGGCTGGGGGGTGGGGGGGGGATAGGGATAGGGTGGCTGGGTTACGGACA
>CM052900.1:883401-905866 GCA_028534135.1 Potos flavus | reverse complement strand
TTCAGTACTTAACAGGTGTTAGGAAGGTTTGCGTCACTACCTAACAGAGAAAGCAAGCTTGCCATCAACTCTGACCTTCCTCTAAAAGAAGGTCACATCAGGTCGCATCGACATCTCCAGATCTAATTCCCGCCCGGGGCTCTAGATCTCTATTCCAGAGTGCGGTTGGGCAGCTTGCCTGTTGTCAGAGAGGCATCTTACCAGGAGCTAATTGCTGTCACCCTGACCCAGTCCTTCTCTTCCCTCTGACCGTCCTTCGTGGACCCATTTGGCCCAACATTCATGACAGCTGTGACATTCTCCCAGACTCCGGATTTCTTTCTCACCTTAGAACCTGTAAGGAAGTCTTGAAGGCTCTGCCTCTACCATGCCCTTGCTTCTGCCCTAGTTTGAGTCTACATTGTTTAATTATTAAAGCATCCTTCTAAAGGGTCTCACTGTGCTGGTCTTACCTTCCACCTGTAGCCCTAGCATGTGCAAATTAGTTCATAGCGTTACCCATTGTCGACAAGATGTAGTATGGCACCCAAAGCCTGGAGTCCCCACCACATTTCCAGCCCCTCTGCTGCCTCCTGCCTCACGACAGAGCTCTAGTTGCTTTTCTCCTTTTAAGGGCCTGTCGCCTGGCTGCCTGAAACTCGCCACCGAGATTCGGGTCAAACGTCCTCTCCCCTGTGAAGCTTCTTCATCCACTCCCCCTCCCAGGTCCTGCGCGCAAGTCCTTAGACCGCCACAATCGCTCCAACCTCCCTGAACACCTGAGGGTACAAGAAGTTTGTCATTTGTCTTTGAACCTGAAACAGCACATAGAAATTTGACGATGAAAGAAAGAATAAATGCACGAATGAGCTGTAGCCTCCTCGGGCTGGGAGTGGGGGGTCTCGAGAGCACAAGACAACACGGGCCTGGATGAAAGGCCCAGATCATCGTCACCTTCTCCTTCTTAGAACCGTGGGTTTTCACACAATCTGGGGATTGGGATTAGGATTTGCTACATTGCCACAAAAATCATGTTCCGGAACTTCGTGCCCTTTATATAAACACACTTATTTATGCTTTCTATGAGATATGTACACGGTCCGATATTTATCTGGCCCATGGTAAGCACTGATAACTATCCATTTAATACAAACACGCCCATCGAAGTTAAGACACATTTTTGTACAGAACGATCAGTACATCTTCTGTGTTACAATTGCGGGAGAACGCATACATAGAATTGGGTTTTAATATTCCGTGTATTTGTTTGAAACAGGAATGCGAGCTCTATCAGACCTCAACATCTAGAATTCTATTAATAGTAGCCACTGCTCAGTAGATGCCTGCTGTGTGCCTGGTATTATGCTTTGGTCCCTGGATCCATCCTCTCGATAATTCCAGGGTTTTTTTCATTATTACCTTATCTTTAATCAATGAGGAAATGAGGAGAGCATTAATAAGCAGCTGACGTTTATTATTTGACCCTATTCCACACCAGGCATTGTGTAAGTGCTCTACGTGTATTAATCATTTAATTCTTATGCCAACCCTATAAAATAAGTACAATTACGTCCCCCCATTTTGCAGCCTGGGAGACTGAATGGTAACCAACGCGGTAACCCGTCTGTAGGTCTGAGGGCACGGGGTGGGTCAAGAGTTCAGAGCCGGGCCGGGCGGGAGGCCTCCCAGCGCTGAGCTTATGCTGGGAGCTGAGCTGGAGGAGGGTTATATGGTATTAGCCTGTGTTTCCACGTCCAGTTCGCAGAAGAGTGAAGCCTCTAACCCTAGTTACGGCCCAGGATTTCTTTCTTTTTTTTTTTTAAGATTTTATTTATTTATTTGACAGAGAGAGGGATCACAAGTAGGCAGAGAGGCAGGCAGAGAGAGAGAAGGAAGGTGGCTCCCTGCTGAGCAGAGAGCCCGATGCGGGGCTCGATCCCAGGACCCTGAGATCGTGACCTGAGCCAAAGGCAGAGGCTTTAACCCACTGAGCCACCCAGGCGCCACAGGGCCCAGGATTTCAAAGGAACCCCACTCTATACATTCCAAAGGGAATCAAAACCCATTTGGTCCAGCGTTTGTTTTGCAACCAACTAGCTGGGATCCCGGAAAACAGTTTGTCGTTCCGTTCTTTCCTCTGGTCGCCCCCAGCCCGCTGCCCTCCTGGGGAGCAGCGCCTGATTCTGTGCCCCACACATGGGACTGCGGGACCAGCTGAGGGTTGAACACCAAGTACCTCTTCCCCCAAACAGCTGGACTCCAGAAATCACAGAGGATTTCACATCAATATGACTTGATCTCAGCTGCCCTGACTGTCCTCTTTCCGGCAGCCCACACGGTTCCTGGAGCAGGAGAGAGGGGAGCAGGTAGGGCGTGGGGGGCCGTGAGGGGGTGGACAGGCCCTGGTCTAGGTTACATTCCCACCCAGGCACGTCTCCATTCGACATCACGTACCTGCTGCCTGCCTCCACCCGCAGGTCCCTCCAGCACCGAAGGATCCCGCAAGTGACCACCGAGTGACCACAGAGACCACAGTGACCACAGGTGTGGCTCTGGCCACAAAAGGAGTGAACGTGGCTTGGTGTTTCCCTCCCTCTGTATGTTTTCTGTCCCTGCAGCTCCCCTCCTGGGAATTGGGGACAGAAGAGAATTCACATACTCCCAGCTACCTTCGCATAGGGGATAGCACGTCCGTGCGGGTGACTAAAGCAACAGTTGAAGGAGAGGAAGTGCCCCATCGTGACACTGAGGAGTTGCCAGAGCTCTCTGAAGGGCCATTACGGGCAGCGGTCACAGAAGGTCCTAGCGAGGGGGTCCTGGGGCACGTGTGGGTGTGAGAACACTGCTTCTCCACTCTCGCTATGTTTTCCATGTCCAGGGATGCCCATTAGCCTGACATCCGGCTCCTCTCTATCCCGTTTGTTGGGCACGTGGTGAGTCGTGGGCTCTTCCTTGTCTTTTTTCTTGATAGCGGCTCCTCCCTGGAAGCACTCGTCTGCGTCCCCCTCGGCCCTGGCGGAGGCCTGGGAGAGGAGGTGCTCCGCTGGGGAGGCCTGCCTCTGTCCAGCACTGCTGTGGCTGACCAGGTAAGTAGTTCATCCTGGAGTTCAAGATCCGGGAGCCCCCCCTTGATCAAAGATGTAAGCTACATGATCTCCTCTCCTAGTTTAATCTCCAGTTTGTCTTATCGTCTTACTTTCCGATTGGTTCAGCACTCAGGTGGAGAGGAGACGGTCTTACGTTTCAGTCCCCCTCACACCCGACGGCAGAGCTGATCTCCTCTGAGGACGGTGCTCACGCTGTCCCGCTGTGGACGCCGTATTGCCTGGTCCTCGGGACCGGGGGGAGCCCACAAGGAGAGCGGCTCTGTGTTGGGCAGAGGGCTTCAGAAGACCAGTGGCCATTGTTTTCATTCCTGATTCCTAAATATTATTTTCTCTCTTGTGTAGAAACCTGTTTTAAACAGCAATTTTTAAAAGATACCATTTTGATTCATCTTGCTCCAACATCACTGTGATGTGCATTTTCTTTTACTTGTATTTTGTGGGGGCAAAGCAACAGAGTCCCATACAGAGTCCCAATTCGGTGGACTTGGAATTACAGGAAGGACTTGGGGTCCGGGGGTCGTGTCTGACCTTTGCTACTCCCCAGTTCTAACACCTTGGACAGGGACTTAGCTGCCCTCCTGGGGCAAGAGTGAGGGTGAAGGGGGGTATTCTCTACCTTCCACAGAACACCACAGACAGGCAGCCTTAGTCTTACCGTTCTTATAGGTAAGAACTCTGTAAGAATCCTACTGCTGATGTACCTCATGGCATTTCCTTTGGTAAATTGGTCAATTCCTGTATTACCAAGAGATTTTTGACCTGTTTAGAACTTTAAAATATAACAATTTCTTAGTAATTAAATAAGTCGATATATTGACCCTGAATAATTCATACCATCTTGTAAGTTACCTCAACGCCTGTGATGTTTCGAGTGAATGCATAGATATTGTTGATACTGATCTATTTGGTTTTAGAGAACTACATTTTCACATGGTAAGTATTATGATTGAGAGTCCCATTGGGTTTCTTTATATTCTTCACCAAGTCAATGGGGTCAGCCCAACTCCATGCTATCATCACGATCCCAGTTACTCTGTTTCTGTTGCCTCCTGAGTGCCCATCCCTGTGCTATAAACACTTGAGCACCAAGGGCGCCTGGGTGCCTCAGTGGTTTAACCATCTACCTTCAGCTTGGGTCATGATCCCAGAGTCCTGGGATCAAGTCCTGCGTCAGGCTCCCTCCTCAGTGGGGAATCTGCTTCTCCCTCTCCCTCTGCCCCTCCCCCTGCTTCTGCTCGCTCTGTCAAATAAATAAATAAATTAAAAAATAAAGGAACACTTGAGCTCCAGAGATTAGCTTGCACTGCCCCACCTGGAGGAACATATCCTCCAGGTGGAGGAACCAGGGACACGGACGCATAATGGCAGGTAGGTGTCAAACCAGGAGAAACCATGGGATGCTGAGTGTGTAGAAAGGCATGAGCAGAGAAGGCTTCCTAGAAAAGGTGATGCTACAGCTGAATCTTGAATGAATGGCTAGATAGGCAAAGAAGGGATGAGAGAGGGCATGTCAAGCAAGAAACCATCACAAACGAAGATACAGAGTGAACAAATAAAGTGCAGGGAACTATAATCCATTCTATGTTGCTAAGGCACATGAGTCCAGGAGAGAAAAGCAGGGTGGAAGATGGACAGATGGGATCTGGTCATGGAGGGTTAGGCATACCATGTTCATCAAAACTCAATTCTCAGGAACCCAGAGACACATAAGAAAGGTACCAAATGTGTGCCAGTGCACTTGTCAAGGGGGGAGGGGAAGGCATGTGCTGAGGCTCTGTTCTAGGGTGATGGCTTCTCACTAGTTGCTGCACGTGGTCCTCCAAACCTTCAGGGAAGTTGAAATCATAATGTAATCTTACAAAAGTGGAATGAGCCCAGAGAGATTAAGTAAATGGCCCTCGATCCAGTAAGTACTAAGAGACAAGTCCGGGGTTCCAAAATAGCATAGCTATGCTCTTTCATCCCACAGAGCACTATTACAAATTCACCAGAATCAAAGTCTTCCTAACTGAAGGCAAGACAGTGAGAACAGGGATAACAGTCATCGGAAATGCTGGAGTAATTATGCTGTGTGTGAAGGGTCGAGCGGTTATTACTCCCATCCCCAAGAGGCCAGTTCCAAGACCATAAACTCCAACGTATCTGCAGGATGAGCGAGCTGTCCATCTCAGTGGGACGTCGTGACTACTGAAACTGTTTCTACTGTGGAAGCTGGAGTGGTTCACTAGGGTCTCTTCAAGGTGTAAAATTCTATGCTTTTGTGATTCTAATTATGAAAGGTATTAAATTCCTTCAACTAACACCGGGGCAGACATAGACTCAACATTTGTAATTACTCTCCTACTGGAAGCTATGAGATCTCTCGTGTGGATTTGGTCCTTGGCTCTCCTCCTGGCACGTCTGGTGGGCTCTTTCTATATGGCTCATTCTGTAGAGAACACGGAAGGTAGACCAGACAGACCAGCACTGAACATGGAGTCTATGCTCTGATAGCAAACATACAAACACTCATGGGTCTCCTCATAAGCCTCCTTATCTGTGACACACAGAGCACCCAGACTCACGTCCAAGAGTGAGGTGGGGAAACAACAGTGACTGTCTCAAGGTCAGATGATCTCTACAGGGCATGGCTATTGCTTGAATGAGGTGAGCCTGATCCCCGAGCCCACACTCTTACCCACTGCCAATTCCTGCCTCCTTGTAGAAGATGCTCAGTGAACATGGGGTCCTCTCTTGGCCCCCAATGAAACAGGAAAGTCTGTTCTGAGAGATTATTAAGGCAAATGGGAAGCCACTGCATCAATATTACCATATTAGAATGGTTACTTCTATAGGAAACCAGCTCAAAGCAAGTATGGCTGTCATTGGAATGGTCGTGGCAATAGTAGAAACCGAACAAGAGTATTTGCATAAGACATTACAGTTCATCTAGAGCTTTTAAATCAACCGTGTAAGGTACAGGTCATTATTAGCCTCGTTCTATGGATGAGGAGGCAGAGTGGTGGACCTGTCAGACACACTGTCGGGAACTGAGTTTCTTATGAAAAAGAAACTGTCAAAATTAATAGACCAAAAATAATCTGAACACATTTTAAGTAGAATTTGGACCACATCTCTGGCCATGTTGCAATCAAACACTGCTATACGGTTTTATTGCTTGCACTTGCCTCAGGTTCAAGATGAAGCTATTAAACGTACGGTCACCAGCACGATTGCATTGACATTGAGTTGCGACATTCCTGAATCGAGGCTAGGGCATCTGACTTGTCGTCCACACAGGTCTGCATCTATCGATGGCTTATTACATCATCGTAGTGCTTGGTCGAATATGGTAAACAACTTCTAATGGGGTAGAGAGCCCGCCACGTATTAGTGATCCTTTCCTGCCTCTCCTATAACAAAGGTGATTGCTACCAAGCACCGTGGTGAGGGGCAATGAAGACAGGTCATGGAAGCAAGGTGCTTAGAAGGGCACCTGCCCAAGAATGGGCGCCTGGCAAGGAACAGGTCATCGCATCGGGGAACACCCAAGAGGTACGGGCCCGCCAGGCTGCAGGGGTGGCAGGAGAGACGACAGAGTCCTGAAGCACAAGGAGGACGAGGCAGAGTGAGAATGCCGGCCATAATACCAGCGACCATCCTGTGCACACGTCGCCTCGCTCTTCTCGGAGCTGAGGAGATCGAGGCACAGAAAGAGGAAGTCAGAGGGGCCAGAACCCACGTCCCTGCAGTCTTCCCCACACAGGTGACCCTCTGGCCTTTCTCTTTTCAGCATCCTACACAGAGCCTCCAAGCGATGTGAAGAGGCCACTTCACCGCTGTGTTTATTAACAAGGACTCTGCAGACAGGAGAGTCTCTAGGGAGGTGACCTCAGGCGGTAACATCACGCCAGCGCAGAAAAGGCTCCGCGGTGGAAAGCGCCGGATCCATCTATGGAAACCTTTCCAGCGCTGGCACTTCCAGTTTCTGGCATTTTACTTCCATTTGTTCTTCGTTCAAAGCAATTCCCCAAACTGTGCGCAGTGTTCAGCAATTTTGTTAGCAGTTGGCAAACTGGATTCTTAATATTTAATCTAATTGAGAACAACATTACACAACTCACCCCGAACAAGCCATTTAGCTGTCAGATCATCACAAAACCCCAAACACCTTTCTGAGGGATGCAGTTTTACAGTCTAGCTGGAGGAGGAAGGCTCTGATTTAAAGAAAAAAAAAAAAAAAAAGATACTCTTCTCCAACTTGATCAGCTGTGTTCGTGTCTCTTAAAAATCACCAGTCGCTACGTGTGATGTTTGAAAAACGAGAGCTGGTGTGCTGTGTGAAATGAGCGTCTGGTCCATCATCGGGATTAAACCGAACTCAAACACTAGCTTTGCAAACTGAACGTCGCCAGAGCTGCCCCCGTGGACGCGCTGAGCCTCTCTATTAAAAACGATTTTGGAATGCAATCCCATCTCCCATACAAGATTGACAGGCTTGGTTCTATAACAAATCAAACGCCAGGTAGAGGTTAAGTGCACTATTTGGTTACTTTGTAAATAGCAGATACAATAATAAAATAACATCATCACGGTGGTTCATTCTATTGCTTTTGTTAATCCCGTTCTGGTGTTGCACGGCGTCATCTCGGCCTTCCTGCTCGGCGATCACACTCGCGAGTTACGGGAGGCGGGCAGATGGGGCAACGGGAGAGGGTGGTTCCGTTCTGTGCGTTGTTTTCGGTTGCCTGTAATTCGCTTTTGTTTTAAGGGATGTCTTCAAATCTTTAAGACTTGGCTTTCCGATCTGGCAGAGACATCTTCTGGGGATAGGATTTTAGCTTGTTGAGGATCCAATATTGAAGGAGTTTATCTCCCTGGCAAGCTGCCGCTTGCGGATTGAAGCAAGAGAAGGGCAGGGGCAAGAAGCAAAAGGAAACAGGAGCGCAGTGGCAGGCTGTCCAGAACTGTAAGGGCCGTGGGCTCGCCGAGGAGCAGAGGGAAGGCAGCAAGCCCCACCAGGCGGGGCCCGCTTAGAACAGGAGGGGCTGATGGACGCGAGCGCCCCATAAGCCCTGGACGCTGCAGCCAGAAGTCAGCCCCCAACCCGACCCAGAGATTCTACGAGTGGTCCCCACTCTCTTCCCGAAGCCTCCGCTCCAGAGACCAAAGCCGGCCCCTCTCGCTGTGGCTTCACCTGACCCGGCCTTCACTGCCCAACACCAGCCTGCTCTGACCCCGAGACTGGCCTCCCACCCCAGGCTGCCTGCGCCAGGCAGGCGGCGGAAGACGGACGAGAAGAAGTGTGAAAACGAAGATACGAAGAGACAGTACAGGCGGAGTCTGTGGGAGCTCGTCTCTGGCATCGGCGTGCGAGAGAGGAAGGGGTCCGGGATGCTTCTGAGGTTCCTGGAGACTCACTCGAATTAGCAACACCGTGCCCAGGCCCAGGTCCCAGGAACAGGGCCCCAGGCGAGGAGACGGTGTCTGAGATGAACTCTCCAGAGCCCCACTCCTGGGGCTGGAATCCCAGCACCATCGTTCACAACCTTCCTGACCTTGGGCCAACGGATCTCCGCAGGCCTCAGTTTCCTTATTTGTAAAATGAGGGAAATACTACTAGCTTCTTCACAGGGCGAGAGGGAAGAGTAAATCTGAGAATGTGCGCACAGCCTTACGACAGGCTAGAAAAGAGTAAGAACTCTGCCAAGTTTAGCTAATATCGTTCTATCAATTAACTGCAAGCATGGAGTGTGGCCTGAATATGAGCCATGGGACCACAGCCCTTCTGTCTCTGTGAATTCCCTGCTGTGATCGCTGGAGACAGCTGGTAGGTAGCACGCCAAACACTGGTATTGGGAGGCTTCAATCCAGCATCTGAAGATTACCATGGGGACAAGCCTCAGCAGGATACATGCACCCTCGGGGCCCCAGGCTCCCCTTCTATGAGAGGGGTTAACCCATCCCGGGGCTGTGATGAGAGTCAATGGAATACCAGGGCCAAAGGCCTTTGGGACAGACAGCACAGTGAAACCCAGGAATTGTGTTCCCGCTGCTCGCCATAGCAGTGCTGACTCTCAAAAAGGGCAGGTCAGGTGTCCTGGGAGGTATGCGTGAGCCGTGCATGCTCCCCTCCCCCACCTCCACCCCCGAAAGGCTCCCATCCCAGAGGCAAGGCTGAGCAAAGGTCAGAGTGTTCCCTGAAGCCGCAAGCAGACTTTCTGGCTGCCACGAGCAAGCATCGGTTTTGCTGAAAGTTCTCCTGGGAAAGTGAATGAGATCAACATGGAAGAGGATTCCGTGCTACCCAGAGAAAGCAGCCAGTGAGGCAGAGAGGATGGCAGGAGTCAGTGAAGGATGAGATTCGTCTCCAATAATAAATCCTGGTGCAGATGACGGCCACAGTGAAAGGGACAGCCAGAACAGCCCCCAGGGCCTGCAGACACGTGGCCCGTCTACACCCGCCATGGTCTGAAGACAAGATTCCAGGAGAAATTCACTGTTGAGTCTACTTTAGGAACAGGAGGTCTGGGGTGAGTGCCGGTAGGGGGCTGGTTGCTGGTCGCCAATAAAGCTATAAGTGACTCCAACAAAACTGGCTATGAAGCCACTATCGACACGATTTATAGCAATTGGGGGGGAGTTCAATGAAAGAGGGTGCATCTACCGCACTCAGGGATCTGACTTGGATTAGACTTTACGAGCACTGGTATTTGCCGAGCACAGGTGCTCGCCCGCTCGAGGACAGCCACCCTGTGAAGGAAGCCGCGGTCTGCCCCAGGGCCTTTGCTCTAACAGGGCAGACAGACAACGGTCTCCCAAGGGGTGGGCCGTGCCCCAGGCGGGCAGCGTGAGAGCAGCGGGCCAGTATGGGTGGTCAGGCCGAGCCTCCTGCGGAAAGGAATATTCATTCCGGATCCTGAAAGATGGGCCAGGGGAAAACTGGGAAAAAAAAAAAAAATCTCTCAGGTTCTGCCTTTCTCACTCACTGGAGGAATAGATGTGGTCACTCCGCGGTTTGTGTTCATAAGCAAGATGGCCCCCGAAGCTGTCACTGCTTCTATACTGAGCTCAACAGCTGGTGATGGAGGAGATGCTGGAGAGGGGGAATCAGCGCCCTGAAGTCTGATGTGCCCGCAGCAGCCTCTGTCCTGGCGGATGCCGCAGGAACCATATCCACGGAGCATAAACCGTGTCTTTGGAGGAGAGCCACAAGGCTCAGGGTTTTGTAAGGGGGGCAACTGAGGTCCGAGACCCCAGAACTAGTGGGTTTCAGTTTGCCCTGGCCCTCGGCTATGGAGTCTACCAAACTTCTCCACTTACTAGCAGTGCGAACTGGGGCAAATAACACACCCTCTCAGTGCCTGTTTCCCGATGACACCAGAGGTACAATCGTGGTAGCCTCATCACTGTTGTGAGGGCACACGAGATCATCGGCGCAAGCACTGGCTGTCGGGAACATGGTCATCAAAATCACCATCACCCTTTGGCACCTGGCAAGCTTGCTACTTACGTCGAGTTTGGAAAGGGTTTCTGCAATTTCATTTAAACAAGTGGTAAGTATGTGGAAAATGTGCTTTCTGGTTAGAATTACCCATTTATCTCTGGATACTCATATCTAGACAACAACATGGGACCGTTCAAAGAGCTTTCAGTTGAAGGGTTGGAAGAACTGATTTTGGGATCTCAATAACCTCCTCCGTAAGACGGGAAAAAATCAGCCTTGCGGCTTCCCTTCCTCACCTGGTTCCTCACCTGTTCCCTCATCACTGTTTTGCACAGAACTAAGGAGTGAGTGCACTCCAATGTCCAAGGCACAGGCTATACAGTGTTCAAGAAACACACAGTCCCTTCCTCGGAGCTTTGGTCGTGAGGGGGACAGACTGGGGACAAGATAAGATATAGGATGTTACTGCGAAAGAGCCATGGGAAGAAGACAAAATGTGAGTGTTTCTTCTGGGGAGGCTTTTAAGTAGAGAGAATTCTCATTTCTGTAACAAAAACAACCTCTCCCTTCTAAGCAACAGCGAGACTATCAGTGGAAGGTACATTTAACCTACATCCTTTCATGCCAAGGATAATCGATAGACTCTAATGGATGCAAATTTCATGTTCATGGACCCTGGATAACTGAGCTTACTCCCAAAGATGTGGGCGATGAGACTCTGGCAGAAAACAAAAACCAAGTCTATGCAAACGTAGCTTTTGAGTTAACCAAAACCCTTTCGTGCACAGGAGTAAAACCAGTACTAATTCAACCTCTATGACTTCTATTTTAGCACAGCTAAAAATAGGGAAAAAACAAAAACAAGAGAAGGAAAACAGGAGACAAGCGCTATCACTTACTCAATATTCACCACGCGGTGGTCACTGCAAAGACATTAACGGTGAGAACAGCGCGTGTTGTGCAACACACAAAATGCACAGAGCAATCACTTCACAATTACGTGGAGGTAGGCCAGAGTTTCAGTTCAAATAACTGCCCTTAGGAAAGATGCCTAGCCTCTCAGATCCTTAATTTCTCCACCTGGAGGATGGGTCTCACGCCGAGAAATGTGGGCAGATGTTGGAAGTCTCCCAAGAGGTGGCATTTGCAGAAACCAAGCACTGTGTATCACGTAGAGCCTCCTGATGTGGGCTACGGTCACCGAGTCTACCCTCGAGAGACCCTGTTCAATGACCTGTCTCCCCTGAACACACATACATCCCATGTATGAAAAGAATGGTTCCCCATCAGCCTAAGCAACACAGAAACAGCTTACCTGGCATTGGCAATACACCCCTCAAGAAAATGAAATTGAACCAAACTAGCAAAGAAACCATTTCCAAGATCCTAACAATAAACATAAGTTGAAATGGGTTGAGCACATTGCAGGTGATGATAAGTATCATGGCCTACTTACCGGGCAGAGCCAACACACGTTACATGGGCAAATGCCATTAATAATCACACGGCTGAACACCAGCGATTTGGTCTCCATGGGAACAGAAGGTAATATTACACCACTGTTCTTTGATGGATCTTTTATTATTTCAGTATTTGAAAAGTGATTTTTCAAGATGATAGAAACTATCAAACACGTTCAATTATGCATAACATTGGAGATACAAAGTGTGGGGTCTGGAATATTCCTTTGGTCCTGCTCATTTTTCAGGAAGGAAAGAGGACATTGATGGGGAGAACAGGCTGATATTTTGGAGAAGGAATCACAATATCCAGTCCTTCTGTGATTCCTCGAATTGCCAAGCCCAGAAACTGCCTCTGGAAGATTTCATCCCAGAGGACTGACTTCCTGCCTTCAGTCATTTGACAAATACCCGCCAGGGACCGATGAATGCCCAGAGCCCTAGTCAACTCAGGGAGAGCCCTCAGCAATCATGTAGTAAAGTACATCAAATCTCGTTAAATATTTGAGATGAAGACTAAGAAAATATCGACAGAGCAGTTTAAGGTAACTTGAGAAAGGCCGTACATTCCTAATTCATCAAAAACAGCAGGAGTCACCCTTGGACTTTCTCCTTCATGTAGACCTGTTTATTCTCTAGCTAAAATGCCTCCCCCACTTCCTGCTTTCATTCCCTGAGTTGGGTTCTGGCCTGGATTGCCGTAAGGGCCTCCTGCCTGTTCTGCTCCCTTCCTCTGCGAGTTACCTGAGTGAGAGAGATGGGTCCCCTTGTGCTGGGGATCAGTAGTTACCAGAAACCACCGACGATGGAACAGCTCATGGGAGGCTGGCTGTGCCTCGCACCATCTTACATGCTTCAATACATTAACTCATTTCCTTCTCACCCCAAACCTGTGAGTTTTCCACAGTAATACTTACTGTATCTTACAGATGAGTTTGCCTCCGATACAGAAAGAATAAGCAACTTGCCAAGAATCACACACCCCCTCCCACCCCTGGTGATTCACAAGGAGCGGCGGAGTCCAGAAAAGAACGTAGCAACATGGCCCCAGAGTCCACAGTGGACATTGCAGGCACTCCAGCAGGTCTATAAATTGGGTTATAAATGTTTGGGTCACCCACAGATGACGAGAACCTCCTGGCTCATGGTTGGGTCATCATTGTAGCCTGGACTCTATAGACAACCCGTCATGTCCTCCAGACCCAGATTCCTTCTAAATGCAGTTCAAACATGACTCTGCTCAGCAGCTGCAGCCCCGTTCCTCCCTGTGGGGCAGCTTGGAAAGGCCCTGCTGGGTTCAGCTGCTGGTAGGAAGCAAACAGCCTCACTGCGGAGCCTGGAGTCTCTGAAGCCTGGATTCGTGTTCTAGATGCTGCTCGCTAGCTGGTTCCTCATCTTAAAAGTGACATGAAAGATAACCTGGCTCAGAGGCTGTCATTATAATTAAGTGAGTAAATCAATGCAAAGAGCTTAGAAATGTATTTGGCACATCGATGACAACAATGGTGGTGGTGGTGGTGAGGATAAAAGGAAGCCATGTGTCTATACCTCTACCCTCCAAAGACTTTCAAGAAACTTAATCTTCCCGCCCTCCATTCAAATAGTTCATGTAGATTTCAGCTCCTGGTTTACAAGGAAACAGGAAATAAAATAACAGCAACAACAGTATCTATACCTACAACCATGTTGAAAGTTTCCACCAAAATGGGGCTGGAAGGAGGCGTGACTGAGGCAAAAATGAGTAACAGAGATCAAGGTTACACTCTCATTTGTAAAACGAAAAATCCACATAAAAACATGAAGTAATGGTTTTCAGACCTTGGCCATCAGGCTGCATAGACTACAACTGAAGTGAGTCCTACTACTGTCCTAACATACTGCCTGCAGGGATTTTCCAGGACATGACCCAAGAAGGTGGTGGAACTTATGCAAATCCTGGAAGCCTTCTTGAGTCAAGGAGATGGGGCTGAGAATTAAGGAGACCAAGGGCCCAGCGATCACGAGACAGAGTTCTAGGAATGAGAGCAGAGGAAACAATTCCCAGAGCTTGTACATAGCTGGGAATGATGGTGCATCCACAGACCAGAGTGGGAGACCTCACAATTCATGGGACAATGGGAAGAGCTCAGAGGCACACTATCTCAGCAGCTGGATAAAATTAGCCCTAGAGGAAAGACTTCTCTGGTCCCTCCTAGCAAACCTTAAAAGGAAACCTCAGAAGGATCAAACTGATTCCAAATAACTTAAATGCATCCCACCACAAAGCTCTCTCTCTCTCTCTGTATATATATTGATATATACTTATTATTTCTATGTATTTGTTATTATAAATACACGTTTATGTTTTTATATTGCTTATATAATGAAAATGAAAAGGTAAACACAATGCCTGACGTTGAATCAAAAATTACCAGGCACACAAAGAGCCAGGAAAATACAAGACGTAATGAGGAGAAAAGTCAAACAGTAGAAACTAAAGCAAAAGTGACACAGATGACAGAGAAGCTCTCAGCAAATGGGAGTGACAGCAAGGAAAAGGAGGAGAGGTAGAGATGGGAGGCGGAGATGTGGGGGAAAGGGAGGGAGCTGAGAAGGAGGCAGAAACAGAGAGAAAAGGGGGTCAGAGGAGGAAGGCAACTCAGCAGGGGGAGAGATGAGGGCAGAGAGAGGGGAGAGATGCCCGGCAGGAAGGCAGGACAGGGTTAGGGGAAGGACCAGGAAGTGCCAAGAAAGGACAGAAATGTGACGACAGAAAGGGTGAAGAGCATTGCCGGCTCGGCTTCTGTAGAACTCTGGTCACAACGATAACTTATGACTTATTGACATAATTACACATTTAATACATCCCTCAGAGGGGCCACGCCAGTGCCCTGCTTGTCCGTGAGGCTAGGACAGCATGTGTCTTACTCACTGCAGTGCTCACACAGTCCCAGGATATATTGAAGTGGCCAAGTTGTTGAATATGTTAAAGAAGAACGGGGACAAGTATTACTATTACTTATTGACCAAGGGAGACCGAGTCGTGAAGGTTCGCTGAATTACTCCAGGACAAAAGCTAGTCCTGGCAGAGTCTAATTTAAATATGGATTTCTTTGCTCCCAGGCCAGGGATTCCTTCGAGCCAGAAAATAAAATTATTCTTTTTGGTAACTCATGCCAAGTCTTCAACTCCTCAGTGAATAGTTTTGCTCAAATTATAATTTGTATTTTCTCGGATGGAACAGTTAGGAGCACAAACAGACTCAGGGAGCATTTCTGCTATATTTAGGAGCAAGGAACGTTCTGTGCGAGCTGCAGGTGAGGGAAAGGCCGCTGAGGAGCAGTGCATGGCAGCGGGGAGGCTGCTGTCAAAGACAGGAGGTTCTTGGGGCGCCAGGGGGGCTCAGTCGTTAAGCATCTGCCTTCAGCTCAGGTCATGATCCCACGGTCCTGGGACTGAGCCCCATGTCGTCAGGCTCCCTGCTTAGTGGGGAATCTGCTTCTCCTTCTCCCTCGGTCACCCCACCCCGGTTCATGTTCTCTTTCTCTCTCTCAAATAAATAAAATCTTAGAGAGAGAGAGAGAGAGAGAGAGAGAGAGAGAGAGGAGGTTCCTTACGCTGTGGACTAGGTCCTCCCATATGCAGATTTCAAAGGTAAGCACATAGCACACGGGTATTCCACAGTCGGTCACACGAGGTTCTCCTCTGCCCCTTTCTATTTGTGTGACCTGAGGCAAGTAAGTTCCTCTCTCTGAGCCTCAGTTTCCTTGTAACTAAACGCAGGTGAGGAGGTTTAGCTCAGAGGGTTATCACGGGCATTAAGCAGGATGAAGCACAGTGAGATCACCGACGGCCCTGTGACAATGGCTACTCACTTCGGGTCCATTTGTGGGACAGCTGCCGTTCTGGAGGTAAGTTACAGCTCCCAACACCTGTGGTCTCACAGCTCAAAGTCTCGAGGACTTGGCTAGCAAACAGGCAATGCCAAGGAAATACAAAGGTTGCAATGGTAAGAGTAGGCGAGCAGTTACCTGGGGCCCAGAGAAGGGCCTCCTAACCCAGCCTGGGGCCAGGGGAGAGGGGAGGCACTGGGAAGCTTCTGGAGGAAAGGATGCCTAAGAGAATAGGCGGAAGTATATAGGGCGGACCTTTCACCGCCTTCTTCACAGACACAGTGCAAACCCCCAGTCCGGCCAGGGATGTTCTGGAGCTGGGAGCCCACGTCGAGTGCTCTACATGTGCATTATCTCTAGCTCACAGGCGAGGAGCTCAAGGACGAGAGTGCCAGCTCCTGGGTTGGAACCCAAGTGTGTCCAACTCCAAAGTCTGAACCTCTCGGTCCATTCCAGGAGACCTCGATGGAGGAGGCCTCCGAATCACCTGGGGAGGCTTTTTAAATGCTGTGGTCTAGACCCCAGTCTAGTGGCGCTGACCCAAAATCCCTGGGAGTAGAGCTCGGATTGGTACGATATTCTAAAAAGGCTCCCCCGGAGATTCCGCTGTGCACGCCTGGTTGATAACTACTGCCCTCTCCCCAGCTGCAGGGGGCAGCCCCAGGGAGAGGCTGTCTCTGCTGGTGGCCTGGTACCATGTTCAAGGTTGTTTACCACCACCGAGCTGCAAAGAGGTAGAAACGTGTTGGACTTCTGACGTCTATACCTATGTTAACACATACACTGACGGCAGGGGAGCCGTGAAGCTTGACAGGCATATGCTGGCAGTGGATAGACCTGGGTTTGACAAGGTAGGTTTGATAGGCTGAGCAGAACAGACTCCCCCCGAGCCAGCTTCCTGGGGGGCGTGGCACACAGGCAAGTCTTGAGGCTGCCTGTCTCAATCTCTCCCTCTTCCTCTCAAAACTGCAAGCTGATTGTTAGTTCAGGGCAAGAACGGGAAAAGGAGGCAGGCAGGCAGAGGGAGGGGCCCTGAGGACCCCCTGGTTCCCAGGACTCTCTCCAGCCATCGCCTGCAGCATCCCCCTGTCTGGGCTACCTAACATCCCAGACCAAGGAGCGAGAAGCAGAGGCCTCGGGGAAATAGGCATGTAATGTCCTTGCTCCTGTGTTCATTGGGCTCAAAACCGAACACAGCTACTCGTGTGGAAATTGCTTCATTTCTCCTGCAAACATAACTGCAGGTGCCCATGGAAGCACTCACGTGTATGTGCGTGTGCACGCCACACTCACACAGATGTCCACAGCACCGTCGCCCAACAGCCAGTGAGTCGCTGGGGTTTTCATTCCTGGAGGAAGTCATTTAAGACGGTCCCTGAGTTCATATCCTGCGTGCTCTCCCCGCATTACACCTGCTGTGTGTCCCTCCTTTGGTACCCTCGGCACGGGGCCTGCTACAAGGAGTCTAAAGGAATCAGCGCCAAGGACGTCTGGTCCAAGCACTGGAGACCTTCTGGGATCTGGCCCCTCTTCCACTAAACCCCACCATGCACCCTGGATCTCAAGACCACACTACAGTCTCTAAACAGGTTTTGTGCCTCAGACTTCTGGTCTTTGATACACATGGACACCTTTCTCTGGAGACCCATAGTTAGAGTCAGGGTAGGTCTGACAGTGCTACAGTAATAAATAGCCCTGAGTTCTCTGTGCACAGCCCTGCGGGAGCTGAGTCATCACCCACACAAAGGCCACTGTGGGTTACCAATGTTGGGGGCAGTTTTTCCGTAAGCGGGGACTCAGGGATCCGGGGCTGTCCCATCTTGGGACACTCCCAACCTCTGCCATGCACTCTTCAAAGGTGCCCCAGAATGATCAGATAGCCTGGGCCGTCATGCAGAATATTGTTAAGGGACAATTCTCAGGTGTTCCATGGGCTCGAACCCAGGCATATGGCCCTCGACTAACTGCAAGGGAGGTTTGGCAAAACACCGTCACTTGTGCACGTTAAGGGAAATGGGGTTGGTGAGGACACAGCCAGTGGGGCACCTCTGTCGTCCTGATCGCCAACCCTGTTTCACTCTTCTCCCTACGCCTACAACACCCGCAAGGCAAGGGGGGCGGCCCTGGTCACAGGTGTTGACTGCCTTGTGTTTCAGCTGTAGGATTTCTGTGTGGTGGAAGGTACTATTGACACTGGGTCTGACATGGCTCTTATTATTGCAATGACCAAAGACCTACAGATATAAATTAACTGGCCTTCGCAATGGGCAGTGGTGGAAAGACGAAGCAGTAACTGACGGGGACACCCCCACGAGGGATGAAGAAGAGTGGGGGACGTACAACAGACGTAGGTCTGTAGGTTTCTAGAGGAGGCACAAATCCCACGGTGGAACTCTCCGGTCCATCGTCCTGGATCCACGAAACCCCCGGTCCCTGCGTCTGCCTTCCGGGAGGCTGGGGTGGCAGGGGGAGCATCTCTGGGGGACGCACGCTGGGAGGGAGGCCCGAGGGTTCAGATTAGCCCGGAAGAGCCAAACGGTCTTGCAGTCCAAGCTTCTGGTTTCTTCAGCAACACAACTGTCTTGAAAATTTAGTAGGTTGCCAATCTATTTGTTTCCAGTCTTCCTTGTGCTCTTAAGTCTGCATTTCTTTGTTGTTTTTTGTTTGTTTGTTTTAGTTTTCTTTGCCCCCAGGTCTCTATGGAAACGAAGTAGAAGCTGTCTTGAAGCTTTCTGGGTCTCAGCGTAGGAGAGCTGAGGCCTTAATCTGCTTTTTGCCTCAAGCCACTGTTGCTTTATTCAACTGAGAAGGTTCTTAGGGGTCTCTCAGAGTTTTTGTTTTTGTCGTTGTTGTTTTTTTTCAAATAACCTCAGTGTGTTTGTTCAAAGAGAAAGAGGCGGGTCCCCCCATGTCCGCATGGGTTTTCTCTGTCCCTTTCATGTCTGCGTGAGAGCTCATTCTTTCCCAAGCTCGCCGTCGCTGCCGCCTGTCACTGAACACAGCTGCAGGTCAGGCACACACAGGGCTCCCGTTCTGTCTTCCCACCGCCAAGTCTCCACTGCTGGATTCCCGACCGCTTAGGTCCATGCCGTGCTTTTAGGTTTTGGGTAAGGCCAGACCATAGAAAACAACAGTTTTCTTCTTAAAGTAACACTAACTGCTGTGATAAGCAATCCATAAATCTCACTTACTTCATGTCATTTTTTTTTCTGTTTTCTCAAAGTCGGATACCGGTCAGCGGATCTCATGTGTGGCTCTCCTCCAGTCCCTCCTCATCCGGGTTCTTTGGTTTTGTTCCACTGTGGCCCCAAACACGTGACTCCTGTGGTCACCGTCGAGGAAAGGAAGCCCAGAGGATTAAGCAAGATGTTTGGAGAGTGAGGAGGAAAGAGGCTTGTATCCCTTCTGTCCCCATTTCATTGGCCCGAGCCTAGTCTCACGGCCTCGAGCGAACTGCAGGTGTGGCTGGGAGAATGCGGGGAACGTGGGAGCCACTCCCCAATCCCTCCCCACCCTCCCCCCACACACCCCGAGGTTCTGCATCTCCGGAGTTAGCCCACCTGCCTGGGCTGTCTCTGCCGGGGTGCACAGCGCCCTCTCTGGGGGAAACCGGCTCTAGAGCCTCAGAATCCTGGCTCCCACGACAGTGTCCCTTCCGCTGAGACCACATTAAATAGGAAAGGCCTGCTCTACATCCACTGGCTGATATCTGCCCAGCTAGGTGCCAAAAGAACCAAATGAATGATCAGTATTCTGGGTGAGTTGCTATAGGCTCTGGCCATTCATCAAGATGTGGTCCAGAGGTTTTGGACTCAACATTCGGAGCGAAACATTTCATTTTCAGACCTGGTTTTCAAATTCACACAACGCTAGACACATCTTGACAAGAGTCAGATCTAACACCTGCCCAGGGCCTTTGAGACGCGAACTCTGCTTCCCCTCTTAAGCACCACCTTGCGAGCACGGCTGCGTGCGGGGTGCTGGCTGGAGCCCGGGGACCCTGAGGGAAAGGCTGATGGAGTTCTGGAGAGCAGCTCCCCCAGCTGTGATGTGTGGAGCCCCAAACACCCCGCCAGGCACCATCTGGGGGCTTCAAACCCGTGTCCTCCTTGCTCATCACAGTCATCCTGGGAGCTCAGCCTGCTACACTCAGCACACAGTCTGCAGGTCCCTGCCGGGGACATCTACCCCCCCCCCCCCCACGCTCGGGCCCTCAACCTCAGGAGACTCACGCATACCTGTCCCTCTCTCAGTCACTAGGTCCCAGCCCAGGACTGCAGCCTTCATCAATCACTTATTCCCACCCCAGGGCCTTTGCCACAGTACACTCTCAACATTCTTCCTCTTCGAGGACCACTGTTAGTCCGTAGGTTGCCTTTGTGCTAACCAGAGTCTCTCTCCTCGGTGGATAAATGGGAGAGAGGGAAGGTCCCTCATCTGGATGGACACAGCCCCATGGATGCACAGCTTGGCACGTGGAGAGTGGGCGGAATTTTAGCCCCAACTCACCTGCTCCACCAGGTGTCTTTGTGCAGTGTGCAACTGACACAACTGTACAGGGTAGCCCTATGACCCCCTTCACCACTGGCTGTGGCTCATCCTTCACATCACAGCCTAAATTCCCCTTGCTCAGGGAAGCTCCTCTGTACCAAAGACCAGGCCAGCTTCTGCATAACAGCAGCTCCTTGATGTTCATGACCATATTATTAAGTAAAGATTGGTGTGTTTTCTTGAACATGTATCTGGCTCTTAGCTAAACTCTCAGAGTCTAGCGTGCACTACCGGTTAGATACACAATATGATGCTTACCAAACGAAGGACCAAATACAGACACGGGACACACATGAGCCTCGACATAAGTGCCTGGCTCTCCAGCTTGCACATTTTCTCCCGTGACCTCCTCCTCATGGGAGGGGTACCCCGCTGCAGGCTCTTGAGCAAGCGCGCGATAGAGTTCACTGTCACGTGAGCAACTGGCAGGCTGCTGGCGTGCTAGACAACATCAAACAGTGACAGCATCTGCCCAGGAGGCCAACTCTGCCTGGTGCCCGGGCAGCACATGGAGCCCTGACCTCTCGGCTCCTAATCCTCCCGATACAGACTTCCACGTGACATGACGTGACACCCCTAGAAGGGCACCGGCAAGAAAATGGCAAAGAGCTCTGGAGACTGGCAGCCCGCTCTAAGGGTCCCCGATCCCATTCCTGCTTAAAACTCTGGTTCCCGAGCAAGCCTGTCATCTGTCCACTTCCTCAAGGTGACCACTGTGATTCATCCTGGGAAAGAAGGGGAAAATGTCCTTGGAGTGATTTAATCGGGAGCATTGAGATGAATGACTGTGCCCTCATGGAATGCTTTTAAGGGAGCAAAGTGACTCACGAAGCAATTATTACATTCATACAAGACAGCAGAGGCCTGTCCAAAGTGCACACGTAGAAGAGACAGAATAGTGGATTAGGGTATCTGAGTGGTCAAACAAGGCTTCACAGCACTGATGATCACTGGAGTGGGTTTTGAAAGATAAACAGGAGCTCTTCCAGAGGAAAGAGTGATGAAAGAGGGTCAAAGAAGGATATTCTAGGCGGAGAGAAGAGCCAATGTCCTCTTCTTTGAGTCCAATGCTCATTTAAAAAGTGTAAATGGCTAAAGTAGGGTCACCCAAAATGAATGATCTCAGCCATTCACACTTTAGCGTGAATCATGCTTGCCAATTCTCCTTATTAGGAGCTAGCCCACCACGGGGCCCTGACGCCGCATGACCGGCGCCCACCACGGGAGCTTATTGTTCAACTTCCCTCCGTCCTACTTCGTTCGCAGCCAGGACTTCTGTTCTTTCTCTCCTCTGCCTGCCTCACCTCCACTTTGCCCAGGCCTCTATTCCACTCGCTAGTGGACCACTGCACCAGCCTGTGACCTTCCTCTCTGCCCCAGCCCTACCTCCGCCAATCCATCCTGGACAGAGCAGCAGGAAGGAGGACACATCCTATGGTGCCGATCCCCTGCACTCGACATTGCCGTGGCCAAGCAGGTTACAGCGTTCCCGAGGATCGGGCCCCAGGTGACCTTCCCAGCCCTGTGTCTGGCCACATGGACTCCCTGGAGCCCCCCAATGTGGCACGCCCTTTCCCTCACTGCCCCACCACCCCCACAACAGACAACTCATCCCTTTGGGTTCAGATTCAAGCTCCTTCCGTCTGGGAAATGTTTCTGGACTGTGTCCCAGTCTTGGGAACCTGGCCCTGTTCTCTGTTTCACTAGCAGACGTCCGGCACCACCGGCGAAGGGCTGGTTCCTGCCGCTCTAGTTCCTGCCCAGAGTCTGCGTGTCTCTCTAGGCTGCGCCTGCCCACCCTAGCCCGCAGGCAATCGGATTATGTGCTCTGTAAAAACATGTTAAGTAGAGCAATGCTTGAAGTTTCAAGGAAAGGACATTCTCTCTTAAAAAAATGCTGCGCCAGGGGCACCTGGGCGGCTCAGTTGGTTACGCATCAGACTCCTGATTTTGGGTCAGGTCACGATCTCAGGGTCTTGGGATCGAGCCCTGTCTCATGGAGCCTGCCTAAGATTCTCTCTCTCCTTCTGCATCCTCGCTTCTTTCCCTCTCTTAAAAAAAAAAAAAAAA
>CM052900.1:819257-882901 GCA_028534135.1 Potos flavus | reverse complement strand
CCCTCACTGTTCCTCTCCCTCCCCCATTGCTCCTCTCCCTCCCCCACTGCTCCTCTCCTTCTCCCACTGCTCCTCTCCCTCCCCCACTGCTCCTCTCCCCCTCACTGCTCCTCTCCCTCCCTCACATGCAGGAAAGCACTTCCTTTATAAGTCTGTGCCCTCTACTAGATCTCTATCTCCTAAGGCCAGGAAATGTGACTAATTTGCCTTTCTATCCCCAACACGGAGCATCTTATCCGGCATGCTATAGAAGCCGGCCCAATGTTTGCTTCCTGAAAAGAATAACCATCTGGCCAAATGAGCGTAGGAGTCCCACCACTCTCATCAAGGATTCCTCTACCTTTGTTCTAGCATTTCGTCCTTGGGGCCTATCTGATTCCCAAGAGATGAACTGGCTTGTAGGCAAGGTCCAACAGAGCCTCTGCTGATAAAAATAGGGTCGCTTCTTCTCTAAATAAAATTCCTCCAGTGCTAATCTCAAGCTCTGGAAACCAATCACTCAGGTTCTCCAAGTTTCTCTGAACCAGAGCACTTGGGAAGCCTGGATGGGACATGAGTAGAGCAGCGAGCTCCGAGAATAGTCAGAGGACAACTTCCCATTCCTCCATAGATGGGGAAACGAGACACAGAGAGAGCAAGGGGAGCAAACTCCCAAGACCTGCCCCAACGCTGTCCTTCCTGGAATCCTTGTTGCTTATGGCTTGCGTGCAAATGAACGCCAAATATATGTCACTGCAGCCCAGTGTGACTCCGTAAACAGACCGCAAACAGGGCCTCCTCTCTTCCCCAGGAGAAGCATGATGGGGAAGGGGCCAGGAGTATCCCTCCTGAGCCTCAGAAAGTCATTAACACTTACAGTCACTTTAATTCTGAGAACAATTCACTGAGGCTTTACCACGAACTGAAT
Organism: Potos flavus; assembly: GCA_028534135.1. Classification (NCBI taxonomy): domain Eukaryota; kingdom Metazoa; phylum Chordata; class Mammalia; order Carnivora; family Procyonidae; genus Potos; species Potos flavus. Next base: position 881,994 of record CM052900.1, on the reverse strand, counting down.
CCAGTGCCTTTCCCCTTAATCCATATGAAAATCATATGAGGTCTTTCCCAGTGTTCCATTTACAGACAAGGACGTAAAGCCAACATGAGTTAACGGACTTGTTCAAAATCATAAGACAAACCCAAAATGCTAGACCCACGTCTATCTGACCACGCAGTCCACTCTGTATTACTGGACTGTATTGGAATCCATTCGGACACAGTCCTGTAGGAATCACAGAAATATTCTTAGGCTAGAACAACAAACAGGAGGTGAAGTACATGTCAGGGTAGCAAAGGTGTGAAAAATGTGAAAAAGAATTTAAGCCACATTAATAGGAGTAAAGACCTCAGAATAAAGGAGGTGATAGCTGTTTTGTGCTCTAAAATGGATAGAACCAATCAATGGAGATAAAACTCAGTCCATGGGGGTCTCAATGTAGAGAGGATGGAGGTAAACCTGAGAGCCCTGAGAGGAAAGTGTCTGCATTTCTATAAAGGAACTAAAAAAAAAAAAAAAAAAAAAGAAAAAAAAAAATTCAAACAAACACAAAACCTAGAGAAAGAGCCCTGGTATTTAATTGGAGATGAAGAGATGACTTTATCACAGAGTCTTACTTATCTGATCTGAAAGGGTCAACCTGACTGAGGATTTTTCCAAGTGGTTGCAAGGACTAAAATCCAGGGCAACCGAGGGAAGGCACACAAAAAGGATTTGTTCCTTAAATAAAGAAGAATTTCCTTACAGGCAGAACTGCCCAGGGACAGAATGGGATGTGATGGGCAGGAGTGAACTCCCTGTCCCTTCGCAGGCATATGCTCGTGGACCTTTGCAGTGTAGCAGGTGCAAGCCTGAGCGCAGACGAGAGCAGGCTGATCTTGACTTTGGGGATGGGATAATGCTTTGTCGGCAGGGGGTGCTGTCCTGTGCACTGTAGGATCTTCATCGGCATCCAGGGGCTCTACCCATCTCATTCAAGCAGCAGCACCCCCCACCTAATAATCAAACATGTCTCCAGATGTGGCCCAAGTGTCCCTGGGGACAGAATGGCCCTGAACACAGTGAGAACCACTGGAGGAGACGGGTGTCAAGAGACCTTCGAAATCCCCGAGATTCTACACCGTGCTTCTCTGGTTGGTCTCCACTCTGGCCTACGTGGTTCTAAAGAAGCCTCTGCCTGGGTCATGTTTCAAAGCCTGATGTGTACCCCCAGGATGCGCTACAGACGCTGTATCATCCTTCAACCTAATTTATGAAAATGAAAAAATATGGCATTATAAACTCTTCGCCAGCCTCTGGCTTCCTGATCCTCTTAGCTAATCTTGTACTCCACGAAACCCCCTGCTCTGACGGTGATTAAGTGCTCTGTATTATAGAGAGGAAGGGACACAGGGAAGCCTGGCCCCATGTGCATCTAGGAAGCCACGAAGAGGAAGAAGACATTGATTCGGCAGGCCACACACTTGAGATATTGTCTCTGTTAATCTTCATAACAGACCGATGAGGCCCCGATTGTATAATAATGTCCATTTTATAAATGAGGCTGCTGAGATGTAGGAACGTTCTGGGACTTGACCAGCATCTCGTGGTTGATGACAGAGCCTGAGCTGCTGAGTTTCAGGCACTTTGCGCCCATCTCTGTTAACCACTGTTTTGACGGCAAAATGGTCTCCTTTCCTGGGTCTGCCATGACTATCATTCAGGCTGCCCAGTGGAATGGATGGAGGACTTCTAGGCTGAGGTGTAGTAACAGATGTATGTCTCTGAAGGAGGCAGGCACAGGAAGAGAAGGCAGGTGGATTAATGAGATGCATGAAAGACAGAAATCACAGATGGTTGAGGGGATATATGAGACCAGAGCCAGGAGCTTCACTTCTGAGTCTCTAGGTTAGGGAGAAAGACAGTGTCCTGCAGGGGCTCTGAGTTCAGTACGGCGCTAGGACAATAAACCATGGGGATGGCGTGAGGAGAAGAAGATTTCCCAAGCATCCACCATCCTGCGAAAGAGTTAGGAGCAGGGAAGAGGGAAATGCATGGCCAGAAGAGCTGGGTCCAGACAAGAATGGTCAACCTGTGATGTTGAGTCCAGACCCCATGGCAGGACCATGGACAGATACTCCTGACTCCCTGGACACTAGACAGGACCATCTTTGATGTCACTGACATCTCAGAGAATCCCATCTGCTTCAACTCCTCATGTTATGGAAACTCCCATAACAACCAGACCCATCTCAGGGATGAGACAGTCCTTGAGAAGGCGGAAAAGGCTTCAAGAGGGAATCTGAACTTTGAAAGGATGAAGGGATCGGGGGATCAGAGGATTTTTCCACCCGCATCAGACCACTGGCTGCCCAGTTCTCCATTACCCATAGCAGAGCATGAACCATCTGCTGAAGTGATTGTAGACAGCAGAAGGGCAGATTAATTTGTGAAGAATGGTCAGGATAATTCTCCGAGAGTCTGCTAACAGAACAGAGGGAAAAGGAGTGTTTCGCCCATAACTGTAAGCCTCATGAGAGGGATCTTCAAGTGAGCTTGCCCTGGGTCCCTTAGAATTGGGAGAACCTAGGTCCTTGTGCCTGACTCATCCTGCAGAAGTCCTTAGGAGAGAAGCTGAGAGTGGCTGCATTGGCCAAAGGAGGAGTGGGCAGGATTGCAGGGTGGGGGGGAGAGGCCCCACCAGTGAGGGACTCAAGTGCCTTTGTTCATTTCCCAAGGACCAGATGTGGGTTCTTTGGAGAAGAATATGCCAGAAGAGCTTCCTGCAAGGAGTAGATGAGCCAGGCGCAGGAAGCATCGCTATATCAAAGATCTGCAGGGTTGGGGTGGGAGAGTGAGGAAGCTTGCCTAATTAATGAATAGATCCCCAAGGAATGTATAGGAATACCCCCAAGAGCAACTAAACCCGCCTTGCATGACCCCTGCCCCCCCCATCTCCTCCCTCCTTACTGCACCTGACCCTGCAAGGCCCACGCACCCCAGCGGGGCAAGGAGGCAGAAACAAGTACGAAGCCGCCCACCGCCCCGCCCCTGCACTGGGAGCTTCCTGACCTGAGCTAGCTGGGGGCTGGGGGCGGTGGGGTGTAGACGGGGATGGGGGCAAAGAAGAGGTCAGAAACCAGATGACAGGTTGCGGTTTTGTTAATATCCTCGACTGGACTTATGATCCCTGAAACAGGGACCATCCCCTTCTGACCTCATCGAACCTGCAGCTGGCAGCTCGCCGGGGGTAGGAGGAGAGGAGGCCCCTGCCCAGCCCGAGAGGAAGCAGTTACAGGAAAGAAGAGCGACTGTCTCCTGCTTGTTTACTCAGCAGGTTACACATAAATGGATTTTCAATTTTCAGAGAGTTGAAACATAATAGCGGACATTTAGTACAAAGACGCAGAACCCCGGCCAAATCTCCTTGGATTCAGAAGGAGCCTTGAGACTTGCTGCTTGGTAGGGTCATTCATTTAAAGACCTAACGAAAATAACACTGCACTGAAAATGAATGGATCATCAGCGATGAGAAGGGGTCGGATAATGAAGGCAAGCGGGTGGGCTGTATTCTGTGCACGCAGCACGCGAGTGACCTGCCTAAAATGCGTGCCGTCCGTAGAGACCACGGGGACACCCCCAGCCCCGTGGCCGGGTGGACTGTGGCAGTGGAGGCCACTGTAGCTGTCCAGGAACCGGGTTTCTGAGCCACGTTCTAAGGTTCACGGCCGTGAGGTGCCCCAGGGGCAGGGAAGGGCGGGAGGAGGGGAACCGCAGGACCAGGACTCGGAGATGTCAGGACACTCACTGTTGTTCACTGTCGGTAAAGTGCAGATCCACCTTGAGCTGAAAATCGACCTCACTTAGTGCCTCTTCCACCTGCAAGACAAACACAGCGCGAGGGATTCAGGGGTCAGGTCTGCCCCAGACCAAAAACGTGGCTGCTCTATGTCTCAAAGTTTAGGACAAGCATCTCGCCACAAGGTTAATTTCATTCATTCGTAAAGTGGAATTCCTGTGCATGTTCCATGGCATTCCGGTGGAAGGGGAGATCTGTGTGTATTCCCAGGAAAACAGAAGGAAGGGATTTATGTAGTCATATGTAGGGAAAAAGCCAACGTGGAAAAAAAAAAATGTTAAATAAGTTTACTATATCGCAGGACTTTTGAGAACCTTATTTCCCCAACAGATTTGATCTGAATCCTTTTAGGCAGGAGGGAAGTGTTCTGCAGCCCCTGCTCTGGGAAGGGGGAGCTGTGAACTTGCCCAGAGGAACCCCCATTTGTCTAGTGATGGGACGATGCTGCAGGTGACAGTGTCTCTGTCCTCAGGCACGCCCGCCTGCTGGGCACCACTGTCCGGGTGTCCAGAGAAGGGTGCTAATGGTCAGGAAAGTGAAGTCCCTCCCCAAAGTGGCTCAGCTTCAAGAAAGCAGATCTTTCATTTTTGTCTTGAGGTCCGTTACATTCAACTGTTTACACTTTGAGACGCTTTGGCATTTCCTGTCCTATCCACAGCAGCTTTCCTTCGTAACTTCACTGTTTTCATCAATTCGCAAAGGGATCCATGTGTTCTACCCGCCAGCTTCCCACATACGCCTAAAAGCTGGCGCCCCTCATTCTTCTTTTCCCATACTGAACACCATCCCCCACCTCCAGGAAGGTGGCTTTCCAAAAAACCAGATCCCACCGCTGCCCCTGCTCGGCAGAGAAAGCCAGCTAAGCTCCTGGGCCAGGACTCGGGCTCCTTCCCATGCCCAGGCTGGCCGGAGCTCTTCTTCCCTGAAACCCACAAAATGCTGGTTTCTAATTTCTCTCTCCGCATTCACTGCTTCCTATTACAATTGTTTCAGGTCCCTAACCTGGAAGCCTGTGAGCCAGATCGTATCCACAGACACATTTTGTTCAGTCCACACAAAGCTGCAAGTTGCAACTCACAAATTGCAAACATTAAAAAATCAGGCAACTTCACATTTTTATTGCAAGTCTCCACTTCTATTAAAAAAAAAAAAAAAAAAAAAATCCCTGGATCTGGCAATGCAGGGCTGCCATCGAGAAGCTGGGTTTGGATCAGGCTCCCAGTGTTCACTGACAATCCCCATCCGGCCTGTGGCCAAACCCCCCTGGCCATTTTCTTGCCTCATGTCCACAGTAATCAGTCACCATTAAGGGAGAGAGTAGTCTTAATTCATTCTGGATCCCCGGCTCCTGGAATAGAGCCTGCCACATAGAAAGTATTCATGTATCCTGAGGAATAAATAAAGCTCTTCTCCACCCGCACTCCTTTGGGTTTGTTTCTTTGCAAATGTCCTCATCCCACAGGGGTGGAAATCTCTTACCCAAAGGCATCTCTGGAAACACGTTCCTGGTTAAGCATAACTCAGGCAGGGACATATGGACGGAATTTATCTTTAGTACCCCAGGGTTTTAAAATTTGTTCAAAAAAAAAAAAAGCATTTAAAAGTTAACATTTCGCTGGATCCAAGTGCTATGAATAACTTCCGCTTCTAGCTTTGTTTTGCATAATCACAAACCTTGCTTCGTACACACAACCCAAGCAACGGAGCCTCTTGCCACCCGTTCCTAGGAAGTGAGATTGGCAAAGCCTGCCTGCCTAACTACCTCCTGAGCATGCTGGCTAGCAAAAATTCACTGTAAGCTCCAGTTTTAAACTTGCTGCAAATCCTTTGGAACCAGGAGAGGAATCCCGGGCCAGGAGGAGCTGTGGCTAGATTGAGCCTGGCTATGACTTTCCTGATGTCTCAGTAACTTATTTCCAAGAGGCTCCAGAGTGAAGTCACTGGCTTCACTAACCACTGATTTCACCATTGGCTGTTGGCTGCCTTCCCCTCCCTCCAAACACACATACTCGTACATGGGCACATGGAGAAGGCTACACACACATGCACACGTTTGCACATGCACACATGCATGAACACTTGTACGCGTGTCCTTCCACTGCTCTGTTCTACTTGGTTAAAGACATCACCTCCCTGGAGCGCCTGGGTGGCTCAGTGGGTTAGGCCTCTGCCTTCGGCTCAGGTCGTGATCTCAGGGTCCTGGGATGGAGCCCCGCATCGGGCTCTCTGCTCAGCAGGGAGCCTGCTTCCCCCTCTCTCTCTGCCTGCCTCTCTGCCTACTTGTGATCTCTCTGTCAAATAAATAAATAAATAAAATCTTTAAAAAAAAAAAAAAAAGACATCACCTCCCTTTCAGAGTCAATGTCAAGCACCAGCAAGCCACGTAGTTAGCTCTGCACATAGTAACGGAAGCTAGAATTTGCAGAGGAGCTGCTGGGTAGCAGCCCGCTGCCCATTCTATCTTGCTCAACGTGGAGAAGACTGTGAATTCAGAAATATTGTCTCCATTCCCAAAGGAGAACATTGAGGCTCAGTATAGTAGCGAGCTCCCAATTCAACTCTCCCAAGGTCAACCGGTGAGTGAGTCCCACAGCCTAGATTCGGTCAAGGGTTCATCTGCTTCTCTGGCCTTGTGGCATGATCTCATCTGGGATGGCAGGTTGTGCATTCTCTCCCCGGTTGGTTTTAACACCCCTCATAATGGTGACTCTCACATCTTCCCCTCCATTCTTAGCTTCTCTCCTGAGCTACATCACAGCCCGGTGGGAAACAAGGTAACAGTGGAAATCAATCTACACAGGTGCCATTCTTGGCTCTACCCTGGCCCAATCAACCTCTCTAACTGGTTTCCTCATCTGGACGATGAGGGTAAATATTACCCCTATTCTCAGACAGCACTGCTATCGTGTGACTAAGAAAATGCACATAAAGGACTGAACTCAGTATGTGAACAAAGACCGTGCTCGACAAATATTAGTTTTTGTGGTTATTTCTGAATTCCTGTGGGCCTGACCCCCCCTCCCAGGACCCTCCCTGCACCGACTCCACATGGCGGGCTTGCATACCACTTGTAAACATAGATGTCCTGGTCCGACTGCCTGGGTTCAAATCCCAGCCCTACCACTTCCTAGCGGCATGACTTTGCGCCAACTACTTACTTTCTCCACTACTTACTTTTCTCCGTATCCTCATCTGTAAAACACATCACAGGACTGTAGCAATGATGCGATGAGATCTCCCAAGCAAAGCACTCAGCACAGTGCCACACAACACACATCTTATAAATACAAGGTGCTACTCGAGTTAAGATCCTGTGGGTGCTATCGTGACTCAACCTGAGTTCCTATCACTCCTCAAAACAGAAATGTGTCTTCTTCTAACTACCCTGGGCTGTCCGTGGACCCCAAGCCCATTTCGTGGCCAAAATACAGTCAACGCCACCAAACTTCCTTGACTACAGGATGCGCTGCAACCTGAGCCCGGGTCTATGGGCTGCACTCGGCTGAAACACAGCTCCCTCTTTCCACCCACGCCCGCCGTGGCTGCCTCGGCCGTGGTGCCCACCAGCACGCATGGACCAGAGCTCTGCCTCCATGCTCTGGAGTGTTGGGCCCCGCTTCCCATATTTCCGCCGGATGGACCTTTCCAAACCCCAGCTCTCCTCCTCCTGCCTCCTGAAGGCGCCTCAGAACAGGTAAGCATATAGTGCTCGGCGAGGCACGCGCTGTGCTGTATGTTGAGTCTTCAACTCTCCTGTCCAGCCTTGCACCTGCCCCACTGGAAATGATGCTTTCTTCCCCAGACCTGCCATCCACCTCACTGCTTTTCCCTGCCCTCAATACGCTACCCTCGGTCTTGAAAGCTCTTCACTGCCTCCTATGGAAATTCCATGCATTCCTTGAAGATTCAAGAGTCTGAACCAACTCCCTCTGCCTGGCTCACTAGTCTGGGATGGGCTCAAGAATCTAGATTTTGAACAAGTATGCCAGGGTCCTGTGGTGTGGGTACAAGGAGTCACACTTCGAGAGATGCTTTCCTTTTTTAAGCCTATAAAAACGCAACCTTGTCAATAAAGACTTTTTGGTGTGATCTCCTCCTCTTCCTCCTCAGAGCACTCACTAAGCATCTTGCTGTTAAGAACTGTCCTCTTCGCCTTGGCTGCTGGGAAGCTCAGCGCTGACTGGGTCGGCTGCTGTTAGCAACGCCCAGCGCCATGTTTGTGTACTTTAGTCTATGACATTCATCCCAAGCTTCCAGGCTTTTCTGTCCCCTTTTTGTGTTTTTCCTCTACTCTGGCTAACTCTATTGTTGTTGTTTTTCCCTTTTACTATTCTATGCACTTTGTCAGCCTTCCCAAGTTCTGTGATTACACAGAGTGTATGTAAATAAAACAGTCATCCTACTTTCACACTCACTCTTTGCAACCATCCTGAAAACAGCCCGTCTTATGCCTTAAGCTGGGATGGCTTCTGTCCATGGTCGTGTCTTACACGGACCCGTGCCCTCACAGCGTGGACACAATCTTCATGTGTACATTTCCCAGAGCACGTGCAACAGTATGCCTGATGCGTAGCCGTGGGACGAGGGTCCGCTGTCCACAGTCACGGGCTGTGTACATGCGGGAACGTGAGCTCTGGCCAACTGGCCATAGGCAGTGTTCTGGTTGTCGGACACAGACAGATAATCACTGAAAAAGAGCTAATGCATCCATTCTCGATATACAATGTTTATGAACATAACTAACTTTAATTGTCACTGACTTGGGTATAATGATTAACTGGAGCATTGTTTGCCGCCGTCTGGATTACCCCAATGCTGCAACAACTTACTGGCCTGTAGAGATGAATGACTTGCTAGAGGAAGGAAGCAATGTGTATAGTCACAAGGACTCCTTATTCAACCTCAAAACCAAGGCTTGTTACAACCTCGCATGAGCTGAACTTGGGTGTTGGGAAAGGCTACAAACTGCTGGGGTGGGAACTAGTAAATTCAGATGAAAGATGATGAAGACGTCCGAGCAATGTCCAAACCCGGCTTCCCAACACAGCTGCTGCCCGGAAGGGCTCTGAGGTCATCATGCCAAAGGATGATGGTCCATGAGAGGTAAACTGATGTTCTCTTGCCAGAACCCGGATGAGCCAAGTGTGAGCGCACAGCCTAATTTGGAGTTCCTTAACACTCAAAATAACCTCAGCGCTCTCTTCCTAAACCGGGCTGGGAAGGAAGCAGATGATGCTCTCAAAATGAAGAATGTGTGCCGTTCAGGAAAGGGATGATTCACAAAGGGGCGGGGAGGGTGTATGGGAAGCCACAGACGAGGGCCGGGGAGCCAGGGCTGGTCACCGCAGCACGTCTGGGCCGCCCCGTCAGAGGGAGTGGCTATCAGAACTGGGGAGAAAGCTATGTGGAGTGAGCCCCCTGACCTGAGCTGAGACCGTGGCTAAATGTTTAACAACCAGCTCTCAGAAGGAAAATTAAAAACCCTGATTTGCAGCATTGCCGATTTCTCTGGTGCAAATATTTCCACCACAACTGATTTCCAGCTACTCATGGGACATCGCTGAATGGGAAGGCGGAAAAAGACGTGTACCTTTGGCTCTCACAAGCCGGGCTCCAGCGCACTGGACAGGCAGCCCCCTCTGACCCAGCACGGAAGGAGCCCGGGGAATGAATACTCTGGTCCCACTCTCCTCCCTTCCTCCAGTCACCACCAGGCCTCTCACGAGCTGAACCCAAACGGAAACCAGAAGGTAAGGGTACTACTGGGCAATGCACGCACTCTGCACCGGAGTCCAAAGCAGGCGGGGAAGGTAGAGCGGGGGCGACGCCCCAGCCGTCAGGGGACAGCGGCACAGCTCCCGGGAGCGGCTGTGGGTCTCTTCGATGTCAACTGCAGATAAAGCGTTCATGGTCACTGTGACGGCACAAGGGAGACGGGGCTCAGGGTAACTGAAGGCTCACAGGGCACGCTGGGGATCTGTGCTTCTGTTTGGAGAGAAGGGGGTTACAAAGCCCCTAAAAGGAGGGATTCCAAATTCAGTTTGTTCGTTCACCAACTAAGACATCTGCTCACGCTTGCTGGGCATCTCCGACGGAGGCCTATGGCAGGCGCCGGCGGTGCAAAAGACAGAGAGAGGAGACCCCAGCCCTGAGCAGCTCACAGACTGGGTGGGGGTGAGGGGCAAAATCTAAGACAAACTTCGTGCCCTTCCACCTTTCTGACCAAACCAATGGCTCCCTGTCACCAAGAAAAAGCCCCGCCTTCCTCCCCGGGCGGCAACACCAAGTCTGGCCCCACCTTCCTCTCTGGCGTCACCTCCTGCTCCTTCCCGCCGCTCGCTGGGCAAGTCACCCTGGCTTTATCGCTTTTGCTGGGACACATCAACCTCGTTCCCACCTCGAGGCCTCTGTCTTTGCTGTGCCCTCCCCCAGGGATGCCACCTCCCTGAGCTCCTGGCATGCCTGGCTCCTCGGCACTGGGGTCTCAGCTCAATGCTGACTTCTCGGGGAGGCCTCCCCTGTCTGTCCCTTGTGGACAGAAAGCCACGGGGCATGAGAGGAGGAAAACGTCACCTGGCCAGCAGGAGCCGTTCCACACACCACTTAGGGAACATGAGTCGGGGACATGCCTCTGATCCGGCTTTCCTAAAATGGGAATACATGCCACGTCATTGAAGGTATTCTGGCAAGAAATGAGCAGCCGGGCTGTGGCGATGGGGATCGGAGGTGGGACTGGGCAAGTGGGAGCAACGGCTTAGACTCCCGACAGTCCTCTGAAATACGTTCATCGGAGGAATAGAGAATTTTCGATCAAGTCTCCCGCAAACAGAATGAGATCCCCAAGGTCTACGGGCTTTGCCTCATGCTGCCCCCCTGCATGGGTCGTCTTCTACGTCCCGTCGTCTGAGGGACTCCTGGTTTGTGCGTCTCAAAGCCAGCTCCTTGCTGGAACCATCGATGCCCCCACCGCAGAGCTCATCTCTGCATCCTGGGAACCCTTTTTTTATCTGCATGTACGGCCAGCGTCGTGCACGTCACCCACCAGGGCGGTGCTTTCTCCCCCTGTGTCCCAGTCCCTCGAGGGGAGAGGTCCTGCCGCCTTCCGCAGCTTCGTCCCCCATCCAAGGGCCCAACACTGAGCCCCACAGAAAGGAGATACCCAGCGGGTGTCTGCTGACCAACTCCTTGACGGAGCCCCAGAACCAAGGCGCAAACGGGCACATGAAGAATGAATAAAAGCATCAGTCAGGTAGCTAATGGAAACTGCTCAGAACATGGCAGGAGGAAGCAGAGGAGTGAAAGAATTAGTACGAAGAGCAGAAATAAGTAAGTGTGTGGGTTCCCTAAAGTTGTGAATCCCTGTAGGACTTCGGAGCAAACCTATGGCTTCTCCTTCGCTTCCCGTTGACCCAGCAATGGGTACTAAAGCCCCGGTGGCTGGCGACAGATCGCATGACTTACCCTTTCTCCATCTAAGAGCAAATGAGCCCGGAAGAGGACGGCGTCATTTATGGAGACCTCTTCGTTCCTGTACAAGATCTGGAAGACCCGACTGTACACGGCGTTCTCATGGGCGTAGGCCGAGTGCAGGCTGCTGCTGTCTGCAAAACAAGAAGGGGGAGAGCCCATAAGTCCGGGCCTGTCCCGTACCTGCGGCCCCCTCCGCTGTCAGTCCAGCTCAAGGATGGTAATGGCCCCCAAAGGCACCGTGGTGTCCAAAGATGAAAACCACAGAAGAACGGCATCCCATCCTATAAAGATTTCTGTTGCGGGAACTGGACTGTCCTCTTAGAAGAACCTTATCGATCCCTTACAAACCACATGATCTCATCTTGTCATGCAGTGCTCCTCGGCTGGAAATCAGTGCCTACTCAATTCCACACCTGCTCACATGTCCCCTCCTCTGTGAGGCTTTCCATAATCCTCCTCTCCTGAAATCAGGGAGGAAGACAAGAATGGAGAAATAAGGACAGAAACTTCTTTTCCTTCTCCAAGGACTTCCTGGAGCCCAGAGAATCTCTCTCCTGAAAATGTTCTTCATACAACATGTATGATGCAGAGAACACTCTGTCTCGAGTTTCAGGCTAAGTGAATTCTAATGGCATTAGACATCAAGTTTTTAAAGGAAATTGTTCCAACTCTGTGTCTTCCAAAGCATTCCAAATATACCCTGATCCCTAAACATAGTCTGCAAGTTGAGTTCAACTTCAGGAAGACACATGAGACACTTGCCAGCATCTGCCGAGCAGACTTATGGAAAGCAAACAGGTGAATTTCTCAGAACCACTTAACACGTAAACTGCACGCTGGGGAAAATATAAAAAACATTCTCAAATAAATAATGCTAATGTTTCTATAATATAAGGCAATGATTACCTATTCATAAAATGGCCAGCCTGTGTGGCCTTAATCCTTAATCCTTCCAGGAAATTGCGAGGGAAGATTTTATTACAGATGAAGAGACCACGGCTCAAAAGAAAAGAGGGAGGAGTCTTGGTATTCGCTACGTGATGAGGCATCGTGTGGATTTATCCTCACGTCTATCTATTTAACAACCAAGAAGTCTCAGGTGATTGAACAAAATGTACCCATCTCCTAGCAAAAAGGCTGATCCTCTATAAATCACTACAGAAAGAATGAAATTGCATGTTTGCAACGAAAGCCCAGAAAATCACAGGAAAAATCAGTGCAACCAGCAAAGAAAAACAGCTCGAGTGCCTTGTGCATCGTCCTCAGATGGCTTGAAGAATCCCGGGGAGACGGGAACAAAGGGTCACTCTCAGCCCCCAGTGCGGAGTGACACTTAAGCTAACACCTGCCTTATAGCTTCAGCAGAGGGAAGAAAAACATGTAAAATCCCAGGTCGTTACCAAGGCTGCTCAGATGGGCCTGCTCTAATTTGCACTTCGTCATGAAGGAAAGAGAATTGCCAGGCTAGTGCAGACCTATTTAGACCCACTGGATTCAAAGTGATGTGGCTTTTAAGTAGAAGTGATCCTTGTGTGCGAATGCCCTTCTGTTTTTATTTGCTGCACCAGCCCTTTCTCTATCACTGTCAAGGCCTAGTTGATCTATCAGCCAGCCCGGCACCGTGGCAGCGGATGGATGGGGTAAAGACTCTGAAGGTCAGAGCAGCACTGAGCCTTCTAGTACCAGGAGGGACAGCCAGCAAAACAGTTCAATCACCGGCCTTTTTGGGCAAGTGACATCACCCCTTGTAACCACAGCTTTCCACGTGAAAAATGGGCATATCCACCCCGACCTCCGGAGATCTGTATGGACATAAAGAGCATAAAATAAATCAAGATCCTAAGACCAGGCATATACTGTGCAATATGCAGTAGGATGACTCTTTGTGCTTAGGAAAAGGTCTGAGCATCTTCTGTTGAATACAGTTCCACTGGACACATTTTTTTTTAAAGATTTTAAAAATGTATTTTAGACGAGAGAGAGAGAGTGTGCACACGGGAGCAGGAGAAGGGGCAGAGGAAGAGAGAGAATCTCAAGCAGATTCTCCACGGACCACAGAGCCTGACGTGGGGTTCGATCTCATGACCCCAAGATCATGACCTGAGCCGACATCAAGAGTCAGATGCTGACTGAGCCACCGAAGCATCGCCCACTGGCCATATTTCTACGGCAGGTTAAACTCTTCTGACTTTGAGCAGATTGACAAACTAGACCCTAGGACTCAATGATCTTACAGATCATCAAATCCCAAAGTGCCCCCATTAGGCCCAAGATGAGGCATTTCTTATGCCCTATGGGACTTCCTGTGTCGCTTTCTTATCACTAGTAAGGAGGGCCTAAAGCAGGGGTCTTCTTACAAGGGCAGGCTCACTGATCACGGACAGGTCCCTCTGGAACCGTGGGCATCACTGAGACGATGCCTGCCTCCTTCGTTCCCATGGGGATTCTTTCCTCAACGGTGACAATGCACTCTGATACCTCGCCCGTTATCTTGGCTCCCTCTTCCTGACGTTCTGGAAGAAATGTGACTTTCTTCTCCTTGGCAAAGCCTCTTCCTGGAATTTCTAGTACTGGCTCTTCAGCTCATTTTATGGAGCTCTCTTTATGGCACTTATTCTAGCTCACTGTCCTTGAATGCACCAGGCACCGAGCACCCAGAGATGAGGAACGTGCGTGTTCTCTCCCCCCTAGAGACCTTGGGGGATATCCGGGATGCTGTCCTTTCTTCGCTCTGGGGCAGAGCCACATCTCTCTTTAGAATGCTTTTACGTATTAGGTAACTGGAGTTCTACTCAAGTGGCCCAATGAGAAGGTATAGACTAGAGTCTCCCCAAATATCTGTCTGCTTCTGTGTGTGTCGGGGTTGGTACCACGCGTAGTGTCTGAAAGGACAGCTGGAACTTTAAGGGCAAATGAAGTAGTGGAAAGGAGGTAGGGGAAGGAAGAAAAAGGAATGGAAAGGAAAAGGAGAGGGGGCAGTAGGAGAAAGAGAATAGGGCAGAGACAGAGGGATTCCTCTCTAGCTCCCACCAATCGAGGAGTGTTTCAAACAGCTTAATCTGGAATTCCAGGCCAGAAGGCAAGAGTAAGAAGACTTTTAGGTTCTGCTGAGTTCCCTCACACACACACACACACACACACACACACACACACACACACACAAAAGTGGTATCAACAATCTGCATATCTACATTATCTCTAAATGTCTACGGCCTGGAGGATGACCTTCCCTCTGCTGATTGCCCCCACCAGCCCCAGAGGCCTCTGTGAGTGCGGATTACAGAGCAGAGGTGCTACTCATCTGGGATAGACGCCCTGCCCCACTGTGCAAGCCCGCAGCACTCTCGTGGGCATTTACTCCACTCCGATTCTAAGATCACGGCCCTGGCTCTGCCGGCACATAGGGTCTCCCTGGAGAATTCAGTTTGTGCTCGACAGTCAAAACTCTAGGGAGACTCCTTCCAACCCTCCAGGCCTGGAAACAGCTGGGTGAGATGTGGGCTGTTAGCCAAAGAAGATGCTGAAAGCTATCACTGGATTTCTTCAAACTGAGGCCATATTCCAACATGAGAATCCTCCAATACATCAGAACTCACAGAAGTGGAAAAGCCAAGTTTGATTAAGAGCCACTCAAGGTCAGAACCTTGGCTTTCTTATTTAACACAGGACCTCCTTTCTTTCTCTCTCTCTTGCTCGCTCGCTTTCTAATAAATAAAATCTTTAAGGCGGGGCAGGGGGCGCCTGGGTGTCTCAGTTAGTTAAGCATCTGCCTTTGGCTTAGGTCATGATCCCAGGGTCCTGGGATTGAGCCCCATGCCCAGCTCTCTGCTCATCAGGCAGCCTGTTTTCCCTCTCTTTTTCCCCCTGCTTGTGTGATCTCTGTCAAGTAAATAAAATCTTAAAAAATAAAAAATAAAACAGAGCCTCCTTCAGTAAGGCAAACTTACTTTCTCAATTTGCCCCCCCACACATACTTTCTCATTGTATGGCCTTGAGGAACCCATTAAATCCGAGCTTGAATAAGGCAAGAATCCTGCCCTGCCTAAATTCCGTAAAGAATCGGAGCCTCCGATGAGATGAGGAGTAAAGGAGTATGTTTAGCTGTAAAATTCTTGAAACACAAGCAGATTTCCTAGTAAGATGAAGATGATACCGATTCTTTATGCCAGCTGCTTCTCTGGCTATTTCTAGGAAAGACAGAAAGTCACCTTGAAGCCAAACTATTTTTTTTTCCTAATCATTTCAAAGAACAGGCAGAAAAGTGAAACACCTTCAAGCAGAGATGCACTGTTTCTCTAGAGAACGACCAGAGTCACTTCCCGTATCACTCAAGTGTTGTGTGGCTGGTAGGACGAGGGAATACTCATTGTGAAGCTAGAGAGGTATGACACGTCCTTCTGTGATTCCATCAAAGCTGCTACTTTCCTCGGAAACACTTGTCACAAGAGTACAAGTAAAAGAATCCACACAGGGAAAGTCTAACCCCTGGCAGCAAACAGCCAAGGTATTGATGACGCGGGAGTTTGGAAGTGGGGAGACCACTGGACTGGGACAGACGTCACCCAACCAAAGAGGGATGAACATACTGCATGGATAAGGCACTGCTGTTTCCTGGAAATAAAGCTAGCTTGAGGAAAGTTGGAGTCCAGGATGATGACCCTGGATATTCACAATGGCCCAAGGGTTCATGAGTAGAAGGGTTGGTTTGGTTACATCGTGAGCTAGAAGGTTCTGTGGATCCATCTAACTTGGCACAAAGGTTGCGCTTTGAATAGCAATGGCTGAGCATGTAAATGTCACCTAAACAGTGACCATCGGAAGTCCGGAGGCAGGCCCCCAAGCCTTCTGTAGATGGCTGGACCAGCAAGGAGCTCACCAGTGAGGCTACAAACTTCTTGGGACTCTGAAGAACCCCCTTCAACAGAACACCCGTATCCCATGTGACGACCCAGTAGTAAGACACTGATCCGACCCAGTCCCTTCCCAGCCTGGCTTTCAAAACAAGATCCCATTTCGTTGTATAAGCGCAGCTCCTCAGCCAACGTGAGATGGGGAAGCGGGTTAGCATTCCTGCTAACAGGGAGTTTAGATACAAAAGCACTTCTGTGGCATATCTGAAGAGATGCGTATGGACTCCTACCTTCAATTTTTGAAGCACATCCTACTGGTGACATCCATAAAAGGCTGTATTTTAGTTGTCATTTGTACTGCCATTTGAAAGGATACAAACATTTCCCTTGCTTTCTACTTAAAATATGGGATGCTCATGGAATGTTGAATACTTTGCTTTAATAAACAAGGATATGAGTTTATGCCTTACCCATAATCCCAGATTAATATGTTTTTGTGGTTTTTGCTATAAAACATATTCATGTATTCATTAAATTTTTATTAATCACCTGCTATGTGTCAGGTCCGATGCAAGACAGTGGAATCCAGAAATGGACAATCGGAGTCCCTCTTGCAGTGTATCCATCTTGCACATCTGTCCGTGGAGCAGGGAATGGGCAATCCCTTCGTTGTTCATTTCCACAGACATCTCCTTGTCTGAATGCATTTCTCACCTCTCCAGATACATTGCATTATTTGCAACATTTTATATGGCTTACTTAACCGATTTGAACTGATGTGGTGAGTGATGTACAGCAAACTGGGTTTGAGCGCAGACGTGGTCATTTATTAACTACGTGGTTTGGAAACATCGCTTCTGCATAAGGTATAATAAATACAAAATTGTTCACGCATTGCGAATTGCTCCATAGACGCTAGCCTGGGATTGGTTTGAGTTCTAGCTACTTTATATCCCTTATCTCACTTGACCTTGGGTATGAGAGTCTTCATTTTACTCAGGAGAAAGCTGACGATCACAGGTTAAGTTACATCTTCAGCATCCGATATAGTAGATGGTGCATCAGGGACTCCGAATCTTGTGCTTTTGTCGCATCCTTTCATCCGTAAGTTTGTTTATTCACTCATGTGTCATTTCACTAAACGACCACACTGGCACTATGGTGGACATAATGCCAGTCACTGGTGATGGTCCAACAATGGCAAGGAATATTCTCTAATACTTGGTCCAGCATTTCCCAACTTGGTTCTCTCTTCACTGGACTCACATTACTCCATCACTTGTGTTTTGCAGAAGAAGAAGTGATGTCCTAGGACAATGGAGGAGTGGGCAGTGCATACTCTAGTCACTCGGATATGCACGGAATCCATCCATGATGTCCTTACTAATGAGTGCGGGGAGGGGGTGAAGGGGGGGCGCGCTCAGAAGTTTCTGAATGCCGGCAATAGTTCCAGCACTCAGGATACGGGACTCCTAGCCTACTCTGCACAAAGAATCAAGTTATGCAGCAGATACCATGGCCTGGCAGAAATTCATGTTTATAGAAACTAAACCATAGAAGGAAAAAAAGCCCCACCATTGAACCTACTGCAAATGAACGAGGGCTGCCACTGCCATTCAGCAGCGAGCCTTCTCCCATCTACTCTGAGCAGGCTTAATTACTTAATTATAACCATGGCGACCTACCTATTAGAGGGAGCCCGGCAAGGCCAACACTTGATAATATTCTCTTAGCCAATAACAGGCACTGCCATGTAATCTCCAGTGTAAAAGACCGGCACGTCACCCCAAACAGACTCCAGTGACCCACCCGGCTTCCTGCAGATCCGTCCTAACCACCAGCCAACTATGACCAAGCCCAGTACACAGCCTCCTGCCTTTGCAAGAACAAGAGATGATTTGAGTGAAACGCCCTGTGTTTGCCCTGGGCTCCGCCATTTGCCCACGGTGTTCCTGTGAACAAGGAACTGACCCAGCTGTGAGCCTCAGTTTCCTCCCCTGTGAACTGGGGATGGGAGAGAACTCCCGTCCAGGGCTGGAGGGATTGAACACGACCCGTGAGGGCACCTGGCACGGGGGGGGGAGGGGGGCGGGGATGACATGTAACAGGTCATGTCCATGTAACATGGACAGCAGCGTGTCGCGGATGTGACTGTAAAAAGGACTCACGACAGAATTCCACCAGCTACTAGTAAAACTCTCAGGGGAAGTGCAAGGGGAATCGCCAAGCCCCCCCCGCAGCTCTGGGGAGAGAGCAGGCTTGGACCAGGGCAGGGGCATGGCTGGCCAGGATGGAGGAACACGAGAATCTCCTTTTTCTCCCTGAGAGATTCGGGGTGAATTTTAACTCCCCCAGCCTCAGTTCTGAGGAAAAATAACACTAACTATGGCTCTTTATTGCTGGCCACCTTGCTTCCCCCTCGATCCCACAGGGTGTCTCCTCCTGCACCTCCCCCTGCTCTGCATCGTAGACCCCCATCGGCGTCTTGGACACACGTCTTTTCTCCTTTACGGGCTCTTCTCTCCCCCCAGGGGACCCTAGCCCCGTCCAACACGGTAGGTACCACTCAGACGCTGAGAGCTCTCAACTGTGTGATGCCAGCCCCGTCTCTCTCCTGCGTGGATGTGCACGGTCCCTCGGCCCCGAGACATTACTCCTTCGGTGTCGGATACACACCCTGAACTAAACTTACATACCCAAGATAGAACCTCTGCCTTTGTTTCCCAGACGTGCCTCTCCCCCAGCGTCTTACCCACAGCAGCACCACGCTCCCTGGTCATCTCTGATTCTTCCCCCTCAACCTCTTAGCCAGTCACCTGCGAATCCTGCCAATTCACATTCAAAACGTGGTTCTGATTAATCGAATCCTTTCTCTGTCGTTGTAGGATTTTCTCTCAATACAGAACACGCTTCTACTATTACCACGCTGGAGTCTGTTAATATCAATACAAACCGGGCGCCATTCCCCCTCGTGGCCCTCAGAATAAACTCTAGGTCCTGAATGATCAGTGCGGATGCTGCCGTCAAGGTGAGGGCCGAGCACAGGGCCAGTTCTCCGAGAGGCGTCCAGGCCGGGCAAATATTTATAGAACGTGTGGCTGCCCAAAGCTCCAAGGGACAGAATCCCTAAGGATTTGGCAGCGGCATTTAACAAACATTTGTGGAAGTGAGCCGAACCTCAGCTCGAGCAGCCAGCTCCCGCGGCCAGCTCTGTGTCCCGCTGCGCCCTCACGATGACCCGGCACCCACACCGATCCATGTTCCCCTGCAGGCAGCAGGTGCTAAGTGCACCGGAAAGGCACAGCGTGGGGTTTTCTGAGAAGGGTATAACGCCCCGTCTTGGAATCCCGAAACCCATTCTGTTAGTAAGTCATTAGGAGACAGCAAATGGGAGACAAAGAGCCCTGTTTATGTGATTCAGACTTTTCTGAGCCATCTGCCTCAGCCATATGCTTCCCAAGGAGAACGAAGAACAGCCACGATTGTAGCTAATCGAATATTTGCCGGAGCTGCCCAGGCCCAGGCATGGGCCCCCATATGTCCCAAGGAGCACAGAGCCATTGCCCAGCCCACGGTGACCTCGGCCTTAACGGGAAGCCACAGCATGTAGGAGGCAGCTGTGACTTGTTACCCCAACAGCAGGAACCCTACCCCCCAGGGTCAGCGCAGAGTAACAGAGCACGTGGTCACTGCCTTCTCGTTCCACGGAGATGGAGGGTCCCTCCAGAGGAAGGGTCAGCCCTGCTGCCTGGGGCTGAGGCACGACTGACCAGTCCAGAAAGATCAGCAGCCTCAGCCCCCTCCTGCCCCCAAGGGCTCCCCCAACCCTGCCCTCCCCGAGCCATGCAGGAGTGGAGCTCTCTCCCGTCACAGGACACTCTCGCCTGGACCCTGTCCTCCTCTGCCTCGCCTTCCCCCACCGGACTCCCCCACCCTGCTTGTTAGGACACACACCTGGGTTGTGCCTGCAGCCGGGCGAGGGGGCTGGCTATTCCGAGTCTGTGAGCGCAGGTGCCCACCAAACGGAATCCATGCCAAGAGGGTGACGAGCGGGATCCTGCAGGCCATCTGCTGTGCCGGGCATACCTCCTTGATTTAGGGACTGGAGGGAATGTGAGGATCTGGGGGAGGGCCCAGGCCAAGGAGCCAAGGGGGTGGGGCCCTTGGAAAGTTTAGGGCAGGGGCTACAATGACGACTGTGCACACCAGAAGCCCTGGCAGAAGGCCCCCTGGTTCGCGTGAACCGAGCACCTTCACAGCACGTGCAGGCCAGCCCGGCCATGCTCGCTGCGACCTACGCCTGCAGCCCGGGTTCGTGTTCTCAGCCCACACCCTTCATCCCTCACCTCCTCCCCCCAAACCCCAGGGCGGCCCAGAGTGGCCTGGGGTGCTCCTCCGGGACACGGATGCTCCTGCGTATCCCCCTTCCCTCCAACAGCTCCTTCTCCTGCCGCTGGACATCGGTGCCAAATGCCACAGAAGCGCAGTCTGTCTGCGTGCCGACCTGGGAATTACCCCAGGGCCAGCGCTCGCCTCTCCAACTCAGTCCTCCTCCACCTGTCGAGGCCCCCGGGCTCTCCTGCTGGCCCGCCGGCCTCGGAGTCCCGGCCCGACCCGAGATCTGGATCCCAAGGGGTCCCCCTGACACAGACCTGGCGTCCGCCGAGCCCCGTAATTGACCTTCAGCTCCACACACAGCAAGTGCAGGACGGAAGGGCTGCTACAGCATGGCCTGACCCCTCCCCGGGCTCCTGCTTCACCTGCGCGTGCCCCGCCAGCGCCCGCCCGCAGCCGGACCAGACTTGGGCACAGCGGGAGCGCGCACAGCAGCCACCCGCTTAGTAGGCACCGGCACTTCAGGGAGCAGGAGCCCAGGGGCCTGATGCTGGAGCTGGGCCCTGTCCAGCCTCCCGACCGGCTTCAAACGCTCTCACTGTGAGCAAGCTTCCTCCGACTGCTGCGGCTGAGAGTGAGCGTCCTCACTTGTGCATCCCATACACTTACTCCTCAACTCCACTTAGCATTCGGAAGATGCTGTCCTTCTAGCCACCGCTTCCCCCCACCCTCCCCCGCGCACCACTCATCACACATCGAGAATCCGGGGCCCGTGCAGGACTAGACTCAAGACAGCCCCCGCTCTTAACAAAGACCACCATCGTCGTGTTTCCCGGAATAAAGCTTATGATTTTCTCCGTGGACTCGCCTGTTGGATTTTGCACTTTGAACCTATCGCAGCTGATCAATACAGTAAGTTCGGTCATTCACACAGTTGTGTTGAGAAGGTATGAGGAACATTTGAGAGCTCCTTTAGGCTGCCGGGACATGGTGGGGGGCACAATGAACATTATTGCTCAGTGCTCTAATCACTTTCTTAATCCCGTTTTTTTGGTCAGGAGCTATTAGCTCATAGTGACTTCCACCAAGCCAAATGCAAGTTCCTGATTAGACCTGTGTGTTTACTGATGATTTTCAGAGGTCCTAGCATAGTGCTTGCCCCGAGTGGGGCAATTTATATTTATTATATAACATAATAAATATATTAAACATAATATTTACTATATAACATAATACATATAATAAATACACATATACATTTAAAGATTTTGTTTTTGTATTGACAGAGGGAGTGTGAGCAGGGTGAGGGGCAGAGGGAAAGAAAGGGAGGGAGAGAATCTCAAGCAGACGCTAGGTCTTCTTCTGAGGGAAGATCCTGACACAGGGCTCGGTCTCACAACCTTAAGTTCATGACCTGAGTCTAAGTCAAGAGTTGGACGCTTAACCCACTGAGCCGCCCAGGGGCCCCTAGAAGTATTTTTTGAATATCCTTTTCCTTCGGACATTTTCCCCCACTTAGCTTTCTACTTTTCATCCGTCAAGGCCCTACGTATTTTGCCCCTTCTTTGGAAGTTCTCCCCTCGGAAACCCAGCGGGGATATCTGCCCCCTCCGCTGTCCCCGGCACACTTTGCACCAGCTTGTTAAGGACACCTGTCGTGCAGAGGCCGAGCTCTCGGGGTTTTCTGTAACTAGACGGAAGGTTGCTCCACGCCTGCAGAGTGCACTGCTCACCGCTGTGCTCCTGGCGTCTAGCAAGGCGCTTGGCATAAATGGCACACAATTAATATTCTTTAATGAATCGAAAGCCTCATCTTCAACTCAAATTCCTGCCTGTGTCTCAATGACCTTTCAAATGTCAATGCTTCTGGAGATGTTCCCATTTAGCGTAGTTACAAGAAGGCAGGTTCCCAAATCTGATCTGTATTCAGGTTCAGGCTCTCCATTCACTTGTAACTCACTTACCCTCTGGAGCCTAATGTTCTTCATATGTAAACCAATCAGGAGACCCTCTTCTTCCAAAGGGCCATTGTGATAGATAAGACAAGGACTGGTGTAGTTTTTGTTACTAAAAACACACATCTACCCCCCACTTTGTCCTTCTTATGCCACTGTTGTGCCCCAGATGGTCCGCCTTCTATTTATTGGTCTCGGAACCACCTTGTCCCCACCCGCATACTGCCATCTTCTCCACCCTCTGTAAGCTATGCGAAGGCACAGACAATAGGCTGGTCATTTGGGTCTTCCCAGTGACGGAGGTGAGTATCTGAATAAACGAAATGCTCAGTAGGAGTCTAGCAAAATAAGGGTAGGGTCATCCTGGGGACCGTGATTATCCCCAAAGGAAAGCTGAGTCCTCTCTAGGGAAGGTAATTTTCCCTTTTCATCTCTGAGCTGCTATCCTAAGTCTGAGAATCCACACATTCAACATGGGGGCTGATAACTAAAAGAAAATCACATAGTTCTATAAACCCATTTCACAGATAGGAACTAGAAGGCTTAGGAAGATGGAGAATCCAGACCAGGGTCAGAACCAGCAGTGAAACCCAGAATCCAGCATCCCACCCAAGGCCCTTCCTTCTGTCCCTCCCCACCCTGCCCTGATGCTCGCTGGGGCACTGAAGGACTCTTGCCAAGGATCTCTCTCTCAATGCCTTTGTGTCTGAGCAAATTCTATAACCAGCACCTGAAAGTCACAGCAGCACCTGCCTGGGTGTCAGCCAACGCTTAGCCAGTTGGCTCCAATTTCAATGCACGCCTAGGCCTATGTCCTTAGAATCAATTATCGCGGCTTTAGATTCGATCACCAGACGGCCTGCTAAGTCATGCTCGTTTGTCTTCACATCTCCACCTTGGCGCAGAGGCAAGCCTGCAACCTTACTGCTTATGCACCACGGCCACTATCTGTGGGCCAGTGTGAGTTGTTGGGGTCTGGGGACAGGGGGACAGCTGGACGTCCTGGGCAGTCAGCCCCACCCAATGCTGGGCTACCATGCACACGGCTCCACACTCCTCAGGGCCACTCGGCATCTTGGCATTGCGGGTCTACACGTCTGGGGGAGTTTCTTGGTTCTTCTCAGCAGCCACAGCATTTGGCATAGGGCCAGAGAAAAGGTAAACTTTTAATGACCGTTGCAATTATTTTCTCTTCTTAATTCACATATTCAGCTTCTCCTAAACTAGTTCCTTCCCAGTGGCTTTTAAGTACAGTCAGCTTTCTCTCGTTAGAAACGAAATACATACAGAAGTCAAAACTCCAAGCCCCTCCAACCACTACCCTACCTCCCTCCTTGCCGGAGCAATGAGCTCAGCCAACGGAGGTCTACCGGTGGCCACTGTTCTTCATTACCCCACTCACTCTTCAAACCTCCTTCCTCCCCACAAAACAAACAAACAAACAAAAACCCACCTGGTTTCTGGCCCCCCATCCCCACCAAGGGAGCACCCTACACACGGCTCAGATTTTACGGAAAGTGTGAGCCCGCGTCAGTCTCAATCCCCAGCGGAGTCCTGCCATGTTGGTCAAATCCTCCTCCCTGAAATACGCTCTTCCCTTGGCCTCGGGGAGCTCCACTAGTTCTAGTCTTGCCTCCGGTAGCTCTTCTCTGTCTCCATGTCAGTCACTCTCTGAAAGGCAGGGACGCCTACACTCCCCCATGGTGCTTTCTACCTCGCTTCCAGGAGTTTATTTTCCTGCAAAACACGATACCACCGGAGGCTGATTGACAGTCTTTCCCTCCAACCAGAATGCAAGCCCCAGAAGAGCAGTAATTTGCCTGTTTGCTTTCTGAGTCCGGTACATAAAATGCAATGTAACACATGGCCACTCGAAGAAATTTATGTCCCTAACCCAGACTTTTCCTCTAAGTTCAGGACCCGTACGGTTAGTCGACTACCTGAAACGTTCCGCCCGGATGTTTGGAGGCTCCACACATTAAACCTGTTTAAAAATAACTTGTCCGGGGTGCCGGGCTGGCTCGGTTGGTGGAGTGTGCGACTCTTGATCTCGGGGTTGTGAGTCTGAGCCCCACAGTGGGTGTAGAGATTACTTAAACATAAAATCTTAAGCACACACACACACACAAAACGTAACTTTTCCGTATTACCAACAACAACAAAAAAAAGCTAAAAAGCTGGTTTCTCTCCCAGGATTCCTTATTTTAGTAAGGTGTCCTATGATCGGGTCTCTTGTGGAAGCCAGTGTGACAGCCATCCTTCCCTTCCCAAATGTAATCCCCCAGCAAACGCTCCCGCTTCGCTCCATCTCAGCCGCCGCCGGATTCGCCCACGTTCTGCCTGCCCCTCACCTGGACCACCGAGGGGCTTCGTTCTACTGCACCTGCCCCTCATGCGGACTGAGTCCCCACCATGTCTCCAGAGAAGAATGTTTCCAGTATGCAAATAGGACCAAGCCGTTCCCCTGATCAAAAGCCTTCAGAACCTTTCCATACCTCTTAGGGTAAAGGGAAACAATTCCTCCCAGAGTCCTCAAAGCCCTCCCCACCTCTCTCTCTCTGTCCTCGTCTCACCCCTGGCTCCCCTGCTCACTGCTCTGCAGCCACACTGGCTGGCCAGTCCCTCCTTGTCATCTTGTCAGCTATGCCCACGCCGTTCCCTCCACCCACAGTGGGGCTTTCCTTCCCTGAGGACCCAGCTGACTTCTGCACCCCCTCCCGCCCTCAGTTCAGGCATCTCTTTCCCCGTCTCCTTCTCCCTCACGGGATCAAACCTGTGATTACAGGCTGTCACTCCGCAGTGCCCCTCTCTGAGGGTCGCGATGTTAGTGGGCATAGAAATAGCCGCCTCCTGTGTTAGACTAAGTCTTCGGTGCCCACTACGTTCTTTCTGCTCAAACAGACCTAAAGCCTGCAAAGCGGGTTCAGCAGCTATTTGATAGATATTAGTTGAATGTGGAATTAAAAAATATGAGTTATTAGTTTTGACCAAAGTATAAAGCTATTAACTCACTGACCTTTTTAATTAAAAAAAAAGTCATTTCCTTCTCACCTGACCATTACAAAAAAATCACAAAAAGAGAGAGAAGTCTGGTTATCCACTTGAGGAAACAAAATTAATAACCCAACTACAACAATGACTCAGAAACACCCAACTTCTTGACTCCACTCATTTATGAACTCTCTGAGATCCTGCTTCCTCCTTCAAAAATAGGAACAGAGGTACTTTCCTCCAAAGATTGTTCAGAGGATTTATAATATTTACAAAATGCCAAGCACAATGCCTGGTATAACCAGTTGCACAATGAACAGAAATTTATTAGTGTCATTGGTACCATCCATAAAAATGTGGGTCAGCCATTGGCACATATTTCAGAAAACCGAGGTGAAGTACATTTACTTCAAGGAAGATAAACAAGAACATTCATTTTCAGGAGTTATGACTTTTATTGTGCTTTAAACTTTAACATATTGATCTGAACAGCTCTAAACCAAAGCAATCAATACTGGGGAGTGTGCACCCAGGTGACGCTCTCAAAGAGACGGAGATGAGAGGAAGGGCTCTTTCACTGAGGTCTCGGAGTGACCTGAGAGCTTATCACTCGCTCTCATCCCTCCATCCACCTGTCCATCCCCCGACTCAGCACAAAGCTCTGAGGGGGGGACACGTGTCCCTGGCTCTCCAGCCACGGCAGCAAGGAGGACAGACTTTCTGTCCTCCTGGGACTTATGCTATACTAAGGGGAAAAACCCAAAATACTCAAGTAATCCTTCAGTTATAAGCTCCTAAATGCTGCAAAAATCAAGACTGAAGGAAATGTGGCACACTTAATTTGGAGTGGGGAAGCTCATGGTCTGAAGATGAAAACAACCATTTTTCCTAACAGCAACAAGATTCGTAAATGAAAACTCTTCATATATTTGACATTATGAATCTTTGATTATAGCATTCGATTACCACATAGGAAACAAAGGACCTCATTTTACATCATTAATTGTTTAAAATAATTTAAATTTACATTACTTTTTTATTTTTCTTTTTTTTTTAGATTTGGAATTTTTTTCTTTTTCCATGCTTTAAAGTTTTTATTTAAGGGACGCCTGCGTGGCTCAGTCGTTAAGTGTCTGCCTTCGGCTCAGGTCATGATCTCAGGGTCCTGGGATCGAGTCCTGCATCAGGCTCCTTGCTCAGCAGGTAGCCCGCTTCTCCCTCTGCCTGCTGCTCTCCCTGCTTGTGCTCACAGTCTTGCCCTCTCTCTCACTGACGAATAAATAAAATCTTTAAAAATAAATAAATAAAATAAAGATTTTACTTAAATTCCAGTTGGTTAACATCCAGAAACTACCATTTTTAGGGGTTGTTAAAAGTGAAGTTTGACAGGGGCCACAACGGACCCTCAAACCAACGTCAAGAGCCAGACTCAAGAGCAGGGCTCAGGAGGGAGAGGCTGGGAACCATGGCTCTTGACCCTCGGATAGGTTAGGGGAGTCACATGGTGTCAGATGGAGAGGGAAGAAAGGATTTTGGAGAGAGCACCTGTGCAGATGTTTGCATAGAGGCCTCGCTGGGAAGTCAGTTCTCTATTTGTACCTCCTTCAGCGGAGGAGAGAAAAGACGCGTCACCTCCTTTCATGCAGACATGGCGTGCCTACTCAGAGAGCTTGACACAGATCCCCATAGTCTGGGAACCACAAGGCCAGTGCGCGTTTCTTGCCTCCACAGGTCAACGGGATAGACGCTGATGTATTAGGATAAGCTTAGGCATCTGGAATTTGTTGAGAGAAAGGAGGCATTGTTTATGGACCAGAGTTGAGGCACGTGGGGAGGAGAGCTGGCCTGGTGCTATTCTAAGGCCGACCCAAGGGGACCATCTGGAAGGACAAGAAGACCCCAGCAGGGAACATGTGCACGGCCGAAACATGCCCAGTAGGGAGGCCGAGATGCCCGGGCGGCAGAGTCAGCAGCCGGTGCTGGCAGCAGCTGGCAGGGGACCCCAGGGGGCACCGTAGCAGCAGCATGGAGCCTGGGCTCGAAGGCAAAGTGATAATGAGGCACACAGATCCTGTCCCACCCTTTACGTCCCTAAGCCTCAGTTTCTCCTTCTGTAAATGGGAGTGTCATTATAGCCCCAGATTGTCGGGAAGACTAAATCATAATGGTGTGATAGGAGAGCTCATCTGGAACAGGCCAATAGGCAGAATCTTTGGTACATTAGCCTTCAAAGGTTGGACTTTCTTTATGACAAAAATTACCTACAAACAAAGTTCAAAGACCAGCTACAGCCCAGGAGAAGAGATTTTCCACCTGATAGATCAAAGAATCATTCTCGGAGATGTGTTTGGCCCAAGGTAGGAAGCAAAACTGCATCACAAAGGAGCAAATGGCCCAAAGAAAAAGAAACAAGAGTCATAAATGGGAAATTCACAGAAAGGGGAAATAAAAAGTACTAATACCCACGTGAAAAATTGGGTCAACCTCAGGGAAATGCAAATGAAAACGTGATACTCGATGCTACCCCTCTAGGTGTGTGGGGAGAAACAGTCTCATGAACTGTGGATGGGAGTTCAAATTGGCATGGTTAGATGCAGTTTCGGCTGTCCTTGTTTAAAAAAATTAAATCCGCGTACCCTGAGACTGATTCAACAGTGGGGCCTCTTGTTATCTCCCCTAAAGAAGCTCACCGCACGTTTGCACAAGGAGGCATGCACACAAATGTTTACGGAGTCATCTCCATTTACACAAGTCCCCCAAAGAGCGGCATGCTGGTCCATGGGTCAGCAGGTGGCTCTCCAAACACACCAGGCTCATGGTGTTTGTGGATTTCCCGCTGCCGTCGGTCCCACCCATGGCCAGTCTCGGGCTCCCTAAGTGCAGTCTGTAAACCCGGGAAGAGAGGAGCACAGCCAGCTCTGAGAGCTGGTGCAAGCCGGCTGCAGCACACGGCGGCCCCCACAGGGTACGCCAACAGATTCTGTAACGGTAACAAAACCCAACATCTACATGTTACCTGGCAGCGAGTAGAGCATGAAGAAAAAAAAAAAAAAGGCAGAGAATATATACCAACAAGCCAGCAAAGCTTTCTTTGGGAAGGGGTGGGGTCTTGCCTTTAGAGAGTAGTCAAAGATATCTTTAGTCTTCATTGTAATATGCTCTAGGAAGTCACTTACATAACAAAATTAACAATGTAAACATTGAAGTAACATAGTTGTATTCTTTATGTGGCAAATGAACGGAATGCCCAATCATTGCGGATTCCTCCATTACGCTCCCTCCTACCATGGGCCTGCACTCTGAGGGAAACAAATCAAGCCCCTTCATGCAAGCATTAAATATATTGTTACTGTGTGCCTACTTTGTTCTGCAGGAGAACATGGCCGTAAGCTAAACATACATCAAATTCCCCAGCCTGGGGGAGCTCATAATTGGCTGGTGAGTGATTTGCACTATACAAGGGTGGAAAAAGGCAGAAAGGAGGTACATTGTAGGTGTGACATTGGCGATGTCTGGGGTTCTCAGGGGGTAAGTCTGCAGGTTGGTACAACACCAGAAGGATCTAGAGTAAAGGAAGGTGGGGGAAGCAAGAGGGAAGGGCAAGGGAGAAGAAGCCACACGGAGGGGAAAGATCATGTTCAAGCACAGAGGAGAGAGAGCAGGGGCTGGGTGGGAGTGCGTGAAGCCGCCGGGGCTGGAACTTGGCAGGTGAGGAGGCTGTGGGGGGAGCTGACACCACGCAGACAGGAGGGCAGATACTGGGAAGCCGCAAGGCCAAGGCCATGTTGGTAGTCAAAATATTTTTGTGACAGAAGCAAACAAAAACATGAATTTTTTCGAAAATAGATCACTAGGTGATAAGGTCTCCTGGAAACCTTTTCTAGGATGTGCCTAAGATCCTTCACCCTGCGGAGCCCGGAAGAGGCACTGTCACACTGCGGGTCTGCAGTAGAGACAGGTTTCCTTCCTGGTGTGGCACTTGTCCCCGCAGGCTGGAAGTCTACCTACAGCAGGGGTCCTCCTGACCCACGGATGCTTTCCGAGAAGTCACCTCTGCATCTGCTCGCCTGTCAGCCCAGCACCTTCCCGCTAAGCCTCTCATTAGCCACTGTCAGCTTGAATCCTCATTTCCTTGGGCACATGTCCAGTTTCTTTGCGGATGAAAACCTCTTTCTTTCTTCCTCCCTCCCTCCCTCCCTCCTTCCCTTCCTTTAAATACACTCCCAGCCCCGCCAGCAACATTAGAGCCTTTTCAACTGTCAATCAAATCTCAGAGCATCACTTCTCAAAGGAGGCAGATTCTCGAACACTGTTCTCCAAGCCTCCACAATCAGGAGAGATCGGTTCACAATCACCGCAAAAACCCCACCTAATGGGATCACAAGCCTTGGATAATGGAGGGTTTCTTTTTCATTTTCTACTTTGCGCTTTCCCCTCAGGGCCGTTGAAGAATGTACCTGCGGATGAATGGGTCGATCGAGTGTTGAGTGAAGGTATGATTCTAATATTCTAATAAACTATTCAATAAATAGTTTCTAAGCTCTGCTCAGGTTTGCACTCTTGGCTCTGGACCCTCCCCAGCACGGTCCCTACCTCTGTCCTGTCTATTCAGGGCAGGGACAGGAACACCTCATTCTCCAGAGTCATCCCCAGGACACTATGGCTGACCCCCTCTACGACTGGGCTCACCTCAGCCTCTCAGCCCAATGGCTCTGTTCACACCCCTGCTTCTGGAATCCGTGCTCCATCTCAAGCCTCCTGGGAGCCTCTCCAAGTGTTGGCCAACATTTTTCTCTCCGTTTCATTTAATTATCATGAAACAATCAATTAACTCAAGTGGCAGGGCACCACTGGCCCCAGCGGTCAGCTGGCGATGTGAGACATCGTCTGTGGCATCGGGGGGGGGGGGGCAGCCCACGCAGGGAGCGGAGATGGTCCGAGGTCACACACGCCAGGCCAGAAGTGTAGCCTGCGCCCTTTATAAAGAACTTACACAGTGACTGGAGCCTTGAAATAAGAGTTTAAAAAGGCCGCGCTGCTTCTCAGGAGGGAGGCATCAACAGAATACCCCAGAAGCCTACTCCAGAGTCCCCCTCATGAAGCATTGCTGAGGTCCTCGTGAGCCATGGGCGTGTGCTGGATTCAGAATCCGGCCAGCCCTGGTGGCGGAGGTGCCGTCTGAGGGGTCTGCTAGGGCAGCGACAAGTGTTACTCTGGGGGGAGTGCTCAATCGCATGGAGAGGGGGGTGAGCAGGATTTAAATCTGCAGAGAAATCCCCCGGGCAAGGTACACGCGGCACCTTACCCTGGATGCCGTCGGTGTCCGAAGGGCAGGAAACGCCTGCATTTTGTTTCCTTTGCAACATACTCCACACACTCAACATACCCAACACACTTATCTCTAATTTGTGGGGTTTTTTTTTTTTTCCTTTAAACCTTAGTTTTTCTCCTAATTTCAAGGGGAAAGACCCCGCTTAAGAAATTCAAACGTGGTCTGGCAGATCCAAGTTGGTCCCGTTGTCTGTCTCTGTTGATGTTCGCTTCCCCTGGCTTACTCTCCCACCGGAGCCGTGTTCACCCAGGAGAGCCCAAAGGGCTCCATATCTCTGAGCAGAAAGGGACCCAGTGCAGGGATTTGCACACCGAGGTACTGGAAGGCCAGAGGGAGGGGGTGCCGGTGCTCCTGTGGATTCCAGAAGCTGCTGCTGTTCCTGGAGCTCGAACTTGCTGGAAACACTTCCGGCGCGCCCAGGGCTGCTGAGAACTCCCTGCTGACGCAGAGTGGGAAGCAGGGCGCTGCACAAACATCGCGGAGCCTTCTGGAGCCCACTCTGCCTGGTCCTGCGGCTGCAGGGAAAAGGAGGCAGTGGTCTCCCTCCTTCCTGACTTCCGGTTTTCCACCAGTGGCTTCCAGTGGACAGAAGCTCACCGGAACCCCGCCGGTCTATGTAGCTCAGGAGACGCAGGAGGTCACAGAAGGGAAACACAGGGATGCAGCCTGGAATACGAGGTGCATGTGTGTGTCTGGAATTTTTTTTTCCGAGGGTTTGTATGTAGTGGACCAGGATCTGTGAAAATCCCGAGGACATGAATGGAGGATGGTTCTTGCAGAATGCATTCACATCTGTACCCAATGGGTGTCTGGGGGCAGCACTCACTGGGACTTTTCTACCCTTCCTTTCCTCTGCTGATGTTCCCGGGGCTGAATGGGGAGGCCCACACCTGAGGCTCCTGGTCTGAGCTAACATCAGCATTTGCCCTCAGAGATGCACCTGCTTGTTGCTGTTTTTATGTCGCTGGCGTCTTTCTTGCCCATCCTCCCTCCACTCCTTTGTCTTTGGAGGGCGAGCGTTCTTTCCTTTTTCTGGTCTAGGCAGCACACACTACACAGAAGTTTGTCACGGTCCATCCATGGTCTTCTCGGATCGTGTCAGAAGGTGTTTATGGAATATCTACTCCTCTCCACAAGATTTGTCTTAATTTAATGCAGTTAACTTTGCTACAATTTATATTCTCTGAGGAGCTTAGGTATCCTTCCCTTACAATTGGTTTGCCTCCCCCTGTCCCGGGGCCCATCCACGCATCTGCTCTAATCATGACCCAGGCTCAGGGAGGGTGAGGACGCAAAGACGCATTTCTCGGTCAAACAGCCCGCGCTGTGGAGCAAAGTGCCATCTCTTGGCTACCTCCACTTTCTAAGTACGTCGAGTATTAGAGAACATGGTCAGGGACACAGCGAATCCCACCGCCCTAAGCAGGGGTCTCTGCTTAGACCCTCTCTGCTCCGTCCGACCACACAGGTACTGAACATGTCTGCGCACCAGGCACTTTTGGGGTGCTTGCGATCTCACCCCATCCTCACAGCCGTGTTAAGTGTGTTCGTGAGCGCCATCATATGCAAGCATCAAGTGAGACGGGAACAGTCTACATGGCATGATCAAGGTCACGGGGCACACGGTGGAGGCGGATGCAGTCCTGGGTACCAGTTTCCATCTTGGCGTTACCACAGAAACAGTGCCTGCAAGGTTGGCATGCTTCCTCCGGTTGCGAAATTCAAAACTGCAAACTGTGCTTTCTGTTACTCTCCTTTATCCTGAACCTCTGGCCACAGTGGCCCGGTCACACCAGTTCCTGATAGGGAAAGGTGGCGCTGGGTCTGCTCGGCCAGCATCCTGCTCTCAGCATGGCTCTCTCCCCTCCTCTCGGCAACAGCTCTGCTTCGGTCGGAGCTAAGGAGCGACCGATCAAAACGTCTTACAGCAAGATCCAGACAAGGAAACAGGTAGTGCGGGTTACTGGGGCAGGACCTCAGCCGCTCTTGAGGCTGATGCTCCTCACCTCATTGTTCCCATCCCTCGCAATACCACGAACACTGCTTGTTAGCTCTCCCATTTTACGGAGGGGAAAGTTGAAGCTGACAGAGGGAATGTGACCTGAGACCCTGCCAGCCTTTGCCCTCGTGGAACCCAAAATTAAGGCAGGAGGAGCAAATGTGCATCAGTCCTGGGGTTGGGCCAAGATCCAAACTCACTCTGCTGCCTCCACCCCCGTTCCTCATTATGCGCTGTTGCCTATGACCGGTGGCGGGGCCTCTCCGCACCTCCATACCTGCTCTGAGCCCTTGTGATCTGCAAAATGTATCAAATATCTGCTGTTTGTTACACAGAATTTTCATAAAATGCCCCCATGCAGAGCCGGCTGATATTAGCCTGAATCTGAACAAACAAGTTCGCTGAAAAGTGGCTGGATCAAGGTAGCTATATTTAGACCTGGAGACTAGCAAGTCTTCCGGAAAGGTGGGGACCTCGAAAGGTCACCTATATGCATGCTAATTCTTGTAAGACATTTCTAAGCCAACAAAGACACTGGCAGAACTTGGGCACAGAATGTTCATCACGTCATCATTTACAAGAAACGGCACTGAAATCAGACCACGCAACCTAATGGAGAGGTTAAATAAGTCGCCCGAGGCCCAATACATGGAAAATTAGGAAGTAAAAACATGTAGCTCCTGGCCTAATTAATGAAATGCCAAGTTTTGCAATAAACAGAAATAAAAGAGATAAGCTGTGGAATAATCACAACTTTGTCTACATACATACAGAGAGAGATCGGAAAGAGAGGAGTTTAGAAGGAAACATGGAAAGAGCAGAGAGAGAGGAGGGGAAAGAGGTGATAAGAAAAAAGAGAGGGAAAGAAAACAATTTGAAGAGAGAACTCCCCGAACACATTGCTCATGTGATACCTAGACGGTGGCACTATGGGGTTCTTGGTGTTCCTGCACTTCTGGTTTTAAATAGATTCTCAATGAACATGCATGCATTTTGCAATTAGGAGAAACCCACCTGCCTAATGAGAGAAGGGGGAGCAGAGATGTGGAAATCCGCACATGCTCGCAGCTATAACTCAGCACTGGAAGAGGATTTTAGCCGCATGGCTGTGGATCAGGGACTCCTAAAAAGCCCCCTGGCCCAGCCTCCGGTGAGGTGGGAGAGGTTGGCTGGGTAAAAAGTGCTAAGGTGACACCTGCGACTTCAGAGTCCTCTTAAACAAATTTAGCTTGAAGGACATCCAGCAGGTCCTTCTAACACTTCGATCAGAGTCCTTAAAACATCAGGCAGCCTCCTCTGCAGTCTTAGAGACACTTACTTTAAAATTAAGGGGACGTTAAGAAAATTCTCATTTATTAAATATCTGTATAGATGAGAAAGCAGCAAGTTCAATTTGCACTGTCTTCAATAAGAAAGAAAACTCAAATCATAACCCAACGGCAGTTCTAGATTCAAGGAGGGCTTAATTCATTGGCTCAGGGATGAAACCCAAAACCCTGATGTTCTTTCGGCTTTCTCTTTCTCTAGCTCCCTCCGATCGTTGTGTAGACAGCCCAAGATTCTATCATAGAAAAATGGACACAACAGTATCACTATCTCTGTACCCCAACATCCAGAAGAATAGAGACAGAAGACGGGTCCTTCCCTGGACCAGGACCAAGGGATATGTTGACTGGTGTAAGCTCATCAGAGCCAGGCCTGCAGCTGGGAATTAAACCAATAAGCCACATGGCTGAGAAGACGGGAGATGTACATTTCCCTAGGAAAAGTAGGATTCTGTTGGTAGAAAAAGGGGGATAGAACCCAAGGAGTCAACTGCCATGATGGTGCCATGTGCGATGCTGGGAATGTCATGGTGCATGATCCATTTGGTTGAACAACAAAACGAGGCCTCTTCTTCGCCAGGGGAAATTAAAACTCAGGAATCCTCACTATTCAATAAAGTTCCTCACTATTCAAATGGTGAATAGAGGGTCTTTCTCATAATGGGACAAAAATTTTGTCGAAGGAGAAAATATCCATTAGATCTCAAGTTCCTGAATTTAAAATACCAGCTTTTCCACTGACCAGTGACCTTGACCAATCCATTTAATGACTCTGGGTCTGAAAGGTTTCCACGGAATTTTTAAAGTCCCTTTTGGCCTGAGAGCAGTGTTGAATTTCCCATTTAATTCCTATTCCCAATTACTTCTGGTTCCTACTTCAAAAACTTCTGGGTGATGATCTTTAGAATCTTTTCTCAATGAATGTAAACTAACCAGAAAGAAGAGTTAGACCATGAAAGGTCCTTACATACTCCTGATTCAACTTGAAAAAATTCTACCATTGCTGCTTCATTCCTTTGGTTAGTAATCTCTTGGCTCTGGTCCCTCACATGTAGAAGCCCAAGGAGGACTGGCCCCCAATGACGTAGAGGCTCCCAAGGGATGGGCTTCTCAGACAGCACTCGTAGGTGAGAGGGACAGTCTAGCCTGTTAAGAAGGGTACCAGTCTGAGAACCGGCATGTGTGTTCCCGTGGTGGCTTTGACATTGACCCTCGGGAGCTACCACATTATAGAGGAGACAAGTCCTCTTATCTATAGAACACGGCTGCTGGTCCTGACAGAAACCAGTGGGTGAGGGTCATGTGCCGAGAATACACAGGAGTGCATGGTTCCTGGCTTCACTGAGCTTGAAGCTGCGGGGACCAAGGGAAGGGCTGGGTATTTTCACACAAATACGTGATGGCAGTGATGGATGCCAGGGAGCGGAGGGACCCGGCACTCGGCCAGGCCAGGGGAGACTTCGGGGAGCAACTGGCCTGTGGGCAAAGTTGTGAAGACAGAGTGGGAGTGAAGGGGCGAAGGACAGGGGAGACAGAGGGAGATACACGCAAATGTCCTATAGTCTAACCAAAGCACATTCGAGGGAGTGCTAATCCACATGCTACGTGGTGAGAAACAGTAAGAATCCTACGGGATGTTCAGATAAAACATGAGGAAGATTGTAAGTGGCGAGATTACTCCTGCCTGGGGGATACAAGGCTCTGTGGAAGTGGGAAGAGGAAACTGAGCTGGGAAATTGGATGATCCAGTAGGACGCCACCAGGAAAACATGGAGGGGGGATCAGCACGTGGGGTCGGGGTCACAGAAAGAGCAGGAAGGTCGAGGTCAAGCCAGGGCATCGAATCACTTTCGATGATTCGAAAGTTTGATTTCAAAGACCTTGAATTTACTGCTAATGGATGCTTCCCATTCCCTATCAGAAACCTTGAACTCTGACCCTGAGACTGAGACCTCCTCTTTGAAATTCAATCCCTCCCTGGTCTTCTTCTCAGTTCCTCCTCGAGCCTCTTCCTGAGCCTCTTTTCATGTGCCCGCCCCTGAGCGTTCAACCAGCCCCAGAAACCTCCACGTGTAACTCTGCACCACTGGCTTTAACCTCTGGCTGTTTGCTGGTGGCTCTGCCTGAATTAGCCGCAGCTCAGATCTTCCCTGGAGCCGGCTCTGACTTCCCCGCACCCGGGCATTTGGGCACGCTGTCATACTGAATTATTTTTAGGCAATGGAGTCCCTTCTCCTCCCTCCCAACTCAATCTTCTATGGAAGTTGAATCTGTAAAACGTGGAAGTATGGTTTCATTAATGTCATTTAGTTCGTATATTGCAAATGTATAACATTTGTGCAAGAAAATGAAACCAAGTAGCCATTCTGCTTGACACGCAAGCTTGAAATCAAGCTAAGGAGGCACAGGTAAGCTTTGCTTTTTCCCGATTGCATAAGATACAGTATATTTAACATTTACAATAATTACTCTTTAGAAGAGTTGGTGTGATAAATGCCTGGTTGCTCCCTCCCATGCCCATCCCCCAACACTGGTTTTGGTTCTGTTTTTTCATTTCAATTCCCAAGATCTCTGTCTGGATATTTCAAGAGCCCCAAAAGTGATTGGAAAGCAAAGGTCTGTCATCGATTTCTGTTGGAAAGTTCTATCTCTAATTATATCTAACCAATGCTCACGCTCTTCCTCATGAATATTAAAGTTAAATACGAAACGAGGGAAGCTCAAAGTAAGTGCTGACATTGCCCGTGATACGATGTTATCATGACCTGGGCTGCCGTCTGTTGTCGCGTAGTGCAGACGATCTGTGCTGAGCAGCTGCGGCGTCCGGGCCTGGCAGCCGTGCCCCCCGTGTGCGGGAGCCACCGAGGGGGGGGTGCCTACCGGCACCAGGTCACGTGATCGGACCTGTGCACCTGCTGCGTCTCTCCCACAGTGACGCACGGCTCAAAGATGGGCAGAGAGAAAGGCAAGTCCAGCACGGTTGATGACGGTGATGAGGAGGAGGACAGCCGCTGACATCTGAGCACTACTCCTTGGGGACTCGGGTGACCTAACTGAATCTTTGACGTGACCCTGTGAGGGAGGAGGCACCAAGCACTTGCTTCACTGTTTCAAAGAAGTGGAACCAGGATTCAAACCCAGATAGACTGGAATAGACTGAGATAATAATACGAACAATTTCACTCACTGCCTCTTTTATAAAAGTTTAAAATATTTAAATAGTAGGACCGGAATGGCATATGCAATGCCCTTTAAGCCCGTCCACGGAACACGGGCCGGGCAGCCCCTGCAGGCCTGGTTTGTCACGACTCTGTGAATGAAACTGGGGGACACCGGGGTTGCACAGGGAGCAGGGTCCGTGAGGAGGCGGAGCCCAGGAAAGAAGATTGGGAGCCTGAGCCACAGCTATGTCAGAAGGCGGGGAGGGGCCCCAAGAGAGCTGAGGAGGAGAACGTCCCGACCGATGGGACTTGAAATCTGACCCGGTGTGGAGGTGAGGGCAGGGGAGGGATTATTCAAGGTGAAGTGCGGGTCCCTCTTGCTGGACCTGCTGGGCGGCAGGACCATTTCTCAACAGAGCTGATGTTTTCCTTCAACTGTTGCTTGTTACTGGTCCTGTTCTCAGAGGGTGGAGGAGGGTGGAGGAGGGGCCGCACAGGCCTGCCAGACTCACTGGGTTCGAATCCTGGCTCCACGACTTAGTGTCTGGGGGACCGTGAGAAAGTCCATGAGCTTCTACCAGCCTAAATGTCCTCTTCTGCAAAAAGGGATCCATCACCTGTAAGAGGTGTAATGAGCTAAGTACATTCCCATACATAAAATATTTAAAATATTCTCTTTCCTGGCACTTAGAAGGCACTTGGTAATGATTATTATTATGTCTTAGAGGAGACAAAGACAATAAATGAGGATATCATAAAATAATTCAAGCAGAGTAGGGAACTGAATGACAACGGGAAATCTATTTAGAAACCTAAGGCAAGGAGACGCCATCGAGCTGACACCTAAGATAGCGAACCCGGCCCTAAGTGGAGGGATCCCCAAGTCCAGGAGCTCTGGGCTGGGAATGCGCATGGTGCATCCAGGGAGAAGTAAGAGGGATGGGGCGGAGGGGCAGATGATGAGTGGAAGGGGCAAGTCCCAGATCAGATCACACAACACCCACCAGCACCTGCAAATGAGTTTGTACTTCTCGCCAAGGTACCCAAGAAGCCAAGCAATGTTGTAGGTAAGAGGCGGACTGCCTGGGATGGGATCCTAACCCCACCTCTTCCCGGGAGTTTCCATCAGTATCTTCAACTGAAAAATGGGGATGATAACAGTACCTCCCCTCTAGAGTTGTTCTGAAGAAGTGAATATTTGCAAAGAGCGGGAACAGCGCCCAGTGCCTATCAAGCATTATGTAAGCCTTAGCTGCCCCTTCCGCTCTCCACTGTCCCCACCACCCTCATCGTCATCATCTGTGGATTCTGAGCAGGGAACCAACACCATCTGAATTATCCACGAGTAAAAAGTAGTCCTCTGGCTCCCGTGAGCAGGGTATAAAGGGTGGCCTTTGGCAGTGGTGGAATGACCCGCGGGAGAGCTGGAGAGAGACCACTGCATCGCACGGAGACGGAAGCAGTGGCTGATGGTTCTGTGCATGGAGATTTCAGAGTTCCCCGGAGGATATGCATTTGCTGGGTCAAGCTAAGTCAAGTCTTTACAACCTACTGCCTAACTGAAGTAGAAGTTCTATTACCGAAAAGGAAAGAAAAAAAAAATGCAATGTCGAAAAACACAACTCTCGAGCTCTTTCTTCAAGAACATTCTGAGTAAAAGCAGACTTGAGAGGCAGCACATTCCTCCTGGCTTCTCCCTTGAGATAGTCCCAATTAGCTAACAAGACAAAATGGGAAATGCGGTTTCTGCGACTGCCAAATACAATATAGATGTGAAAAAAGTCAGAGGAGCATTTTCTTTTAATTTTCCTGCATGAGAACATTTTTTTTTTTAAAGATTTTATTTATTTATTTGACAGAGAGAGAGACCACAAGTAGGCAGAGAGGCAGGCAGAGAGAGAAAGGGGGAAGCAGGCTCCCCGCTGAGCAGAGAGCCCGCTGCGGGTCTTGATCCCAGGACCCTGAGATCATGACCTGAGCCGAAGGCAGAGGCTTAACCCACTGAGCCACCCAGGTGCCCCGAGAACATTTTTAACATAATCCCATCCTCTTCTCTCTGGCTGTCTTTGGAAAGAAGGGACATATTGGACAGATGCACTGAAAGCCAATTTGTGGGAATTCCTGATCTAGGAAGCCCACTCTCCAGGACAGCCCTGCTCTGGTTTAAAATTTATCTCATTCAAATTGCTGCCCTCTGTGGGAGAATTGTGCTCTGTACCATTGTCTCAAGTAATATTTTCCTAATTTTTTTACTAGGCACACATAAATAGGGCAATGAATCGGAGGCACTCTATAAAACCGAGATTACCTTTGAATCGTGCTCTTTCAGGAAATAAAAATGGCTCACAGTACAATGTAACTGTTCAACACTGAGCTGAGAGCTTTATGTCTACCAATGGATTTAATGTAGCCAAGTACCCAGCTTCAGTTATTTACATAAAACGTGGATGATTTTTACTATATCCCCAGACTACCTCTACTGGCATTACTTTATACTTGTTTGCAATAATTTGTTCTGCTTTAAAATTTAACTTACATGGGAATCAGTATCATTCTCTTCAATAAAAACGAAGCCGTTGTTGCTTTCCATACATAGGAGAGATTGGTGGAACATACGAAAGATTCACAGTGGAGTAAGCATAGCTCGGGGAATCTGTTTACTGTGGCGTGGGGACGGGACCCAGGCACGTCCACACCAGGTGGAAAATGGACTTTTGACTTGCACAACCACAGCTTAGCTCCAAGATATCCTGGTGCTTTGGACTGAGCCATAAGAGTAACACAGCCTAGAAAACATCTCATACTTTGAACTGAAACAGAGATAATGCAACACTGTTGACTAACAGCCAATCATGTATCAGACAGTCAGTTTAAATGTTGTCAGCACCAATCGTAAGTCTTTCAAACACTATGGAAGCTTGTAGCCTTTTGCCTCCAAAACCCAACCTCCTGTCTGCAGCTCAGAGCACGCCTGATTTCGGCTGTCTCTGTCTTGCGGATTGCAAATGAACGCATACATTGATTTTGCAACGTGTCTTTCCTTATTTGGGAAAACAAATGAGTGTCTTTAAAGTCTAGCCAGATACAGGTAATGGAGGTGATCCTGCCCCTGCTTTCCTTGCTTAAAAAAAAAAAAAAAAAAAAAAAAAAAAAAAAAAAGATTAGCAAAGGTTTATTATCCTAAAACAAATTTTTTTCCTTGCATTAAACACAGTCTTGAAAGAAAATTGAAAATGAAGAAAGTTTTCCATAGAAACTACTATGCGGGAGCATTATCTCCTAGGTCTGCTAAATTCATCTTGATTATTCCCAGCGGTGTCAAGGCGAAGGCTGATAGTGACGGAGGATGAATCAAAGCCTCTTCTTTCCTGGAGACACACCTAGGATTGTACCCACTCCAAGGGCCGCTCTTCTTGGTGTCTCTGCTTCTCGGGTGTGGCCAGATAAATAAATTCTAGGAAATGAGATGTAGGAACATCACTCCCCCACTGTCCCCACCCCCAGGAAAAGGAAGGGACTGCCCACCCTCACTCTAGTGTTCTTCTCCCCCCAGCCTGTGGCTCGCGTGCCACAGCCACAGCTCCAGAAGTCGGCCTGGACGCTAAGGGGGTTTCAATAGGACCCTTGTCAGGATGAAGCAGCAGAAAGACAGCCGGAGCTGGGGGTCTGGTGGCCGTGAGATGACACTGCACCAACATGGTCTGCCCACATCTCGAGTTTAATGTGAGTGAAAAATCACCTTTTATCTGGCTTAAGCCCCGATATATCCTGTCCACGTCACTCACAATCCCATACAATTACTAAGCAATATCGGTGTTAACACCACACCGTGGGAAATGCCGATTTCAGCCTTGAAGCGTGCTGTGAGGTACAAATTATGATCCTCATCCTACAGATAAAAGACCTGAAATTCAGGAAGATCAAGGCACTTGCCTGAAGGCACAAAGCCCATGAGAGACTGAGCCGAGATGTGAGTCCAGCTTTCTCGCCTTCAAAGCCCCTTAGAACCTGACTGTTCCGTCTCTGGCACAAAGCCCGGTTGGTCCTGTTGGCATGGATGAAACTTAGTTCTCAAGATAAATATGGAAATAGAAAATTCCACTTTTATTATTGTCGAAATGGCCACTGATTCAACTTGTCCAGTAATTCTGGACTGTGCCCCATATGTAGGACATGACCTGGCCACAACTGTCAGGACGCCTGGAGCCTACGAGCTGCCCAAAGGCCTAAAAGGTGGACATTAAAGCAAAATAACGGGATTCGAGACATAATCATAACGCTGCAAGGTCAAATTAATAAATACTTCATTACATTTCCTCAAAATGACATATTGGTCACATCTTGTCTTTATAAACGTTACACTGCATTTGCAAAGACCTCGTAAGATAGACTGTCTTACTTTGCCACCTTTCCTGAGTAGGCAGAAAAATCACGACTATTCACAAATAGCATTTTGGACCTAATTAATTTTAAAAACAAATTTCAGGGGCACCTGGGTGGCTCAGTCAGTTAAGTGTCTGACTCCTGATTTCGGCTCAGGTCATGATCTCAGGGTCATGAGATCGAGCCCCGTGTCGGGCTCCACACTGAGTGTGGAGCCTGCTTGGGATTTTCTCTCTCTCTCTCTCCCCCTCAGCCCCTCCCCCCTCCCCCAGCTTGTACACACACATGCACTCTCTCTCTCTCTAAATAAAAAACAATAAATAAAATAAAAACAAATTTTACAGAAAAAATGTGTATTCAATGTGGGAAATTGGTACATTTCGACGTCTCCTAGGAAGTGGAGTGCGGTCACCAAAAGTGACAGTGCCTGGGGCCGGACGGACGGGGGTTCTGAAGTAGCTCCAGGACCTGGTGTGAGGGGTGCAGAGTGTCCCTCAGCAGGAATTTGGCCTTGAGAATGCTCCCCGTCCTTCTCTTCTGGGGTTCGGATATACTCCTCCCTGGTCCCCACATGTCATGGGGGCACAGACTCCCTCATTTTCACTGTGGAAGTACTGGATGGGACAGACTTGATCGCTCCTCACGGTGGCGAGAGAGCCCTGGGGCCAGCCGGGGCGCGTGTCCCGGAGAGTCGGGACCCCCCAGAGACGGCTCTCTGCTGCTTCTGGCGGTTACTATCCCGTGTGCTCAGCCCCCTCGGCTAGCTCAGAAACGAATACGTCTTTGCACGATTACACGTCTCCCATCGGCACCTGGTGAAAGTGCACCTGCGGGCAGATCCAGAACGAGGACCCCCTGCCGCGCAGCCCCCCCCCCCCGGAAACGGTCCTTTATGTTACGGCGCTAAGACTTCAGAATTTCTTCACGTAGCTGTAAGTCACTGAGCAGAGACGAAGAAACCGTCCAATCATCTGCCATTTAGGATCAACTTATCAGTCCAATGACAGAGTTTCAAGGTTCTCACAGAGCACCGAGTTTATCTTGTGTGTCCCCACGTCAGCTTCCTCTTCAGGGCTTTCTCGGCTTCCCATCTCGTCTCGCTTTTAGAGCTGACTTAGGAGGGGGGGGAGGGGGCATCTAGAAACTGGATCCCCCAGGGATGCCGCAGGGTGGTCCCCACACACGGAGGCCTGAGGGGGTCCCTCCCCTCCCAGACATCTCCCACACGGATACTCCCAATTCCACACACCTCGGTTCATTCTTAGACCCTCAGAGACCATTTGGCCAAATCAGAGAGGTTGTCTTGCCTCTTGGACACTTTGCTGTTTTCCAAAAAATCATCTTTTTTTTAAATTTTTTTTTTAACAACAGCTGAATGACTATTAACTGAGAACCAAAAAGAGCATACTTCTCCATTGAGATACTTGCTCCCTGTTATCGCTGAGCCTTTGAGAGCTCACTGTGTTTTTTTAATTGCATGGCATTCAGCTTATTTTCTTTCTTTCTTTGGTCCAAGTTCCATTCCCTGGTCTCTCATTCACCAATTCAAGAAACATAGAGGGAACACCAGCTATGTTCCAGGCACTGTGACAGGCACTAGGAAGCTAGAACAGAATAAAGCCACATGGTGCCAAGGTTGTAAGCTTCATCTTCGACATGGAGGACTTACTTACATCCCCGAATAGCCACACATACACACAAAAATACTCACAATAAAAAGCGGCCTCATTTTCATAAGAGTAGAAGGACTAGGAGTCAGTGTAGGCTATCTTAGAATATTCTCTTCACTACCAGGGTCTCAAACCATGCTGGAAACCCCGGCTTGGAACCTCCAGGGATGCGGAATTCTCCAGGGAAGACAACATTTGTGGGGGTCCTCTGGGAGTTCAGAGACTCCAGAAACTGTGTGGGGCACACAGGAGACACACGAGGAGCATTTACAGAATAAGCACAAACCCATCAGGGCTACTGTTTCAGTCCATATAAATCTGTCTGCTGATTCTGGCTTCTTCGATAAAACTAAAAATAGCCAGAATGTATTGAGGGCTTGGGATGTCAATCTCCCTTTCATAATATTCATATTTTTAATTCTCATGACTCCACAAAGAAGGGATGAGGAGGAGGACTCCCATTTTACAGAGGAAGATGAGGCCCGGGGAGGGCAGCAGCAGGTCCGAGGTCACCCGGCGTGAGTGGGACCCGCCGGCTGGTGCAGAGCACGTGTGTGCGGTGCCCTAGAGACCGACGCTGTTCTCTCCCCGACCCACGAGGAAGGCCGCTCTGAGGCTGTGTGCCCCCGTCCCCGCCAGATGCACCAGGGGTCCTTCCCTAACCCTCACCTTCGTCTGTGGGTGCCCGTCCCTAAACCGTGCTCGCCAGGTGCAAGCTGGCCCCCCCCAGGTGCAGGCCGGTGGCGCTGCTGCCTGGGGGAGGGCTCTTACTCCGTGCGGGGGGGGGGGGGGGGGAATAGCAGGGCAGGTGTGCCGATGCCGGGTGGGCCGAGGACCTGCTGGGGAGCTCTCCTCGCTCTCTGAACACAAACAGATTTGTCCTGACGACCCCAGGCTATAAGCCAGGACCCCTGGAGGTCGGGTGTGCCTGACGGAGTCAGACCTGGGAAGAGAACACTGAGGCCCCACCAGGGAGGCTGCCCAGGCCCTGAGCAGCCAGGCCTG
Source organism: Potos flavus (assembly GCA_028534135.1). Taxonomy (NCBI): domain Eukaryota; kingdom Metazoa; phylum Chordata; class Mammalia; order Carnivora; family Procyonidae; genus Potos; species Potos flavus. Next base: position 837,701 of record CM052900.1, on the reverse strand, counting down.
TCTCCCCTGGGGCCCTCATCACTCTCTCGGTCATGGTCTCGCAGTTCCCGCACCGCCGCGTCCGAGCTCCGAGATTGCAGGGTCTACCAGCAAGCTCTGCTTCGGCGGCCTCGCACAGCCGACTTCCAGAACCTGGGGTCTAACGCTGAGCATCTCCACGGAATGCACACTGACTCGGGGGTGGATTAGGACATTATTCCTGCCAAACGTGGTGGGCATCGAAGCAAGGAGGCCACGAGCTGGTGTGTGTGCACGTGGGGAATCCCGGTGCATCCATGCCCATCACCTGATCCCCAAAACAGCCCTATGGGCTTGTTTCTATCACTATTACTCCATTTATAGACGGGGCTACGCACAGAGGCTCCTGGTGCCGGGTCACAAGGAACCCAGGTGAACTCAGGTCCGGCTAACTTCACGCTCCTCTTCCTATAGTACAACTAATGCTATACGGCTTCTAGTGGTTTCTAGAAACAGTTGATAAAGCAGCAGACCCAGAGACGCGGGCTCGTGTGCTGGTGACTTACTATGGACGGGCTCCGGTAAGAGCAGCATGGGGAACACAGGGCAGGGAAAAGCGGGAGCGGGCGGGGGAGGGGTGGAGGCAGACATCGGTGCATTTCAGCAAAGGTCCCCCAAGAAGGAGACCAGCCTGATCCCGCAAGGGATTCTGGAATATGAGTTACATCTCAGCTTGTCCCATCCTGAGACAAGGCATGGGGCTTCCCTGTCCCTGTACTAAGAATCACGGGTGCGGACCGGGGTGGGGATGGCTGCGAGGGACAGTGGGATTCAACGGCTCAGGCGAGTTCCAATCTTGAACAAAGTGCGTCCAGCAGCCTGGGGGGGGGGTCCTCCAAAGCCAAGTCGCAGGTGCCACGGGATGAGAGCACCCTGCACGAGTGCGGGAAAAGCCCGGCAACGGGGAAGGTACGTGTGTGTACGCAGTTGTGAGAAGGAAGCTCAGAGAGGGAGCTGGTGATTTCGAGGCAGTGGGACATCGCCCTCCCCGGAGCTGCATCAGTTCTTTCTGCCAGTCTCCTGGACCCGAGCGGGAGGGTAGGAGGGACAGGCATTCAGAGTGGAAGGAACAGAGCAGAGGCAGAGACAGAGCAGACTGAAGAGGGCTTCCAGAGGAGGGCCTTGTAGGGCAAGCAGGCTTAAAGATGCAATCTCAAGGACAAAGGGGAAGCGACACCGGGTACGGCCCAGTGGCAGCTGGGTCACAGGACCAGCTGGCAGAGCAGACTCCTATCCTGCCCAGGGGGTCAAAAGTGAGGGACCTGGGCTTCCGTGGTTCTGAGCAGGCTGCTGCTCTCAGAAGCTGAGCAGGACGGAGAACACCATCCAAAACCGTTCAAAACCGTCTCGGTTTCACCAGAGACTTAAGCCCTGAGCAGTGCTCTCCTCCGGCCCCAGATGGGTACTCGGCCTGGGAGCGCGACTGCTTGACCTGCTTAGTATTCCCCACGAAAACAGGCATCTTTGATAGCTAGGTGCACTTTAATGGCACCTGAAAAGAAATTAGATTAATTCATTTAAGGAATAAATGCCCCCCCACCCCTACATGATGAAACTCTTAAATGCTTTTACTTAATGGAAATCACCACTCGAAACAGAACTAAAACTAAAACTAAAACTAAAAATCACGGTAATTTTTATACATTTCCACGATTTCCCGTGCTATCTTCTCTCGGGCTTTGATGAGCCTTGGCGAGCGGATGCCTTTTTTGTGCCCAGCTCAGCAGCCCGAGGTTGTCCTCTGTGATTTCAGTGGTCATCCCCTCCCCACCCCAGGGGAACATTTCCTAACACCTCCAGGGAGGAAGAGACGGCAAAATCTATGACATAGCACCATCGTGGTGGAAGGAAATCGTCACAATTAGGCAAACATATTATTTATTCGCAGGCACGGGCATGTCGATTACTCGCAGCCTTGACCTCAGGAGAGAGGAGACGACCGTCTGGGAGACCCACGAAAGGTAAGCAAGGCTCTGAGGCAAGCAAATCACATTTTAAAATTTCTCACTTCTGGTTTCTTTTCCTGTCACACCTGGAGCTTCACATTTTAAGTGACCAAAATTCATCTCTGTGTCTCTTAGGTCCCAGGTACTTGGGTTTGTAGGAGGCATCTGCAAGGTTTGGGGACAGCCCGGAGAGGTCCTGGCCTCAGTGGGCTGACAGGATCGCCTGTAATTTATACTTTTCTATTTCTGGTAGTGACCAAGATGCTATGGACTTCAGATTCCTCCCTCCCCCGGGATGCCAGGGCCAACACCCCCACCGTTGTCATGTCCACAGAGAAGTAGCCCCTATGTGCTCTGCCCCCAGTTCCAGGAGCAGATGGGACACCTGTCACTCTGGCTGTGAGGTCAGCTGACTGCACGCATGTCTGCTCTGGAATGCTCGGATCTTTCCAGAATGCCTGGGGGACGGTCCCTTCTGAGTTCAGAGCCCATCACGGTCTACTCTATGAGATACGCAGTTCACTAGACAAGAAGAAACCTTCCCCAAGTCATCTCTTCAAAACATGTTGAAAAAGGAAAACACAATGGTGGGCAGGTAATGGCTGCATTTCACATGGGGAATTATTGGTTTTCTCTTATTTACAGAATCCAACCATAAATATTGAGCCCGGAAAACTCAACAAACGTTTGTTTCCCATTGAGAAGGAATATCTAAATCGTCTGCCTCACTGAAACTGTGGCTACCAGGGGACGGGTATGTTGAAGAAGAGAGCAAAAATGTCTAATTCTGCCCCTTCATTCACGAGACATCTCACATTTGACCCACATTGGGTTCGTGTCTCTGGAGAGCTCTCATCTCATTGGGCCAACCCGCTTCAAGGAAGGCCGCGTGCGTGGTCAGCACAACTCGGCCCCCCGGCCCCGGCCCCTGGCCCCACCACTTCTCTTCCCCCCTCAGCCCTGCCACCCCTCATCTCTCCCATCCTGTGCTCACCCCTATGCCCTTCAGGCCCCAGGCATTTTGCTACATCTGCCCATATCATCCTTTCCTACCTTTTGCCGGCTGAGCCAACCTCTGCCCCCAATCCCAGATCTTACTTGGGACCCTGTCTCAACGTCCACCTCTCTTGGACTCATGGGACACTTCTCCACCTCCCTCGGAGGACTGTGAGCTCCTCCAAAGCAGCAAGGCAGCCTCCCATCCCCAGCGATGTGTCCCAGGGACCCGCACAGGGCAGAGCGTTGCCGAGTGAACAACCACCGTGTGCCCAATGGAGACGTTGACTCCAGCTAACAGTACTGTGAGCTTACTCTGTGCCAGGCACGGTTCCAGGCATTTCCTTGCACAATTCATTCGATCCTTAACCCAAACCCAAAGATGGGTGCCTCTTACCAGCCCCGCTTGACAAGGGAGGGACCCAAAAATCAATTAGTCAATCCATCACATCAAAAAAACTTTTCTAAATCCACACAGCAGACCAGTGTTGGCAGTAGAATTTGCACCAGGAAAGCCCAGAGCCTGTGGCTCTCCCCATTACTGAACATGACCATTAAAACTGCCTTCAGTGTTGTACTTGCGGAGGGCACCTCATCAGGGGTGGCGTATATTCCCCTCCCCTTGAAGGTGGACGGCCTCGCACCTGGCCTTGACCGGTGCAATGTGGGGAAGGGACCCTGTGCCAGTTCCCAGCCAGCCTGTTAGAAACCTAGACTCTCCTTTCTCCCCCCAACCCCGCCTCCTCTCTCTATCAGTGAACCGAGCCACCGAGTAAGAGGTTGGACCACCCAACCGGAGACAGAAACCCAGATGTTCCCTTGAGAGTCCGGCCACCCCCGCCAAGGATCAGACACGTCTCCTGTCATGATCTCCGACAATCCATCCTGTCTGCAGAAATCTCAGCGGAAAGCAGCACATGAATGACCAGGCTGAGCCCAGCCAGCTCAAAACATTGAGAATAAATCACGGTTTTAAACCACCGAGTCTAATGCAACTGGAAATTCACCTCGAGGAAGAAATCACAAATGCTCTCTCTTGCTCGCTCACGGGGTAATCCTTCTGGTAGTTATTGCTGGCCTCTATGTTAGCCTTCCGTTCTAAATAGTAGGCTCCTGTATATTCCAAGGGCAGAGCAAGTGCACCCCAATTACCTCTGTGTCAGACCAGACCAAAGAAGAAAAAAAGCTTTTTTTTTCCTTTTCTTTCCTCCCCCAAACTGCATTTCACTTGTCTTTGTTTCTGTGTGGCAAGTGCTCCTCTCCCCAAGCCCCTCTCCCCAAGCCCCTTGCTGGGCTCTGCCGGCAGCTGGATGTCCGGCAGCCCTCTGGGCCTCATGGTGGGGGGTGGGGACCGCCAGCTCCAAGAGAAGGCTCTGCTGATGAAGGAACTGAGTTCGGGGAACTAGAGTCACGGGGAAGGAACGGAGTCCTTGTCAGGAACCTGGGGATGGCTGTGGGCAGGTGGGCTGGGACCCAGATCCTGCCTGATTTCCAGGTCCCAGCTTCATCCCTGAGAACAGACCCAGCGCCACAGCCCTGACTGTGTGACCACTCACAGGTCAGACTGAGCGATACTGACATTGGGCCAGTTCCTCTCCTGGCAACTGACATATGATCTCTGTGAAAGTAAAATGTCCTTGTGCATTCTCATCTCTAAGACAAGAACACTACAAAGCATGGATTTTTATCCTCATTTTTCGAGGAAGGAAATTAAATTTGCAGTTGCGAATGCCTCGGGTCACACCGGAGTTCATGAGATGGCAGGATTCCTACCCCCTCCGCCAATCACACCAACCTCCTGCTGGCAGGAAGGGGGGTGGAGATGGGGCACTACACAGGCAGCAGTGGGCAGGGAACCGCAGGCTTCCTGAGTGCACGGGGGACACGGGAGACCGGGTGCACACCAGTCTCAGTCGCCAGATTTCTTCCCCAGAGACAGGAGCAGAGTGGAAGACAAGAAGCACCCTGGAAATGGGGTGAATTGACTAGTACTTGACACTGAACTCTGCCCAGAGTCAGAGGAGGACAGGGGGTCTCCAGTGTCTATTTCTAGACCACAGGCTCTGACCAACCTGCTGCCCATAAACCGCAGCAGTCCCTGATGTCGTCCTGTGTGGTCTGGGTAGCCGGCTTGGCCCCACGCCACCCACGCCTCCTGCAGGTGGAGCTGAGCAGGCCAGTGCTTCTACACCCCAGTCTAGGGGCATTTCAGTGCCTGGAATTCCATTCACCGTAATATCACTGCCAATAACGGAGTGACCCAATTGCCAGGGAAATTCCAAAAGGAATTCTTGGAAGGATAGCTATGACCATAGCTTTCGATTCTACCAGTTTTTTTGTCTAGAATAATCTTTACTACATCTATTTGTATCTTTAAAGTTAAGCAGATGTTCCATTGCTCTGTCCTCACTTTCTCTCTCTTCTGTCCACATAGGGATTTTGTTTTGTTTTTAAAGATTGTATTTATTTATTTGAGAGAGAGGGAGAGAGAGAAAGAAAGTAAGCCGCAGGAAGGAAAAGGGAGAGAGAGAGAATGAGAAGCAGATTCCCCACTGAGCAAGAAGCCCACCCAGGGCTCACTCCCAGGATCCTGGGATCATGACATGAGCCGAAGGCAGACATTTAACTGACTGAGCCACCCAGGCGTGCCTTCCATCACTTCTCCTTCTGAAGGTATGACTGATCCACACATTCTCCCAAATGTACCAATGTAAGTATTTCCTCTTGGTGCCTATCCTTACTTCCTATGTAATAAACTCTTTATTTTGGACTCAACACCCTATCACACCAAGCACCTGCTAGGAGTCCTGGATGCCCACTAATACCCAGCCTCCTCCAAGTCAGAACCTGGGCTGTCCTTGGCCACCCTTCTCCGCAAGCTGGGAGTGTTGATTTTGACTCCTCCTTGTGCCTGGGAAGCACTACCACAACTGCCAACTTATTCGGTCCTCTGTAACTAGCTGATTATTGGGATTGACAACAGGATGCCATTTGCCATCGTCTCCCTCGCTGACTTGACACTAGCCAACCCTTCACAGCCAGGTTTATCCCTGGCAGAGTGTGTCTGCCTTCAGCCAGGTTCCCCTTGCAACAGTGTACACACAGGGCTACACCAAGAGTGAGCCTCCCTTTCCAAAATTCACTCGTCCATCATTCAACACGATTTACTGAATGTCGCTCTGTACGTCGCACTCCGCTCTGCACTGGCATGTAGTCGTAAGTGATGGTTCACCAGCGGAAAACAAGGGCCCCGCTGCCATCTTCCTGCTTACCTGTCTGCCCGACGATGGAGGCGCTCAGTCTGTGGGGGATCCTTGAGGACACCTTCAAGGTCACTCGGATCTGATAATACCTAAGGAAAGAACAGAGGACAGACTGATGAAGATCGGACTCCTTACTGCTGGCTTCTTCTAAAAGTACCTAGACTTACTCCTAAAGGCCAAAGGGAACCGTGGGAGTTTCTAGGCAGTGTGCACGATCGTTTGGCATCAAGGAGGGACAGTGGGAGAGGGATAGACTGGGACCAAGATGGAGATAGGAAGTTGCGTTGAAGAGACATCATAGGAGACACATACCAGGCTGGTGGTAACGGGGAGAGGGAAAGGCATAGATGCGTTGGCCATGTGGCACAGGTACAGTAAGGGGCACGGCTTTTGTTTAGTCAGGAAAGTCCATTCTATGGGAAAAGATAAGCTTTAATGCACAGTGCAAAATCCACACATAAGCCGAGTCACTCTCATGTTTTAACACAAACTCTTCCTTTAGAAACACAGCAGTTGGGTTGCCAATCCTGGGGGTCCTACTAACCACTTTTCCAGAGTATTTCTGCGCCCTTATTTGTAATATGTCACTCCCATTTCCAAATTCTGTCATTTCAGGACATCCTGCGGGTTCCCCAACTGTCAGTAACCCTCCTACCTGCCCACTTCTGCCACAGGTGCAGAAGCACCTTCTCCAGGGCCCTGCCTTGGCAGTTAATGGCCCTTCTGCTCTCAAGCACCAGGAACGTTCCTGGTGCCCTGCTGTTCTCCCCTCCCACCAATGTCAAGCCCATTGTGAAATGGGATGTGAATTAAAACAAAGTGAAATAGAAGTAAAATGAACATTGGTCTCCCTGGTTCATCGAGCCTGTGGCTGGGGGTGACACTGCACGGTGAATATACTCATAGAAGGTTCTGTTGACTGGCTTGTGTTTGGGTGTGTGTGTGTGTGTGTGTGTGTGATAAGCAGAGGAGATGTAAAGCAAGGCACCGGTGCTGGATTCACAGCTGGAGTTTGGGTGACATCATTTGGGAGCTGTGTGCTTTTGAATGCACCACATAACTTCTCTGAGCCTGTTTCTGGATCTGTAAAATGATGACTATAAAAAAACAAAGAAAGAAAGAAAGTACAGACTATGACATCTGCTTCTAGGAAAGACAGAGTAGACATACTCTTCCCCATCCTTCCCACTACATACAACTAAAACCTCTAGACAGTATATATAAAACAAACAAAAGATTTTTACGGATAAAGAAGAAAGCAAACAGTCTAAGGATCCCAAGGTCCCAAGGTGGTGAGTTCTCTTCACTTTCTTTTTGCCTTGTATATCCCAGAGAGAAACCAAGCACCCAGAAATTCTAATGGCTGCAGACAAAAAAAAAATATCTAAAAAAATGCCTGTTTTCTCTAGACAAAGTACCAGAAAAGGGGCAGCCTATCAAGACAGAAAACTTTTAGACAATAGTAGTTGTACTTTAGCCACACTACACACAAAAATTGTGGCCTCATCTCCACCCATACCAGCAACGGCCAAACAAGAGCTTGGATGTCCACCACTGCCAACCTTTAATGAGGCAGCTTCTTCACCGGGCAAACGTAAGATCTTGGAGGAGGGAGCCAGACTTTCACTACTAATGGATGGTGATGAGAACCCCAACTTTCCTAAGTACAGACTGTGGGGGGTCTCAGTTTCTACCGCCACCCAGCAGTAATGAGGGCACATGTATGCTCAAATGATTTCTGACAGAGGTTTAAGAGCAATTCAATGGAGAAAAGGTATTCTCAATCAGTGGTCCTGAAGCAGCTGGATACCCATAGGCAAAAACCAAACCAAACCGAAATCAAACAAAAGCTCGACTTAGATCTCACACCTTCTATAAAAATTAATTCAAAGTGGATCAGAAACTTGCATGCAAAATGTAAAACAATTAAACCTTCAGGAAGAAAAATAAAAGAAAGCTTTAAGATCTAGGGATAAGTGATGAGTTCTTAAACCACACCAAAAGCATGCTCCACACACAAAAAATTGATAAATTGGACTTCACCAAAGCTAAACACTTGTGTTCTGCAGTATGTACCATTAAGAGGATTGTAAGACAAGCTACACGGTGAGAGCAAATATGTGCCGATCACATGCATTGACCCTCATCATTTACAGATTCTGTACGTGCGGATTCACCTACGTGCTAACCCGCATCTACAACCTCACACATGGTACTTGGGGGCTCTGTGGTCAGTCAGACGTGCTCCCAGATGTGCAAGTTCTGACTCCCCTGTGCACCTGTTTCACCCAAGCTCAAGCAGGACCACACCACCTTCTGTTTCCAGTTCTCATCCTATAAACGCAGGTCCTCTGTAGTCTATTTAGTGCCAATTTTTTCTGGTATTTTTGTGCTTTTTATTGGTGACTCATTGTATCCCAATGTTCATAGCAGCAATAGCCACAATCACCAAACTGTGGAAAGTGCCGAGATGCCCTTCGACAGACGAATGGATAAAGAAGATATGGTCCATATATACAATGGAATATTACGCCTCCATCAGAAAGGATGAATACCCAACTTTCGTATCAACATGGACGGGACTGGAAGAGATTATGCTGAGTGAAATAAGTCAAGCAGAGAGAGTCAGTTATCATATGATCTCACTTATGTGTGGAGCATAAGGAAAAACACGGAGGACATTGTGAGAAGGAAAGGAAGGGTGAATTGGGGGAATTCGGAGGGGGAGATGAACCATGAGAGACTGTGGACTCTGAGCAACAGACTGAGGGTTTTGGAGGGGAAGGGGTGGGAGGCTGGGCGAGCCTGGTGGTGGGTATTGAGGAGGGCACGTATTGCATGGAGCACTGGGTGTGGTGCATGGACAATGAATCTTGGAACACTGAAAAAATAAAAGTATTTAGGGAAAAAAATATAAAAAATTAAAATAAAATAAAATGGCCCCTACTGTAGAGCTGAAGTGCTGTCCCATGTCCCTAAATGCAGGACACCAGCAGAGACAACTGTGTTAGACGAGCTGCGCTCAGACCTGAGGCATAGTGCCACTGGCCATGAGTTCAATGTTAGTGGATCAAAGGTACATACATACATACATACAGAGATGATACAGAGATAGAGAAATAGATGATAGATATATAGATGATAAATGATAGATAGACAAGAGATGATAGAGAGACAGATGATAGAGGGATGATAGATACATAGATGATAGATGATAGATATATATAGAGATAGATAGATAAATGATAGGTAGATAGATGAGAGATGAGAGATAATAGAGAGACGATAGATACATAGATGATAGATAAATGATGGATAAAATATATATATATAGAGAGATGATACATAGACGATAGATGGATTGATATGATAGATAACATAGATAGATGATAAATACATAAATAGATGATGATAGATGATAGATAAATGGATGGATAGATAGATGATAGATTGACAGACAGACAGACAGATAGCACTGCCTTATACAGAAACACACCTAAGTCAAGATTACGTATTGATCAGGTGATAAACACATTGTGACCAAAGGCTCCCAGCCTCTCACTCTCTTTCCTCAGGGAGCGGTGGCTCATTACACAGAGGCGCTTTACTACCATCGAGAAATCCGCGAGGGAAGCACAGTCACCAATCAGCTCACATATCTGTGTGAGGGAGACTGAGGCAGGACGGAAGCTTCCCGCCCTGTCTATAGGCAACAGCTGCTCCTCAGCAGTCACTAATCACCACTGTGCAGAAAGGCTGAGTGGGTATTGCTAGATCTTTGGGGTTTTCAAGGGAAGATAGAAATTTGGATTTTTAATAAAATGTGATGTTGCTTCCTAAATTAATGACAGTGACAAGAGCAATAACTGCAACAGCGAAACAATGAGGAGCAGGCACCACATTTACACTCAAGCTCCGTCGTCGACAGAACGGAACACGTTTGCCGGCGAACTCCCCACGCGCCCATCAGCAGCAAACGCTGATGGAGACAAACATGGGAGGTCGCTTCTGCTGCTTTAATGAAAAGACCCATGCGTTTCAACAACTTCATCATCAGGGGAAGAGATATAAATCCCACCGCCGCCACCACCGGTTTTCATATTCTGATGGCTTCTTCTCCGAACACAAAATGGGTCCATCCCTCCCCAAGGCGATCTATCACTTTTCTATCAGGCGGTGCTTGGAGCAGTTAGAATTATGCTCAGGACTTACTCAGCACCACTTGCCAGGGCCTGGACCAGGAACTTCCACGCAGGCAATCCTGATGCAGCCTTTGTAAATCCTCTGAGAGAAAGCATCGTCTCCGGGGCTACCCAGAGAAGACGCTGGAAATATCGAACTACTTATCCAGTTGCAAAGGGCAGCCAGCATTCTGATCCAGAGATACATGTATTTTTTTTTTTTAATTTTTTGCCTGCGATACCTCACAGGAATCACGTTTGATTGTATACATTAAATCCTTTTATAACCAATTCCAAAACACTGCCTGAGTTCCTACTCCTTAAAAGCACCTGACGTTCCTGAATCTTACTTCAAGGAATCAGTCATCATTTTGAACATCAGATGTGTTAGAGGCACAGGTTGAAAGAAATAAGTTTCAATTAGACTGGCTCAATTGGGCTCTACCTTGATTAAACAGAATGCTTAAATCCCTTTAACAATTCTCTTTTATATGACATGAATTTCTGCCAGGTCAGAAGTCCATAAACCACGTGTCCTACCCAGCATACACGATATCGTCTGATCCCTGCAGGAAACCTTTGATACCCTTACTATGACTTCCATCTCAAAGATGAGAAAACTCCCCTCTGGAAATGATGTTCAACACATTGAACAAGTAATGTTAGTACATCTGCAGGCATGACCTTATTATTTCCCACATGGATTTCCTTTAACCATCTTCAATCCACCCTCTCGTCCAGTGGGGTCATTCGCGAAGACACTATGAAGATGGGAGCAGTTAGCTCAAGTCCTTGGAAGGTGAGCAAGGGGTGGGGGAGTGAGCTGCAGTCAGGATGGAAGGAGGAAGTAGAGACCAGGAGGTAGAAACCTTCAGACAGTGTGTCGGCATATTTGTCTCGATTTGTACATGATTCCTTTTGGGATATAAATACATATAGTCATTTCTTACCTTATGGGCTTCCATCTGTAAGAATGGCATACACTATACCCTTTACATAATGTGGCAGGCAGAATAACGCCCCTTCCAAAGACAGCCATGTCCTCAGCTCCAGAACCCATAACAGAGAATTAAGGTTGCTGATGGAATTAAGGCCGCTGACCACCTGGCCTTGAAATGGGATTATTCTGCGTTACCTGGGTACATCCAGTGTAACCACAAGGGTTCTTCCAAATGGAAGAAGAAGGTCGGAGAGAGAGGGACAGGGTAACGCAATGTGAGAAAGACCCTACTGGCCACTGTTGCCCTCAAAGACGGCGGATGCTATCAGCCCAAAAACGCAGGTGGCCTACATGCACTGGAAAAGAAGACAAATTCTTCCCTAGAACCCCCGCAAAGGAATACAGTCCTTGCAACATCCAGATTTTAGCCTAGTGAGTTCCATTTCAGACTTTTGCCCTTTAGAGTTGTTAGAATATAAATTTGTGTTGTTTCGAGCCACTTAGTTCGTGGCAATTTATTATAGTAAACTAATACATACAGACTTTCAAATTTCTTCCTCGCACCAAAGCTAATGGGCTGGAGTGACTATCCGTATGTTAACAATATACAAACTGACTCGAGAGATTAGGTAATTTTCCTATAGTCACATGGCTAGTTAATGGAAAGTTAAGGGATTAAAATGTAGGGCCATTTTACTAAACCAAGCTCTTATTTGGGGAGGCAAATGCAGGTGTTTTAAACTTTATTAGGATCCCCTCAACTTCCCCATCACTATTATCACCAGGAGTCCAATCGCATTCTCCCTCTGATCACTAATGCATTTCCCTTTGTTTTCTCAAAAGCACCTTTAGAATAGGAATGCTATCTCTTGCTTCTTTTGTATTCTTTAGAGCTCTTAACACTGTATAAGGAGACAAAAGCATCTAATAAACATTTGTTCCTGGTTGATTATAGAAATATCCACTACCACCAGCTGCTGGAGGAGGAAACCCATGTCCTATTCATCTCTGTATTTCCAACAATTAACATGGTGCTCGCGCACAGTTAGCATTCAGTGTCAGAGGAATGAAAGAAAGAGAGAGAAAGAGAAAGAAAGATTGATTCCAATAATAGAGACTCCTTCAAAAACCATGGGTAATACAGTCCACTCCCAACATCTACAATTCTGTGAGTGACTAAGAATCCACATGCAATTTTTATGAAACTAACAAAACTAGAAATGATATTCTATAATGGGAATACAGAGATCTATGACATTTTGTTACAATCACTTTCATGTCAGGCATGATATGAAACAACCACTCTGACCCAGAGACAAGTGACATGACCTAAAGTACAAATTGCTGTGTTTGGGTCAAAACTGGGACTCTGGAGTCAGAACACCTAGGTCCCAAAGCCAAATAGACAAACTTCAAGTAATAACTTTTCTTCTCTCAGCCTCTTTCCTCACAGGTGATATCTGTACCAGCCTCACAGAACTGCTACATGTGCACATGAAGCCCTTAGTATGACGCTCAACCTTTAGCATTTCACCAAAGAGAAAATATTGTTATTACTATTACCTAAGATGTGTGGAACAGACATCATGCCCCAGCTGTGAATCCAATCTATCCAACCTCACAGCTGGGGTGAAGCTGGGGGAAAGGTGACTGCTTGGGTGGGACGAGGTCCAGAGACGCCTGTGGCATGCAGTACTTGATAATACAAAATGGCGGACACAAGAAGTAATGCTCTGCTCTGACACGGCTGTCCCCACGTGGCAAAGAAAAAACCCTCTTTCTTTGAGTCCTCTGAGGCAATACAGCACATGGTTATGAGTGTGAACTCCGGAACTCTGCCCTGACTGGCTGTGTGACCTAACTGGACAATGGAAGTCCCGCTGGTCACAAGGTAAAACTCTCTGCCCTGACAGGGAAGACAGGGTAGTCGTGTCAGTAAAAGAGGCCTTGGTGTTCTAAAAAATTAACTAAAAAAAAGAAAGAAAAATGACCCAGGAAATGACCAATATATTTTTACTGTACACTCATAGGCTGACTCATCTCTTCTGACAGTGTCCACCCACCATAATAGGACTACAAACCACTCCGTTGGATTTTATTGGTCTCGATAGCAACTAATGAGATATTTTTTAAGAAAAGTCCACTCTAATATTTCAGCAAAGCTTGTCTGGATGCTTCAGTATGATCAAAACATAAGGATTATAATAATTCAGTCAGATGCCACTGATGTTTTACTGGGATGACTTTTCTCATTCCCTCATTCCCATCTCCTCGCTCTTCTGGAGGGGCCTGTGTGATGCTCACACTCTGACTTGTCTGTTCAAAGGTCAGAGTCCCCTCCTTCCTTAAAAGAAAAACCAGTTTTTGCCAGAGAAAGAAATATGCCTAGCTAAAAATTCTCACCCCTCCTGACTCCCTTGCAGCTAGGCAAGATCATGTGCCTCTCTTGGCTAATGAGAGAAAACCATTCATTGCCTGATGGAGCAAAGAGGAACAATTTTAAAGGAGAAGTCTTGGTCTTCATGACCCATGGGCTGTCTGTCCTTTCTCTGACTTTGTCTCCTGACTTGATACAGAAAGAAAACACCAGTGGGCATTAAAACAGCCATGTTTTGGCCATGAGGATGAAAGTCATGTGAAAATGATGGCAGAGCAGAAAGAAGAAGTCTGAGTCCTTCATGTCCTTGGTGACATGGACACAATACTTCTAGATTTCTTGTGACATCTTGTAATTTTTAAGCCAGGATTAGTCATCTGTCTGAGCATTTGAAGCCAAACACAATCCTGATGGGTACAGTCTGATTCCAGACCCTACAGGGGTCACATTTTCTATGGGGGAAATCTCAGAAGAAGCAACATCGGCAACCTGATTTCTCTTGCTATCTGTTCTCTTGACAGTAGAAAGCTGAGCTTTTCCTTGCAAGAGAGCCATTAAAATCTAAGACTCCAGCTTCGACTTTTGGGTAGAAACAAAGCAGATATTTTTGTCCATGAGAGTTGAAAGCTGCTTCGTGGGGGGAAAGGGTCCTCTCTATAAAGTTCAACCTAAATCACTGCAATGCATTCTCCAACAGGATTTACGTCTAAATTCCCAGGTAACAATAAAGCGCTTTTTGCTTAACTCTCTGGGTATGTTGTGAATCTATGGGGATGTCCTGAAAACTTCAGGACACGAGTGGTCAAAGGTTGAAACTGTCAACCCCTGTGTCCTTTCCAACTGCGAACGAGGCACCCCTCTGCTGTTTTTTCAATCCTTCATGCCTAGCATTATTTGGCATGCACACCAACAGATGCCACATTTATTTTTCATGAGAGCTCTTTGAATTGTATATTACATTCCCACTTACAGGTACAGAAATAAGAGTTTCTGAAATCCCCTTAGTCTTGGGTAATTGCCTCATACGAACATACAGATCAGGACTCAGCCAGAGATCCCAGGGCACCCCCTGCACGATCTACGGTGAGCTTCCTTGCTCGCTCTTACTCTCTCTCTTGAGCTCTCTCTCTCTTATAATAACAGAACTGAGTTGCAGGCACTTAATGAATACTTTTTTGATCAAATCGCTTTTAAATCAAATGTCTATAAAAATCCATACACAGTTACTGCATTTTTCATGGTGTTTCTCCCACCAGGCAGTGGTGTGGCAACAGTGTATAACTTCACGGGGCTTTTGACCTCAAGTTGATACCTTGAAACTGGCCTTGGTGGGAGTATTTACACCATGGAAATTAACAAACGTCACGATGCATTTTTTTTTTTTGAGCAGCTTTTTAAACATTTCTCAGTACGCCACGGCACCCCTTGTGACCACCACTCCAACCTTTTAACCAAAGGAAATATGGAGCTCACACAGATTAAATAAGGGGGGAATTTGGAACAGCTCTAAGAAAGTCACTATTAGGTAGGCTTACAACTGTTGAGCCCTCAGGAAAAACGTATCTCATTTCTCTGAGATACCTCATTGAAAAAGCCATACTCTACACTCCTGGGTTAATTCTCCTGTGAGCAGGAGGGAAGATGACCTTTGCAAGAGGTACCACCTGTGAGTACAGATTTCAAAGTCTGAACAAAGTAGCTCTTTGTTCCCCCATACCCCCCTCTTCCTACTCAGGTTAGAAACAAGGAATCCCATAGTAACGATAACGGCAATGATGATGCTTTTTGTCCAACTGAAGACATTCTCTGCACTTTGATGCGTTCATTTGCAAATGTGGATGGTCAGTTACCTTCTGGAGTTGACGGAGACAAATCAGAATCAATGTGCAGAGCAACACTGGGCTGCAATAAATGGTGTGTATTATTTTTACATATCAGCCTGATTTGCTGGTGAACTACCATCCCTATTCGCCAGAGCAGGCAGCTCGAGGAGCTCAAATCAGCAACACAAGTAGCCTAGTTGGAGATGCCATGTATAAAAAATGAGGTTGCGGGGTTGCTGAAACACAGCAAAGTGCCTCCTCATCCCTGCATTTCCCTTTAATATTTGGATTCACGCTCCCTGGTGAACCTGTTGTTCCTAGCTAATGAGTCAACCCAGATGGGGTTTCTAATTTGCATGAGTGGCCGCATGTCAATGTGGCTCTTTGAAAAGTTGCTGGTGTCAGTCTCCAGGTCAGCCAGAAAAGAACCATTTGCAGGTAAAATAAAGACTCCTTAACATCTCCTACAGGATGCAATTCCATCACAAGCTACCTGGGGCATAGTGCATCCTCCACAGGGGCCAGTTCTCTTCCCTTTTGATGGGTAGCGCTGGATTTTCTTCGTGTTTGTGTTGCTTGATTAAATGAGGTTAGGTAGAAGCAGGCTTTTAAGCGTCTTGCACAGCTTGAAATGACACGGGTAATTTAAAATCTCAGACCAGAAAATCTGCCGTGCAAAATCACACTGCAACAGGGGTCTCCGCAGAGAGAATTTTTCTAATTGGCAAGCCCAGATCCGACAGCCAGTTCCAAGCAGTCGGAGGGAGAGGACAGGTCTTTCACGTAGAGAGATCAAAGCGTGGTATGAACACTCACTGGGGAACCCGAGGCCCCAGCTTTCATCTCCGACAGACTGGGTGTTAAATACCAGATGCTCCACTTACCAGTGGTGTGTTCGGCAATCCATTGTACCTCCCCGAGCATTGGTTTTCTCATCTTAAAAATCAAGGGTTGTGAGGAACAAATGGGACGCTGCAGATAGAGTGCCTAGCACGGTGCATGAGACGCTGTAAGCATCAATTCCTTCTAAAATGTAGTTGGAACTATTCTCCCCATTGGGACCAGAGGTTGCTAATGGGAAGCAGACCTAGAACGGGGCGGGGGGGGGAGGGGAGAAAGGATCCCCATGTCCACCCAGCTAGTTCGCAGGGTTCACAAAAGAACACGAAACTGCTAATTTTGGTGCATCATCTAATCCATGATACCAATACACTTGGACATAATTGAATTCTAGGATATATATTGATCCTAAGTGATAAGATACTCTACAAGTAGGTGGATAAAATTATCTTATTGTTGCTTTTGGAGACCCCATAAATATTTACAATAACAACCACAATATCAGAGCAAGAGTGAAGGAAGCCGCCGGCCCTTGCAAACCGACCCCGAGTCAGGCATCCCACCAGGTGTTGTACGTGTGATGTGAGATTCTACCTGGACAATATTCAGAAACGATGGTCATTATCTCCTCCACTACTCCTATGTGGAAGCTGGAACTCCAAAGAAGCACACCTCATTCACAGACTTAGAGAGCATAAACACAAGTGATATGCAAGCTCATGCCTAGGAAACCCCAAAGACACAAAAGTATTCTTCAAATTGGGGTCCACTTATACATACTGTCCACCAACAAATGTGGCTAGGCTACAGTGATGGTCATAACAGCATAAAGAGTTCAAGCATTAAAAAGTCATACCAGGGGGCCCTTGGGTGGCTCAGTCAGGTAAGCACCCGACTTCAGCTCAGGTCGTGATCTAAGGGTCCTGGGATCGAGCCCCTAGAGGGGCCCCCTGCTCAGCAGGGGGTCTGCTTCTCCTTCTCCCTCTGCCTCTCCCCCTGCTCATGCTCTCTCTCTTTCCCTCTCTCAAATAAATAAAATCTTTTAAAAAATTAAAAATTTAAATTTAAAAAAAGTCCTACCAGTGACAGTGATGGAAAAAGCCATCCCAGGCTTTTTCATAATCTTGCTACTTAGTTGTGGTCAACTGAACGGACCTACGTGGGGACAAGGTACCACAACAGAGGTCGAGGCCCCAGAAAAATGACCAAACAGTCCCCGCCCTCAAGGAGCTTACAGTCTAGTAGAGAACAAACTCACTTCGCAGCTAGTAATATAATTCTAAGGAGGCTCTTGGAGTTTCCAAGAGGATGAGATAGAGGGCAAGGTTAGCTCAGAGGAGGAAGATCCTGCCTCGGTGGGAGGCAGGGATGAATGAAAACTGGTCCCTAAAAGACAGCAGAGTGCGCGGGAGGGACCTCTCACAGCAAGGAACAGGAACGTGAGCTGGGAGGTCCAGGCCAGGAATGACAGCGGAGTGGCCGCTTACGTTTCTTCCTTCCCTGTAATCAAGGTGCTGGGAGTTCAAAGCTCCAGCTGCTGGTTTACGCGGTTCAGGGCAATGTCCCTCGGTAGACGGTGGACGGCAATCCACCGTTCACCCTGCAAGAGCAGAGCGAGCGCGGCCGGAGGCCTCTCAGCCTCCCGGCCCACGGCAGGCGCACAGAGAACACTCACCGCCCCACCACAATCTCCTCAACACTTCCTGCTCAAGCGCACTGCCCTTGCCCGATAAAACTAGTACCATCACTAACTCCCGAGCACTGAGTCTTGCCACATGCCATTGCTCAGCCCAAGAGGACACCCCTTCTGTCGGCTTCAGTGAACCACCTGAGTATGGCGGTCTTCATTTTATTAATGAAAGAAACAGGTTCACAGAGGTTCGGTGGCTTTCTCCAGGCTCTGCTGCTAAGAATTAGTTCAGAGCAGTTCTCTCCGTCCTCAACACCCGTGCTCTGTCCTTGCCTCCCCACCCCACGTGTTCTTAGCAGGACTTCTATTCTGGGAGTTTGAGGAAATCAATCATCTCCATGGTGAGCTGTCAGCCTCTCTCAATAAATCT
>CM052900.1:771361-818757 GCA_028534135.1 Potos flavus | reverse complement strand
AGGTCTGATATCTAAGATCTATAAAGAGCTCCTCAAACTCAACACTCAAAAAACAGATAATCACGTCAAAAAATGGGCAGAAGACATGAACAGACATTTCTCCAAAGAGGACATACAAATGGCTAACAGACACATGAAAAAATGTTCATCATCATTAGCCATCAGGGAGATTCAAATCAAAACCACATTGAGATACCACCTCACACCAGTTAGAATGGCCAAAATCAACGAGACAGTAAACAACAAATGTTGGAGAAGATGTGGAGAAATGGGAACCCTCTTCCACTGTTGGTGGGAATGCAAGTTGGTGCAGCCACTTTGGAAAACAGAGTGGAGATTCCTCAAGAAATTAAAAATACAGCTACCCTATGACCCTGCAATTGCACTGCTGGGTATTTACCCCAAAGATACACATGTAGTGCAAAGAAGGGCCACATGTACCCCAATGTTCACAGCAGCAATGGCTACAATCGCCAAACTGTGGAAAGAGCCAAGATACCCTTCAACAGACAAATAGATAAAGAAGATATGGCCCATATATACAATGGAACATTATGCCTCCATCAGAAAGGATGAATACCCAACTTTTTTATCAACATGGACGGGACTGGAGGAGATTATGCTGAGTGAAATAAGTCAAGCAGAGGCAGTCAATTATCATATGGTTTCACTTACATGTGGAGCATAAGGAAAAACACGGAGGACATTGGGAGAAGGAAAGGAAGGGTGAATTGGGGGAATTCGGAGGGGGAGATGAACCATGAGAGACCGGACTCTGAGCAACAAACTGAAGGTTTTGGAGGGGAAGGAATGGGGGGTTGGGTGAGCCTGGTGGTGGGTATTGAGGAGGGCACATATTGCATGTAGCACTGGGTGTGATGCACGAACAATGAATCTTGGAACACTGAAAAAATCAAATTAAATAAATAAATAAATATTATTTTAAAAAACAGATAAATAAAAGCAGGTCTAAAAGTAGGCATTATTCCAGAATACATATGAGAAAAGAGGATCAGAGACACTGACTGACTTCCCCAAGGTCACACAGCAAAGATGCAGGGGAGCTGGGATTTTAAACCAAGGCTTATCAGACTCTTTGAACTCCAGAAAGTTTCAAAGATAAGACAACACAGTCAATCCTGAGTAACCCCACATTGATGACCAATTAGTGGATATCTGAAAAAAGTCTTTACTCTCGAGTCACCCGTCATTTTCTGGTAATAGGCTGGGTTGAAGCTGGGTCTCTCGCAGTAGGCTGGGTTGAAGCTGTGACGGAAGAAAACTAGCAGAATCTGGGCAGGGCCCCATAGAACTCCCAAGATAGTCATGGCCCCTGGTATGTTGCCATGGGATTCCTCTGGAAGAGGAAAGTCAAAAGTCCTGGAAGCATGGCCACCCCTAACTCACCTGTGGCCTCTGTCGAGTCGCCCAACGTCCCCAGGCTTCTCTGTCTGGATGTTCAAAATAAGGAGATCGGACTACAAAGTTCTGAAGCCCAGACTTAATTCCTGTTCCAAGCTGACCAAGGAGACGTCTGCAGCGCTTGAAACCAATCTTCAAATTCCCAGGGAGCCTGAGAGCCATGTTTCCATGCTTATTTGCAAGAGAAAGTGAAAAGGACAGGTGCAAATAAGAGACTGTCCACTGGTCTGATTAATGATGTTCGCAGTGGGGAGGTGGCCAAGCTTGGCTTTGCGCTTGGACTGCCTGGCTCCTAGTCTGAGGCTTGGGTGCCACATTCCCTGGAATCCAGGTGACCCCCTCCACTAGCCTGAGATTGATCCCTCTGGTCTGCAAGGAAAGGATGCTTCTGTGAGCCACTGCCCAGGGCGTACAGCTTTCCCATGACACCGCCACTCCCAGGGGCTCAGATGGGCCCTTCTCTCCGGTCGGGGCAAAAAAGACTGCACCTTCTACCGCCCATTCCTTCCACCTGGCTCCTCGCAAAACCCCAGGGATATGTGAGCTGCGTTTTCAAGGGAAGTAGGAGCTCAGCAAGAAACACACTTACGACAAAAACAGTGATTTTCCTCTCATCCCCAGTTAAGAAATCAGCGGAAGTGTGGCAGGCAGAAGAGCCTGGCCGGTTAGATGACTTGTTTCAGGAGCTGCAGCCACACCCAAGGAGGGGGGCAGCGAGTGGGAGGGGGCGGGGGGCAGCCTCTTCTCCTACCCTAACGTGCTGTGGTTTTGCACACACCTCCTGTTCTCACACACCGCCGCACCTTTGCACACATGCCACCGCCCCTCCTCGGGCTGCGAGCCTCCGATGTCCAGGGATTGCCCTCACATGTCAGGACTCAGCTCAAAGCCTCCCTCCCTGCCACCTGCAGAGTGGGCCCCACCTGTTCCCATCCTCTGCTCTCTAAGTGTCTTTGCGCTGAGGACTGGGCCTTCCCACGGCCTGCCTGCCTCCCAGGCAGTCTGTCCCCAGTAGAATCCTATCTCCCGGCTCCTTCCTGCTTCCCCCAGCCATCCCTGTCCCTTGCCAGGGATTAGGAAAGGATTAAAACACGCATTTTATCTATTCAACCCCAGCCTCTGGCTGTGAGCTCCTTGCCAGAAGAACCTGCACCTTACTGATGTCTACAGACTGCTTCCTCAAGCTGTTTATGGGAGGGAGGAGTGAATGACTTAATCCTAAATCACTCCGGGGGCCGAAGCTGACCACGGATTTCCCGATCCTGACCTCCCCCTCACTCTGACAATACTTCTGTATTTTCACATCACCCAGCAAATGGCTGTGGCTCTCCTTAGAAAATATTCACTCATTCAACTTTCAGTAACCAAGCAGGAGAAAATCAGGGTTCCATGCACACCACAGAATCTTACTTTGGTTTAAACTGCGGACGGTATGTACGTGTGTCTCTATTCAAGCAGAGAGGTGTGTAAGTTTTCTAAAAGTTCAGTAAACTTTTCAGGAATAGGCTGTGTGTTTCTCTGCATTTTCTAATTTACATAAATGAATACGCATTTTTGTGCAACGGGATACATGCAGTGTGGACCTTGGGAAGTTCCCCATAAAGCACTAGACAGGAATTACAGAGTCCAGGGTGGTCTTCTGAGCCTCAGTTTACAAACTGGTCCAAACTGGTCCCCATGGTGAAAACCCTCATCCCAGAGTCATGGGTAGGAGTCTGTGAAGCCAGACGAGCCCCCCATGCCAGCCGCCCAGCACGGAGCCCCGGCGCCGGGTGACAGACGGCCCAGGGGCCCCCGGAGCTCCGTGGAGACTGTGTCACACTGCAGACACACGTAGTGTTGTAAACGATTTCTCGCCCACCGTCTGCCTTCCAACTCCGCCTGTTTGTGCAATGTGTCGTGTGTATTTTTAAGACCCCAAATAATCATAAGAATGTTAGTGGCTATGTGGCAGTAATTGAGATTTGATAAGACAATTGCATCGTGTTTACTAAATGAACTAAACATACATGGTACACGTAAACAATGTGGACCGCTAGTCACCCCACCTCTAGTCACCGCTTTGCTGCCCTGAAGCCAGGCGGCCAGGGACGGGCTGGGGTCAGGAGCGGTGACACAAACACCTCCGCCACGCTTCCAGGGTGTCGGGAAACGGGGGAAGGGGTGGGGGAGTCCAGCCAAGTGCAGTGAGCTTTGAGCAAACGGGGCCCAGGGTTTGCTGAAGCCGTGACGGGAACGTTCTGTCCGCTGAGGGCTGCAGCATCTCGGTTAAAACTCCAAACATCTGGAGGCAATCTCTCCCTGCTCCTGCTATAGGAGAGCCTCCCCCACTCACCCCTCCCACCCACACCCCTCAGGCAGGCCCCTGGTGCCCCTGACAGGGCTGGCCTCCAAGGAGAAGGGCCCTGGGCTTCTAGTCCAGCAGCAGGGGAGGTGGGCGGGCGCAGGGGAGGGGCGGGTGGAGGCTGAACCGTGTCCCCGCCGCCGTCCAGCCCAGCCTGCAGCGGGCAGGGCCCCTCGATTTGATTTCCTCACAGTCCACCTGGGATCTCCGGGAGCCGGGCCTAACTCCTCATTCAGGGACGGGCAGGAAGCACTAAGAACACCTTTCCTCCCAATCACAGCCCTTCCGTGGGACCTTGACCAGAGGGCCACGGAGAGCAGGCCACGGGGCTCTGGGACAGCCAGGGAGGGCAGTCTGACACTCACACACAGAGCGTCTCTGCCCCCGGAGCAGGCAGCACCACCCAGCCCGCCCTCCACACCCCCACGGCCAGAGAGCCATCGGACGGTCTCCTGAGACAGGTGGCATCTGAGAAGAGACGAGAAAATCTGAGCAGGGGCTAGCCAGGAGAACATCACAGGTGGAAAGGATGCTCCCAGCAGGTGCTCGGATAGGTAGTAGCCTGGATGCCTTCAAGTAAGATATTCTGCTTTATTCTTTGTTGAAGGCTGTTTGCTCATGTGTAAAATAGGAAAGATAATATCTGCTGCTCCAGGATAATTAAATGAAACGATGTAGATAAATGCCTGGCTCCATCCCTAGGATACAGCAAGGGCTGAGCACAAGCTGGTTCATTTTTTTTTTCCTATTACCTACTTGATACATGCATCATGAGAGGGAGAGCCAAGGAACAAATGAATGACTATGCGGACAGAAGGATGGATAAACTCAGCAGAGCTGCTTCTGTGGCCCCATAGAAGCGACCTCTCTGCAGGCTAAGACATACAAAGTGTAGCCAGCAAGGCAAAGCACGCAAACCTGAAATTGGAACAACATGGGAGCTGGGGGACGCTGACCCCTATGTAGTCGAAAATCCACCTGTCACTTACGACTTCCGGTAAAATTAACTGCTAACAGCCCCGTGTTGACTGGAAGCCTTCCTGATAACATATAGTCGATAAACACACATGCTGTGTGTTCTATGTATTATATACGGCATTCTTACAAGAAAGCAAGCTAGAGAAAAGAAAACGTTCCTGATTAAGAATGTCATTAAGAAGACGGGGCACTTGGGGGGCTCAGTCGGTTAAGCCTCTACCTTGGGCTCAGGTCATGATCCAGGGTCCTGGGATCGAGTCCCGCATCGGGCTCCTCACTTAGTGGGGCGTCTGCTTCTCCCGCTCCCTCTGACACTGCCCCCAGCTTGGTTCTCGCTCGCTCTCTCTCCGATTAAATAAATAAAAAATATTTTAAAAAGAAGGAAAAGAAAATACATTGACAGCACTGTCCTGTACAAAATCTGTGCATCGGTGACTCTGCGCAGTTCAGATCCGTGCTGTCCAGGGTCCACTGTACAGAACATTCTAGCATCGCCGGGGGCGAGCTGCAGGTGTCTACGCTGGCTGTGCCGCCAACCAGCAGTACTGATCCCCCAGGCAAACCGCGTAATAACCACAACGATGACAATGATTTGTAATGTATCGGGAACAGTGCACACACACATAATTTTTTGTTCGCAAAAGCCCTAGGAGGTAGGCGCTCTCATTATCTATATTTTTCAGATGTGGTGAAATAAACTAACATGTTTGTGGTGATCCTGCTCTGAGATCTTGGGGCCACCGATGAAACCGGTCACTCCAACATTGAAGCCGAGGTCGGGCCGCTGAAATAATCTCTGAGTCCCTTCTGTTCTCATCTGAGAAGTAGCCTCATTCACATGATATTTCAAAGATGGAAACAAGCCACCCAAGACACAACAAGACACGGAGGACTGAGTACCAACAGACACAGACACACGCTGTCACGCCCCCTTCCTTCACCGGCGTCCTCCTCCTACGAACGAAGGCTACCCGACAACCAGAACACAAAGCAGGTCGCTATTCCCGCTCACTGATCGAATCCAACTCAGAACGACTTTGCAGATCTACCCTTTTGATTGAAGAGGACCAGGAACTTGGGGGGAAGGAACCATTCCCCCCGGGATGTGCTTTGGAGCACTGGCATCACACAGCCACTCTGTGTGTGTGTACACGCGTGTGTATGTGCACATGCGCCCACGTGCACACACAACGTGACACGGTAGGCAGAGAGCTACGGCTGCAGAGAAAACCCCCAAAGAAGGATATAGCAGCCTGCCTGTGTGGGACCAAGGCTCCCCCGAACACACATTGGGATATTTTAGTGATGAGAGAGAAAGGGCCTGGATTAGCAATCAGGAAATGGGAGATCTGGGAAGACTCTTCACCACCCAGCTGTCTGAGTATTGACAAGGCCAATTTGTATTTTGTTTTTTGTATTTTGTTTTTGTTTTTGTTTTGAGAGCGAGAAAGTGCAAATGGGGGGAGGCGCTGAGGGAGACGGAGTGAGAGGATCTCAAGCAGACTCCCCGCTGAGTGTGGAGCCTGATGCAGGGCTCCATCCCACGACCCTGAGATCGTGACCTGAGCTGAAACCAAGAGTCAGACGCTCAACCGATGGAGCCCCCCGGAGGCCCCGGGAAAGGGGAAATTCGGACCCAGGACAGACACGCACAAGGGAAGGTGAGGTTCGGAGACCCAGGGCACCACGTGAGGATGGAGGCAGGGAGCGGGATGCCTCTGCAACCCTAAGACCACCAGATGGCCACCAAAGCCAGGACAGAGGCCGGGGACAGCCTCAGGAGGGACCGCGTCCGCCAGCACCTCGAGCTCAGACGTTTGGACTCCAGGCCTGTGAGACAAAGCCATTCTCCTGTGCAAGCCACCCCACATTTGGCACTGTTCTGGGCAGCCTGGGGAAGCCAAGACACCCCCAAGTCCTGCATGGTTACAAGAGTTACCTCTGATTAACGGGGTGTTCTTTCCTGCAGGTCCTGGAAGGGACCCCGGACTCCCTGACGTGACGCTCTAGGCGCCCACCACGCTGGAGCAGGGAATACGCCGCCCCCTCCCCTGTCCTTGTCAACCGCAGCCTTCACTTCTCGGTTCCTTTCATTCAGTTAACACTTGAGGAGCCCCTACCATGAGCCGGGCCCAGTTAGAGACTCCTGAGTGACATCAGGGAACACACCAGGCGTCCCTCCTTCCAGGAGCTTCCGGCTCACGGTGGGGGAGAGGGGAAGGCAGACACCATAGAGTATATCAACAGAGCAAGGTAAGAGCATTCACAGGGCTGGGAGAGTTGCTGGGGGGACTGCGGTTTGGAGAGAAGGTCAGGGCAGGCGTTTCAATTTGGACGTCCTGATAAGAGTCTCCAAGTTAGAGATCTGCATGTTGAGCCGTGATCTCAGGAGCATCCCTGTGGGAGACTGAAGAAGGGAGGACTGGGGGGCGGGAGAGATGGACAGAGATGTAACTCGAACAGGAGATGGGGTCAATCCATGGGAGCCCAGAACCTGGGATGGTCCATCAGAGATGCCCCTGATCAGGGCGAGGGGACAGCCCTCTGCAGCGCTCATCAACCAGTCACTGGACGTCAACAGCCCCAGAGCAGGGGGAGGGGGGACATGCAACATTGGGCAAGGTGGAGACTTCCTATGGGGGTAACCTCCCTGAGGAGGGACCCAGCAGCAGGCGCCCAGCCATACAGCCAGAGACCCCCGGGCAGCAGGTGACAGCAGCCGCTATGGGAGGGGACTCCCAGCAGTGCTTTGAAAGAGTGAAGGGGAGAACAGTCCAGACATTAGGAACCGCCACCACAAAGGCTCTACTGCAGGACCATGTCTGGTACGATCAAGGAGCTACAGAGACACGTCTCTGGCAGGCGGGACATGAAGGAGGGGAGCATAAGTGTCCATCGCAGGGACTCTGGCTCCACTCACAGCAAACTGAAGAGCTCTTGGAGAGCTGGAGCACAGGAGTGTCGCTTTAGAAGGACCATCACGTCTCTACGTTGTGGGGGACCAGGGATGGCCAAGGGTGGCCTCCGGGAGACCAAACAGGGAAGAGGATCGTATGGATCCAGACAGGACAGATGGTGGCTTGACCAGGGCACTGGCAGTAGGGGTGAGAAATGTCATCTTCCAGATGCATTTTGCAGGGGGAGCCAACAGGAGCTCTGGCTGCAGTGACATGAGGTGGGAGGCAGAGAGAAGTCGAGAATTGCTCTCTGATGTTGATCTCTGCCACCGGGGGACGAAGTTGCCATTAACTGAGGTGGGGTGACTGGTGGAAGAGGTCTGGAGGGAGGGTGGGAGATCGGGTGTTCGGTCTGGGTGTCGTTCGGACAGCAAGATGACAATGAGTCCAACTCGCGCGGGGCAAGTCTGAAGTCTGGAAGAGGGAAGAGGCCGATGACACACGGATGGCATTTAAACCCAGGGGACTGGACAGCCCAGGAAGTGAGTGTCCATGGAGGAGCAGTGACAGTGGGATTGGTTAAAGCCTGTGATGCTGAACGGGACGCATTTTAATAAGGGGCAGGGTACTTTGCCTTAAATATCACGAACCATACAGGGTCCTCTCGACCTGCAGTTTATTCCTTGTATTCAGTAACTACAGCTCAGCCGATGGACCCCGGGCCCCTCCTGGGACCCAGACATCCATTCGTCTTCTCTCCTCCTCTTCTCCCTCCCTGCTGCCTCTAAACGCTTGAGTCTAAAGATGTATCTCCATTGGAGAGGGAAGAGACAGGAAGAAATCCCATCTCGGCCTCCACGCCTATGCCTAATCCTTACTGCCCGATCTGTTTTCTCAATACCTTGCGCTGGGAGAGTCCTGGGAACCATCCCAGCTATAAATAAAGCACACCGGTTCCATTTCATTACGGTTTCTTCTGGTTCTACAGCTAAGTCATGGGAAGACAGAGATCAGTGGTGGGATCTGTGCTTTCTACAAAGCTTGGAAATTGCTAATCAATAGGATTTGCAGTTCGGTAAGAGAGCTCTTTGTCACACGGCTCTGTAAATGTCTCCTGCGTCATCACTACCCCGTCCGTTCATATAAGTAACCTCACCCAGTAACTACGAATTCAAATATATGCCCGCCAATCCTCTTCCAGGCGGACACTGCTCCTCCTGCTGCAGTCTCTGCCCTGCCCTTCTGATCCAAATCTGATCACGCACCTGCTTACAACATCCCCTACTCACCCCTCCTGCACCGAGCCCACAAGAAAAAGTTCTAGCTCCTGGGTTGCACTTCCGCCTCTGCTGGGGCCCTCTCAGTCCCCCTCGCCCGCCCCAGCAGCATCAGCTCAAAGAGGAGAGTGGGTAGTGAATGGCCACGCCCATTGGCTCTGCTTGGCTTGATCACACTGACCAGCAAAACCCAGTTCGGGAGTTCGCTCTCCCCAGTCTCTGGGGAGATTCTCCTCTGCGGGGCCAGCTCCCATCTCTGCATACCGGGCTCTCTGGCTCCCTGCTCCCATCATACAAGCAAACTACTCTGACAAAGGCAAACTTGGACCACCGGAGGCCCAATTCAAGACACTCTGGGTCCCCGCATCCTTTGATCCGTCTGCAGCACGTGACCCAGGGGATGCTCCATTCTCCAGGCTCTCGCGTTCCCTTCTGCCATCCCTCCTCTCTGCTGGTGCTTCTGACACCGCTTCAACAGTTCAGCTCAGACACTTTGGCATGTTTCTCCACCTTCAGATGTATTGAAATGGTGATTTTTCTCTGGGAGTCCCGCCTTGCCAACAGAATACACAACAGTGTTGATCATCCTGGCTTTGCAGACAGATGGCCGTGGATTCAAACCCTAGCTGTGCTGTGGGATAGCCAGGTATACCTCCGGGCCTCAGTTTACCCACTTGGAAGATGGAAGCAATAATCTCTAACTCACAGAGCTGTCCGTAGCACCAGGTGAACTGATTGTCCTAAAGCTCCTGACACACGTCTGAGCTCACAAAGTGTCACAAGTCACCAAACACCCAGGAGCTGATCAATCGCAGCCCAGATTCCTGCCTGGCCTCTGACTCTGCTCCCTTGTGGCCTCCGGACCTGCGGACTCACATCATCTACCCTGACAGCCCGGATCCCCTCCCCCTGCACTTCATCTACTAATTCACCCAAGGGGACAGCTGGTGTCCACTGCAACCCCTCTCTCCCCCTCCACATTACATAAAAGCCCCAATTCTTCCAATTCCACTGCTTCAGCATTGCCTAAGTATTCTCCCTCTGAGCTATCCTCACCACCGTCATCATTTTCCCCACCCCAAGTATCCTCCTCTTTCCTTCCCAAGAGTCATTTCTACGATCCCCCCAATCCGCGTCTCCCTTCCTTCAACTGCCCTGTAACCCTCCCTTAGCTACGAGGTGCCGTCCTGGCTCCAGGACCCAGCAAATCTGCCCGGCACAATGACCAGGACTAGCACCCCCCCCCCCCCCAGTCTACGGATAAGACCACCTCTACGCAGCCTTCCCAGACACCGCGGCACCCTCCGAGAGACGTCACACTTTTTCCTTTCCAGGCCTTTGCACATGGGGGTCTTAAAGCCTGGGCTTCCCTCTCAGTCTTTATGTGACTAGTGAGCCCCCTCTTGCAGGTAACCGGTCCTGATGCCTCCCGGGAGGGGGAAGGGCATCCTTGCTCGTGCTCTGCTTTCCTGTTCAGGATGTCACTCTCTTGACCTGCATCTCTAACTCCCACAGTCCGCTGTGAGCAACTTGAGTTCCTGTCTCTGTCTTTCTCCTGATTCTGCCAGAGTTCCTAGGGCAGCGCTGAGGAGAGCCAGAGCTCAGTGTCCCCTGGGCGAGTAAATTAACAAGTTTACAAGTGCATAGACAGAGGACCAGGAGATGATACCCATCTGCTTCCCACTAGGGGGGATGTGTATGGGAACTCCACGGGAGGGAGGCCACACATTCCCTCTTGAGGAAATTGACATCAGGGAAAGTTCTAGTGGGTAAGAAAAAGGGGGAGCAAATGCTCATCTATGAGGTTCTATTTAGGGGAAGAACTTTTGTCCCCGCCTGCCTGCCTGTCATTGGCCGGGAGGATTGAATTCCCCATAGGTCATCCTTTCATTGTGCACGGAAGAGATGCAGGCGGGTGGCAGGCAGCAACAAAAGCCAGTCTGAGCCTGATTTCCCCTAGGCAGTAGTACTCCGTAGCTCTGCTGTTCGCAGAATTAGAGCATGTACAGAAGGGGCGACACAGACCTCACGAGGTCTGAATACCCAGCCGGGCCCCAGGGAAACAAACATGCCTGGTGGGCTGGAGACAGAATGCCAGACTCTGGGGTCCAGGCACCCCCGAGGGAACCTCCCTCTGGCCACTGGCCAAGCGTGCAAACCTGAGCAGCCACGGAGCCTACCCGAGCCTCTGCTCCCTCTGCAGTGAAGGGATGATACTCCCTGTCGATTTATGGGATTATGAGAGGTTGTTTGTAGCGATACAGAATTTTTAAATTTTCTTCTCCAGTGAAATTCTGGTTGACTCCAGCGGGCTGAGACAGAATTCAAGAGATGGCTTCATCAAATGAAAGGAAAGAGAGTTTTTCAAAGAAAGCCGAGAATGTCACCTTTTGGGGAACACAGAGCGTGTTGATGAGCACAAAGATCTGCCTATTTTTAGAGAGAGCAGGAAAGGGCCAGCCTTCACCTGGTGACTCCCCTTTTCCCGGAAGTCCCCAAACAGGAACTTCAGAGACCCAAAAGTCTCAACATTACCAGGGGCTTAGAAGCATGAGAAGCCGCAAAATTACCATTTTCAGGGTAATTGGTTTTTATTATCAAGCGTGAAACATTTCCTGATTATAAAAAAAGGTCATGACAAATTCTAAATGATAAAACACATTCTACTATTTTTTAAAAATAAAACGATGTCCAAGAAGAGAGCACTGGTTAACCAAATTATGGTGGAACCCCGTAAGGGAATCCTTTGCAGCTAATAAACATAAAGGAATGCGCGGGGTTCCAGGAAGTGTTCCCAAAAGGGAAACAGAAAAAATAGAAAACAAACTGGTCTACTACATTTTTGTAAATGAAAACACGTGTGCCTATAAAATAGTGTTTGCTCAGTGAAAGAAAAGAGAGGGAAGGAGAGAAAGAGAGGGAGAGGAAGAGGGGGAAGGAAAGGGAGGGAGAGGGAGGAGGAGGGGGACAGGGGAGTGAAGAAGGGACAAGAAGAGGGAGAGAGGGAGAGGAAGGGGGACAAGGGGCAGGAGGGAGGGGGTAGGGATAGGGAGGGGGAGGAAGAGGGGAAGGGAGGGACCTGGAAGGGGGAGAAAGGGAGGGGGACAAGAAGGTGGAGGGAGAGAGGGGGACGGGAGCAGGGAGGGAGAGGAAGAGGAGGAAGGCGGAGTGGGGAGGGAGGGAAAGGAAGAGGTGAAGGGACAGGGAAGGGGAGGGAGGGAGAGGGGACAGGGAGAGGGAAGGTGGGAAGGAATTTTGATGATAAAAGTGATATGTGTAGTGTGAAAAATGAGGAAAAGTACAAGATGAAACTGTCACCATGATTCCTTCACTAGGCAAAATTATCTTATTTGTGTCTATGTGTGTAATTAAAAGTTTAAAATGAGGAAATCTGATGAAATGCAATTAAAAATTGCTTTTGAGCAATATTGGACAACCAACGGAACCAAACAAGAGCCGTTAAGGACCTCACTCCCTTATGCTTTCTACTCTGACCCAAGATCCATTCAAAGAACCTTCTAGAAAAGAAACATCTGTGATTTAGTATATCGCTATTGACTATATTTCACGAGAGTCCCCAAAGTAATTATTTCTTTAGAAATGTATTGCACATTGGAAATTGATACATGAGTAGACTTATGTGTGCTCACCACACACACACACACACACATGCACACACACGCACACATGCACACACACAAAGCAGCAACTAAGGGAGGTGATAAGTGTGTTAACGAACCTTATTGTGATCCCTTCACAATATAAACATAGGCCGGATCAGCACATGTACACCTTAGGCTTAATTAATGTTACAGGTCAATGATATCTCAATAAGGCTGGAGACAAAAGAAAGGTGACGTTTTCACTTTGTAGATCCCAAGGATGAGGTAAAGAAGAGGAAACCAGAATTCCCCCAGTGAGGCCAGTTGGAACCAACATGGCGTCCACTAAATTCTTTTAAGGGTTTTCTTTGAGAGAAAGAGAGAGCGAGAGCGTGCATGAGCAGGGAGAGGAATGGAGGGAGAGGGAGAAGCAGACTTCCCGCTGAGCAGGGAGCCCGATGATACAGGGCTGGATGTGGGGCTGGATACAGGGCTCGATCCCAGGACCCAGAGATCATGACCCACACCGAAGTCAGACACTTCAGCGACTGAACCATGCAGGTGCCCCTAAAAAATTTTAAAACCAAGAAGTCTTTACCTCTTCGTGGGGGATTAGTTGTGGCGACTATTAAAACACCTGCTTAAAACGTAGAAAGGAACACCCAATTCAGGCTCCCGCCAGATCAGGGGTCCGCTTCACACCATCCTGACGAACCCCGTGAGGTCTGGGCCTCAGTTCAACTAGGAGCTTTACAAACATCACCTGTCTTCTGATATGATCCCGCAAAACCAGTGAGGAAACAGAGACCAGAGGTTAGCAACTTGCGCACAGGCACCTGGCTAATAACAGAAAAAACAGAATCCAAATCCAGATCTGGGTCTGCGTTCCTTCTACTCTACCACCTTCGTGACCAGAGGCCTTCCACTCCCCTGAGAGGCCTTCGCAAGAACCACTTTGAGTTCAAAACTAGAAAGGGCCACACTGCCCGGGGGTTTCTGCCGCGCCTCTGATTCCCCCTGGGGGCGGCTCTGAGCTCTCCAGAAGCATGTTAATCTCTACGGGCCAAGCTGGGCCCCCTGGACGGGGTTCTTCTTCACAGGCCTGCTGAGCCTGTCCTCAGCCAGGGGTTAAGAGGATAAAAGGCTTAAAGCATCAAGCTCAGGAAGTCACAGATTCAAAGGCAAAAGAAGAAAAAAATGGGATGGGACCATTGTTGACAGGAACGTGGATTTGCTAGAAAAATAATCCAGCATCTCCCAAATGCATAAATACTTGCGGAACCGTCGTAGAAATAATTCTAATAATGCCTTTTTACAGGGAGGGGGAGATCAAATTTTTTATTAGAACTACAATTATGGAATTTTATTCTTAGAGACCATGAAGCCGACCCACATGCCCCGTGCTAGATGGAAACCTTGACTCTGAACGATAAAAATCCTGAATCACACTGACTTGTATAAAAGTAAAGGGAATCTGTCTGTCCGCACACATGGAAAGTCATGGGCCTGAAATGGTGCATTAGATCCGTGGTTTCTGTGCCGTGAAAATCGTACCCAGTGGCCATTCATCAGAGCGTACGCTCCGTCTTGGTGGCAAATGGACCACTGTCAAGGCCCTGGAGATACTCACCGGCGGGTCCGCATGCGCCCTGCCCTCCCCGAGCGATCCTGGCCTCTCCTTACCCAGCAATGCCGGGCACCCAAAAGGGCTCTCAACCCCTACAATCCCACTCCCATTCAAAAGTGAAGGAATGAATGAAAAGGACGGCAACATATTTTAATAAGAGAAGTGAGGAGAAGGATTGTTTCCGACAGTACCAGACAAATCAATTAATTGATCTCTGGCAAGCAAAGATAATTGTATTTCTGAGTCTATTAAGGCACATCAGGGCTGTTTAACTCATTTCACAGGGAGCTGGCTTGTCGCTGGCCATTAGGCAGTGATGGGGACGTCGAGGCATAAACACAAGATGGCATTTTCTTTCAGGAATCCCTTGACGTATGACTCAACCGTTTTCACTCTGGTAGAGAAAAGGCAGGTGAGTTTGTTCAAAGGGATTTTCAATCCTAATAGTTCCTAAGTGTCTGACCTTAGACATCAGATCTGATAATACTGACTGTAGGTCTTTCTGTGCCACTATTCTGTGGGTAGGACAGAATACATCTGTAATCACCTGAAACCTGGGGGCAGAAAATCTCCTAAGTGAGATTGTAGAGAAGGCGCGTAGGAAAGGCCAGGAGATGAAACTTAATGTCAGGGAAAACCTCACTCAGAAAGAAAGTCTGATGTAGAGCTTTGTCTGAAGTAAGCCTTAAAATGAAATCTGAATATATTTTCAAGGACAAATGTTGGCTCCCTCTCAGCAAACAATATTGGGAATGAAGGCTCACGTGCTCATAAATAAGTATGAATGAGATATTAACAAATTGATGACTACAAATATTCACATAGTGGGGGGTTTATACTTGTATGGTTTATACTTGTCCACTTAAGCATTTCCTTATAAGAAGACGGTTGTAAATGAAGACCTTCCCTTCTGCTTTCCGGCTTCCAGAATCCACACTGGAAAGCTAACATGGAGTCTCCTTGGGCTCTTGAGCAAGAGGCATCCATGTACAAAGGGAGGCAAGGTCTAGTCTCCTCCTGGGGAAGGGGAGATATCACAGTCCTGCTAAGAAGGAAGGGACCTGGGTCTATTCTCTTTGGAAGATGCGGTCTTGGAGCAAAGCCAAGGTTGCTCAGTGTGGACTCCTCCCTTGGTCCGAACGCAGTCATTTTCCGCCTGGGACCCACGTGGGAAACTTGACGAGTGCTGGTGCCTGGGGTCCCGCTCTAGAAATTGTTTATTTCATTAGCCTGGAGGGTGGCTGTTTCGGTTCTGCAGATGACTGCAGCACACAGCCTAGGTTGATACTGTCCTAGAAACTTCCTGTGCTGTTCCCCCAGACTCAGCTGGAGAACATGCAAAGACGTGGTTTTCTGAGCCTCAAAACCAGAGATTCTGACTTGGTAGGTCTGGGATAGAGCCAAGGGTCTGCACCTCTAACAGAAGCGTAATGGTGGCACTCCTGCCCACGGGCCACACTCTGACACGCACTGATGTAAACAGTAGGTCAGCAATCAGAATCTGTTTCCTCACTGTTGGTATCATTTAATGAAGATCCATGGGACCCCATCTGAGTTGCAGGAAGTTCTCAAAGAAGCAGAAAGTTCCATCAGGGCAAATACGAGCTGTCATGGGTCTCCGAGGAGACGCCAGGCTCTGTGCCACGTCAGGCACAGGCCATACAGTCAGGTGAGATCGGGTCCTTACCCTCAAGGAGCCTCAAGCTACTTGACAAGAAGACAAAGCCAGACAGGCCATCGCCACTATGCCCTTCTGCAGCCTGGCCCTGTCCCCCACCACTGATGTCCCAGAACGTCTGTGGCACTGATATTAACATCCCTATAATCACCAGTCTAACAAGAGACAGGCTGCGGTAAGTTCTGTGATCCTCCAGTTTCCCCTTCCTACTCTTCGCTTCCCTGTGGCCTTCCAGGTGGGCTTTCCTGACACCACCGAGCCATTCCGTGATCCTGCCCTCCCAGGTCCTCTGCACGGCTGACTCCCACCCTCTTTTCAAGTGACAGCTCTGGGCGATCTCCTCCTGGGACACCTTCTCTGACTCTACCACAGAGTGGCTTCCCCTGCTGTTTCTCTTCATAGCATCCGAAGCCTGTCTTTGTCCCAGAGCTTCCCCTACCGGGTGGTCATTTCCTGTGTGTGCATCTGCCTCCCTCCTTAGCTGGTAAACACTCTGCGGGCAGAGTCTCTCATCTTCATGTTTCTAGAGTCTTTTACAACAGCATCCGCTTACTAGTGTTTATAGGAATGACTGTGCGAGTGGATGGTGGAATGAAACCTAGGAGAGGCAGGCTTTTAAAAATATGGGAATGAGGGATTCCTACAAACTGGGCTGAATACAGTAGATAAAGATCAGTCAACAGTCTGGACAGGAGATTATATTTAAGCTAGAACTTAATAGGGTAGAATTTTCAAGGTCGATATTACAAGGAGGACATTCAAGAATGATCTGAGCACAGACAATAAAGTGCGGAAATTTAAGGTCAAACCATTCAGGTTTTGAACACTAAGCCGGGTGAGAGCATGAGCAAGCTGGAGGGTTGTAAACAGGAAAGCAAGGTGGTCACATTATTGGTAGTGATGACAACTTAGGTATCATCACCAGATACCAGGCACCAGGCTAGCTGTTCTGCATATATTAGCTCATGCAATTAATACCATAAGACTTCTGATTACTCTGTGAGACTGTGTCATCACCATTTTACAGGTGACAACATGGTGGCTCAGAGTGTTTTAAAGGGACATTTTCACACTCTCAGAGCCTACAAGGGGCAGAGTGTGGCTTCACATTCAGGTCTGACCCCCATGCCAGGCTCCTCAGTGCCTCCCTGCCCCTGCCCTTTCTGTCAGGATGAGTCTTGCTGCTAACCATGGGTTGACAATTCACAATGCGTGTTGACTGGTTTCAGGAGATGCTTCTCCTTGGAGAATTTGCTTCAGTCAGTATAGACTTTGGAGAAATGCAAGTTATTGTTTGCTCAAAGCAAACATCACCAAAAGGCAATATGCATTCTGGGACTAGAAAAACCATCCACAAACATAAATGTACTAGAAGCAAGTAATCCCCGATCGGGGCAGAATCGCATGCAATATTCTTAGTTCTGCATCCATGTGGTTTTGACACAGGGTCTCACAACGAATCGAGTGGGGGTGTCTACCTGGCCAGAATGGGCAGTGATGATTTGGGACGTCGGGATGGAGGTACAAGGGACATGTCTCATTATCTGGAGAAACTGCTGAAATGTGGATGCGCACAGTCAAATTCAGTCTGTAGAAGGGCACTTCCCTTCCTTTGCAACCCCTAACTCTAATTTCTACCTCCCAAGGACCTTTGGAGCATATGCCCAGACCCAAAAACGGGCCAGCCTCCCCAAAAGCTGCCTTCCTTTTCTTCAATGACACACAGAAACCCTCCATTTTCTTTCAAGTGGGGGGCACCTTGCCCGCTA
This sequence comes from Potos flavus, assembly GCA_028534135.1. NCBI lineage: Eukaryota > Metazoa > Chordata > Mammalia > Carnivora > Procyonidae > Potos > Potos flavus. Next base: position 801,163 of record CM052900.1, on the reverse strand, counting down.
GGCTTAGATATCAGTCATCACTTCCTCGTGGAGTGTTTGCTGGGTAAAGTAACTACATCTCACCATGAGCATGGCTCCTGCGGGATTCGGAGCGGGAAAACCCTTGGTGATTGAGCAGCTGTCAGGCGCCCCTCGGAAAGATGCAGAACCCTGGCTGGCACTGTAGCTAGCTTATCCATGGCTCCCTGCAGCCTGGACCCAGGGGACTGGAGACTCTTAACTTCAAGTCTTACCGCTGACAGGGCTCTAGAGATCTTAGAACCCATTCTATCCCCGTAAGAGGATGCCCCAGACTGTTCATGGCCAAGGCTGCTATAAGGATGTTTGATCATAAGATTATGCCCTCATCCACGTCAAAGTACCAACACCATGAAGTGCTGGCATGGAGAGCTAGAAGAAATTTGTGAGAGCCCTTGTTCCACTAGACTCGTGGTCACCAACTGCCAATGATTTCATACTTACAGTAAAAACATCGTCAAGCATGCAACTCCAATATACTTATATTGATTTATAATCCCATACCCATACGATTGCATACTCCTATGCAATATGCATCGTAAGCATCGAAAAGGATCTTTTAAAAGATGAGATAAGGAATGAAATAATCCATGTTTTAAAAATTAATTACTTTTTATATTAAAGGAACATATAACCTTTTTGCTCTTACTAAAATATGCATATAAGAGTGATTCGATGTTCTGGTTTTAATTTAGTCTAATTAAATATTAGACTTTGGTGGTGAGCATGGCTACACAAGAAAACTCCCCAAAACACACAGACCTAGAGGATCTTAAGCTGGCTGAGTGAGTCATGGTTTCCACACTCGTCTGGTAAACTCCTTAACCAACTGCGAAGGGCCCTCTTCCAGTTCTGGGTGTGTCCCTTGAAATGTCCTGCTACTGGTGATGGTTTCATACAAGACTTAGTCAACACCTGAAGGCCCAGAATACCATTAGGATAAGATGTATCACGAAGAATTATGGTCACAAATCCAAATATCCAAGAGTTGGTTACGGAAGTTCAAATCTCTCAGCCTACTTATTTTCTAACCTGATCAGCTTGTCATTCCGCGTCATTCCATTCCTTGTCAGTGTGTGTGTGTGACGAGGCCTGTGCAGGAGAAGGTCAGGGTGCTTCTCTCCTCTCCTGCTGTCCACCATACTTTCATTAGTAACATTACCTTCAATTCATGATGGCTTTACAAGTTTTTAAGCCACTTGCTATTTTATGAGGGTTAGTGTAATTAAAGGAAGAAAACAATTTGCGGATGTGTGTAACTGCCCAGTCCCAAACTGCAGTATTCGGCAATGTGAGGGTGATGTCATCAACTCGTCTCTACTGTGGGAGGCCCTCTTTTATTGGATGCCAGAGTTACTGAGTAGAACTCACGACTAGGTACCATATGGACACACATTTTTCACACAGGGTCAGTCTGGATTCTAATTATTAATGGAGCTTGATTTCTCTCTGATTTTTTTTTAAGTTTATTTATTTATTTTTCAGAGAGAGAGAGAGAGCTCAAGCAGGGGGAGCGGAAGGCAGAGCAGGCAGAGGGAGAAGCAGGCTCCCTGCCGAGCAAGGAGCCCCAAGCGGGACTCGATCCCAGGACCCAGGGATCATGACCTGAGCTGAAGGTAGAGGCCTAACCCACTGAGCCACCCAGGTGTCCCTTCTCTCTGATTTTTTATGAGAAGAATTATAAGTGGAAGTTTTAATATTTTCTTCCCACATCTTAATGGATGTTTTGTGTAGCCTTGGGGAGAAGGCAGCCCCCTTTGGAGGCTTATATCACAGAAAACAAGCAACTCAGCCCTAGAAACCCCCTCTGCTACGTTAGAGATGCAGGCTGCTCCATCCCCCTGATCCCAAGTCACCCGTGGGGCGAAGTAAAGACACTGTCACTCACCCTATGGTTGGTGATGAGGATTTAGGAAATAATCAGTAGAAATGTCTAACACTATGATAGACATTCTCAAACGTGAACAGCAGAATAGGGGAGGTACCAAATGGGCTCCGGGAAGCAGTAACTGAGCCAGGCCTCGGGACGCCGGGCCCCACGCCCAGACTCTTCTCACTGCACCGCACAACTTCTGATCAAGTGAGCAGGGTCCGCCCGATGGTGATGAGCTTCTGGAGGACGCAGAGAGCTTTGCTTCCTCAAAACTCAGCTCCAGAACCCCGGCCAGAAATGAGGGCCCCCGTCCCTAGAACATAGCTGTCCCAGGATCATTGCCTGTTCCCCTCACCACCTGATTCAGGTCGCCTACCACAATGTCCCAGCCACTGAATGTCACGTCACGGAACAAGAAGCAGCATATACGGGGGGGCACTGGAAACACTGACTTCTGAACGATCCTTTTGGAACTGGAGACTGACCCGGGCAGCAGAGGGTAAAAGTGTGAGATCGTCTCTACTTCTCCACCCTGAGTCTAGACTGTCCTTGCACTTGGCTTTGGCCAACAGAAGGCCCCGGAAACCCCCCTCTGTGAGTCCGCAGGATGTTGTGTGTGTTTCCACTCCTGCTTGTAGGGCTCATCTGCTGCCTCCCAGCAGAGGGACCCCAACCTGGAGCAAACCACGGGGAGGGCGGCCAGGCCCTGGAATCCAGCTCAACCTGCCTGCCCTCAGAATCAGGAGCTGAATGGAAAGCTGCAGTTTTAAGCCCCGATGGTTAAGGCTAAGGGTGGTTTGTTACGCAGCAAAAACAAAACAATAGATGGAACCACTTAAAAGCATCAAGTTGAACAAAAATCAAAACGGCCGCACTGATGCTTCAGCAAAGCTTCATTTTAAAGTAACCTTCTTCGTCTCTTCCGCAAACCTCCCCTCCTCCCTTCTTAGACTTGCGTTTCAGGACTAAGGAGGACCCTGGCAGCCCGTCCACAATTCCTGCAGAAACCAGCTAGATCCAGCATCTCCTAATAAAACGGCCCAGCCCCTTCCTCTTGCAGATTTTTGAAGACCGTGGCTGCTGCCGCCTCCTTTGCCCCGCGCGGCAATAAAACTATTATTCCTCTTTATCCCCAGCTCTGTCTTGGAGTTGTATCCTGGCTCTGAAGCATGGAGGTCAGTTCTCCACAACATGGATACACCTATTTCGCGCTGTTAACTTGAGCACATCACCAATTCAGCTTCTATGAGCTTAGATTTCCTTGTCTGTAACCCAGTCCTTGCCTATAACCCAGGGAAAGCAGCGGCCGCCCCCGGAGAGCACAGAGCCCTGCTGTGGGACTCGATGCTTCACATAACCATTCCACGTGGTTATTATCTGCAGTGACCCCGAGAGGGAAGTCTATCCCAAAGACATATTGAGATCACACGCGTGCAATATCAAATTCAGAGCACATCCTCGAAGACTGCAAGCAACTACATTTCAATTCTGTACTTCAAGAGGACATCATAAATTTTCAGTTCTTGAGAGATCTAGGCACAGGTTTTATGACACCCAGTTTTGGGGAGATGGGCCTACAAATATTGATCATGAAGACACCTTTTTCCCAGAGCTATATAAGCAAGCTTCGTTTCCAATAAATTCACTTCCCTTTAAAACCGACCAACGTACATCATGGGAAGAGGAACCCTGAAGAGTGAAGGTGGACGGAAGTGCAGGAGGGAGGGGAGAAATTAGCATTCTCAAGTCTGTCAATATATGGGTGATTTTCAACTGCACTGAACATTTGGATGTTCCACTTGGCAGGACAAATAATGAAAATCCTTTCCTCGTTAATCCAAAATGTCCTACCACCTGTCCTTACCACCTCTACTTCCTGCCAGGAGAAACACACGCACACACACAACACAGGACCCTTGAACAATGATGGGGTTCGAGCCACCCACCCACACCCACACAGTCAAAAATCATGTAGGACTTTGGACTCTCCAAAAACTTAACTACTACCAGCCTACCGTTGACCAGAAGCCTTACTGATCACATGAACAGTCAACTACACGTATTTTGTATGTTGTATGTATCATACACTGTATTCTTACCCTAAAGGAAGCTAGAGGAAAGAAAATGTTATTAAGCAAGTCGTAAGAAAGAGAAATGACATCCCTAGTGCTGTGCTGCATTTAGAAATCCATGTGCAACTGGACCCGCACAGCTCACACCCATGTTGTTCAAGGGTCAACCACACAGGTATATACACACCAATAGATACAGAGATGCATACTTACCCTCTCTGAAAGAGATCCACATTATAAAATTTATGTAGCTCTACAGAAAACTCAACCGTTCCTTGTACTTCAGACATGATCTTTTTGGTTCATTACCTGAAAAACAAGAGAGAAATTAACAGCCTGAGATCCCATCAGCCAAACACAGAGAGCCTGGACTTCCACGAGATAAACCCAATGTACTTGACCAAGAGGGGGGCATGGTACCTCCATTGGATGTCAAACCTCAGAGGTCCCTTTATAGGAAAAGACACAGAGACAAAAGACGCACTTAATGTCACTCAGCTCACTCCTGGAAGGACCCGACTTGGACCCAGTTGTCCTAACCCTAAAGTGGGGCTAGTCTACAGCCCTTCCTTACCTGTCAGTGTCATGGAGGCAACAGCAGCCCAGCCATGAGCACACGGCCAATGGCCATTGGAGCAAGAGTACCAGCTCTTCCCCTTTCTACCTGTGTGACTCTGAGCAAGTCACTTAACATCTCTATAACACGAGCCCTGATAATAGCACAAAACTGATAGAGGATGGACAGAATAAATGGGTCTACCAAATGGAGCACTTTGCACAGTTCCTGACATGCATAATGATTAATAACAGTAATTGAAAGTGACTTTATAATTGTTAGTATAAATGCCATCTTGAAAGGGCTAAGGGGCCTGGAGTGGCAAGGCCGGATGTGCTCTCCACCGAGCATGGGAAACAGAGGGAGTGGGTGCCATTGCCCAGCAGATGCTGAACCCAACTTGACAGGATGCTCATTTTCCAAGCTAGGAGACCTTAGGGCCAATAACAAGAGGGCTGGATGGGGAAGATGGGAGGGGACAAAATTAACATAGTCCAAGTCTAGGATGATAAACGAACCAAGGGGAAGAAAGACTCAAAGCAGGCTGAATTTTCTGAGGATATGAAATTGTCTAGACACCAATGATTTGGAGGAAGGGAAAGAAACTGACTCTTATGGAGTACCTACTATACTCTTGGGCTGCATAAAGTATTTTCTGTAAGTTGCCAAGAAGAATTTTGAGATAAAGGTTCTTGCCCCATAATGCAGATGAGGAAAAGGATCAGAGAGGCTCTAATCTGGACCCACTTTCCTCATCTAGAATGCTCTAGTGGTGTGTACTTTGGAAGGTGTCTGCACTTTCTCCAAGCCTCAGTTTGCCACCATGTGTAATGGGATGATACAAGCTACCTAGGAGGAGTCCCCATAGGACAGGAGGTAATTACTTGCAATGAGCAGGTTGTTGGGGAACCAACAGGTTCTCCCTGGATAGCAGCTGGCATCATCTTGGGAAAGGGCAGAATGAGAGAAAGGGAGGAGGAAGCTAAAAGGAGATCCAGTCTTTCCTAGCTGGCACCTAGGTCTCCTTTCAAAGCCTCTCTTCCCTCTCCTCCCCTGATGCCTCAGTGACCAGAACACCATCACTAGGGTTCAGAGGCCAACCTCACTGTAGCCAGTGGGGTCATGCCAGGCCAGCTCCCAAGAATAAGAACACAAGAGATTAACGTGGCCTTGACTCTGCAGCTCGGCTCTGGCAAGGGTGCCATGCAGGGAAACATATCTGAAGATGCAGAATTCCGCTAGAAAAATTAAAATGCAGCAGATCCCAGAACACAGCCTCTATAAATCCTGCAAGACGGAATTACAAGCTGACGTGCCCAGAGAGGTCTGGCTCACAAAATGCACTGAAAACCTATCTCCCTAATGGGAGAGCCCTGGAGGTGCACGCCTGAGCCGGTCAAGGTCAGAACCGCCCCCCCGCCCCGACCCGATTTCAATGTCAAGGCACTTCCAGTAAGAGCTGGACAGGGGGCCAGCAAATAAATTTCATTATCACGTTAAACACAGGGACAGCTGCCTCTTCCCTACTTCCCTGTCCCGAGCTCCGTCTCAATCCTTAAAACACCGCACAGCCAGCAAAACCATCTGACCCCTGCTTGCGGTGGCCAGGATCAATAATTGCTGACCCTCCCTGATCCCAGAATCTGGGACGGTGTTACAGAGTAAGGAACACAGGGAGAGCAAGAACAGCACACACTAACATTCCAGCCTACTGCACACCAAACACTGCTCAGGGGGGCCGGGGGGGGGTGCGGAGCGTATGTATTTCACGCACGCCATAAAACATCTCCGCCGCAGGCACCCCTGGCCCCGGGTCACCCAGGAGGCAGCAGGGACATACAGAAGAGCAGCACTGACCCAGGGGCTGCAGACGCTACTTTCCCATCTCTGGCCCTTACCGGTAGAATGGCTGGAACAGTGTTTTCCTGGGGAATTAGTATTTAGAAGAAAAAATACTTAATGCATGGAGAGGACCATGGAAAACATTGTTTTCTCCTGGAAAGATGCACCCTTGTGTCCTACTGCTCAGGACGAATGAGCTGGAACTTGTAAATGCAAACATAGCTTATGGGTAGGAAGCTACCTGTTCCTTTTTAAGGTCAAGTGATTCTTTATTACCCAAATACCCGGTGAGCCCATGAGGAAGGTGAGCTCACCTTTAAAATACCTGAGGACAGGATGGAGGTTCCTCAAAAAATTAAAACCAGAAAGACCATATGATCCAGTAATTCCACTGCTGGGTACTTACCAAAGAAAACGAAAACACGAATTTGAAAAGATACATGCACCCCTATGTTTATTGCAGCATTATTTATAATAGGCAAGCTACGGAAGCAGCCCAAGCGTCCACTGATAGATGAATGGATAAGGCAGACGGGGTACATATGTGCACTGGAATATTACTCAGCCATAAAGAAGCATGGAATCTTGCCTTTGGCAGGAACATGGATGGAGCTAGCAGATATTACCCTAAGTGAATTAAGTCAAACTGAGAAAGACAAATAACAGAGGGTTTCACTTGTAGGTGGAATCGAAAAAACCAAATGAATAAACAAACAAAACCAGAATGTCTCACAAATACGGAGAACAAACTGGGGGCCGTCAGAGGGGAGGGGCTTGAGGGACAGGTGACATAGATAAGGGGGATGAAGGGGTGCAAACTTCCAGTTATAAAATAAATAAGTCCCAGGGATGGATAGTACCGTATAAGGAATCCGGTCGCTAACGCTGTCATGACGTATGGTGACACCTGTGCCCGCAGGTGTCACAGTGAGCACTGAGTCACGTACAGAATTATTGAGCCATTCTGTTACACATGTAACGTTGTATGTCATCTCCACTGCCATAACTAAGACACAGAATAAAGCAAAATGTTTTAAAACTCCATATCGGGGCGCCTGGGTGGCTCAGTCGGTTGAGTGTCTGGCCTTTGGTTTTGGCTCAGGTCATGACCTCAGAGTCATGGGATCGAGCCCAGCATTGGGCTCTGTGCTCAGCACAAAGTCTGCTTCAGATTCTCTCCCCCACTTGCTCTTTCTCTCTCTCAAATAAATAAATACAATCTTAAAAAAGAAAACCCCCAATATTGATGTTGCTGGTAATTGTACGTGGTCCAGTTGGCAGAAATTGCAGGAATCTGTAGGAATCCGAAACTGATTATCAGCTTGGGTCCCAACCGTCTCCTCTGCCCCTTCTATCTGAGGAGTAGAGAGAACATATTCCGAGGAGTGGTCTATACATGTGGCCCCAGGTCAGCAGCCTCAGCATCACTTGTGAAGCAAAGTCTTGGGTCCCAACCCCGACACACTAAACCAGAAACTGTAGGGACGGGGCTCAGGATTCAGCGTCCACACCCTCCAGGGAAGGCTGATGCCAATACCCTTTCAGAGCCACTGGTGGAGACTAGAGCTTGGAGTTGCCCAGACCTGAGATCACTAGCTCCCCGGGGGCTGCCTGACCTTGGGCCCCCTGCTTTGCTGGATGTCTGACCCTCGGTCTTCTCCTCGTGCTGTGAGGAGTAAAGGACGACCCGCTCCATATAGTGGGTTCTATAATCAATAGAGACAAAGCACAGGGAGTGCCCGATATGGGGTTAGAGCACACGCACACAATACAGGCATTTTTAAAAATAGAGGCTAGATTTAATTTAAAAAATGTCCCATTGGGCAGGAAGATGCCAGCTCTGTGGGAGAAAGTGCCCCGCGACAGCGTTTGTAAATATACAAATGGCTCAAAGAGCGGTCGCGGCAGAATCCCCACGGCCCGCGTGGTGGAATTCACTGGCTTCTCAAAATACAAAGTGTATGGACTATTAATGGGCTCATTATGTATCCACGGCTGCGCAACAAATAGCCCAAACCCCTCACGGGCACGTGGCAGACAGGTGACACACGCTCGTACTCTCCACACTCACACTACACTCATACCCCCAGGGCACACTCAGACACAAGCACAGACACACACGCCTAGCATACACACATAACACATACATGCAAACACGCGAGACCCCATGGCACATACCCCATCGCACGCCACATGCAACACACCTGACCCACGATACACACGCAGGCACCACACCCACCCCACGCGCACCACAGACGTCTCTGCACTAACTTCCTGCTGCAAACAGCGCCACCTCCCACGCTGGACATTGTGACATCCGACCACACCGGGTGCGGTCCCGAGAGGCTCAACTGCCAGCATGCGTTTCCTGAAAGCCTCCTGCACGTCTAGGTGCTGCACCTGTGAGCTCAGAGCTGGGACAGGGCGATCGAGTGCCAGTCACAAGGAGACTGAGGAGGACGGGGAGAAAGAGTCCTAGATGCTCGGGAAGGCGCCCCTGGGAAGGCAGACTTGTGAGTGACGAGGCCACGGCCGGTCCAGGGTCACCCATGAAGACCTCCCTCTGTTTAAAAAGCGAGAAGGGATCCATGCACTTTGGTGTTTGCGGCAGCGTTATCTACAATAGCCACTGTGGAAAGAGCCCAGATGTCCATCAATAGGCGAATGGATAAAGATGTGGTGTATATGGACAGTGGAACAGTCCACGGCCACCGGCGAGGAGGACGTCTGCCATTTGCGACGATGTGGACGGAGCGAGAGTGTATTATGAAAAGTGCAGCCAGTCAGAGGGAGACAAATACCATATGGTTTCACTCATATGTGAAATTTAGGAAACAAAACGAATAAGCAAAGGGAGAAAAAAGAGAGAGGGAGACGAACCAAGAAACAGACTCTTAACTCTAGAGAACAAACTGGCGGTCACCAGAGGGGAGGGGAGTGGGGGGTGGGAGATAGGGGACGGGGATGAAGGCGGGCACTGGCCGTGATGAGCACGTGTGTCGTGCAGAAGGGCTGAATCACTATGTTGCGCACCTGACACTAGTAATACACTGTCCATTCACTACCGGGGATTTAAATAAAAACATTAAAAACAAAAAGCAAGGAGAGCTCCCAGCAGGTCCTCGGCCCACCTGGCATCAGCCCATCTGCCCTGCTATTCCCCCCCCCCCCCCGCACGGAGTAAGACCCCTCCCCCAGGCAGCAGCGCCACCGGCCTGCACCTGGGGGGGGCCAGCTTGCACCTGGCGAGCACGGTTTAGGGACGGGCACCCACAGACGAAGGTGAGGGTTAGGGAAGGACCCCTGGTGCATCTGGCAGGGACGGGGGCACACAGCCTCAGAGCGGCCTTCCTCGTGGGTCGGGGAGAGAACAGCGTCGGTCTCTAGGGCACCGCACACACGTGCTCTGCGCCAGCCGGCGGGTCCCACTCACGCCGGGTGACCTCGGACCTGCGGCTGCCCTCCCCGGGCCTCATCTTCCTCTGTAAAATGGGAGTCATCATAATACTTTCTTCGTGGGGTTGTTAAATGAAAGATGTTAACACACGTAAGGCATTTAGAACATGGCACAGAACGGACCCCGACAAAAGCTAGCTGCTGTTAATTTTATTCCAGGAGGCAGAGTGGCCTCCCCCTTTGCGTTGCATTCATTCAGAGCAATCTTGGTCTGACACCCCCCCCCCCCCCCCCCGCCCCACAGGCCTGCCCTTTCTGGGAGACTTCTGCCAGCACCTCTGCCCCGCGGGGGATGGGCCCATCTTGTGAAGCAATGAACTTCTCACCACTGGGGGCATCCAGGCTCAGGCGGGGCCCTCCTGCTCAGGGATCCCAGGCCCCTGAATTGCGTTTCAGTGGCATTGAAATTGCCTCTCAGGCTCCATGTCGTAAGACCCCATCATCCCCAGGCAGACCGCGTTTAGCTCAGAGGAACAAGGAACAAGTTAAAAAGTTCAGAAGAAAGCAGAGGAGATAAGCAGGCCACAGAGTCGGGAGCCCCTTCTCAGAGCCAATATCCACAGCGTTACCCACTCTATGCTTTACTGCCTCTCTGAGCGCGGATTTCCACCTCTGTACATCAAGGGTAAACCAACTAAGAGAACGATATGCAAGGGTAACTATGAAAAGGATTTTTAAAAAAGTATGAAACTGTTTTCAGTGTCACATAGGGTTTTATTAAAGTAAGGAACAGGAACTATTTTGGAAAAATAAGCACGTTACTTATCCTTCCTGGAGGGTGGAGATGTTTGAGGTCTTGAAAACAGGAGGTCATGTCTATTTATGGCTTCCTGAGCACTCCACGCCTCCCACGGAGGCCGGGACGCGGCAGACATTCACAGAGACGTGTGGAATTAACGAATACAGGGAGGCATCGGGAGGCAGAGCCGCAGCCGGAGCGTGGAGGGAGGCCCACCTCAGCGAGGGACACACGCCGCACCACGAAGGGGAGTGAGCACACGCGTGGACTGTGTGGGAGCGAGCGTCTTCCTCGTGATTGTGGATACTGACGAGCCCGGCCACGCGAGCCCCTCCAGACTCGCCGAGCGCGGAGGACTGGCACCAGGCTCTGACCACGAGGCATGACAAGTGCAGCGTGAGGTGTCCGGGAGGAACGTGTGCAGGGCGAGGGCAGGACGTTGTCCTCATCTCTCCATCCACAGCACGGCAGGGACCACGTCGTGGGTAGTCCAGCCTTCCTCTGCACTGGGGGCGAGGAGGACCTTCCCCCACAGAACCACCCAGGAAACACACAAAAACAGATTCTTGGGTCCTACACCCAGACCTCCTAATGAGACTCAAGGGGAGCGAGGAACACTCGTGCTCAGGGGGGACCCCGGTGCACCTGCTTCTCATGCCAGCTCGGAGGGGAAAACCACGCACATCGTCAGGTCTGAACCAGAGACCAGAGAAACGTATCTGCTGTCTGTTCGTGTGACCTACGGAGGGCAAGGAAGCCCCTTTGGGAAGAAATATGGGAGGCTCCTCCTTCAGAAACGAATCTCCTCTTCTTACAGTGCACACACACACACACACGTGTGTGTGTGTGTGTGTGTGTGTAAGATCATCAGGTCTGGGGATAAACAAGCCAGGAGCCAGGTATCTGTTCTACAATTAACTGCACGTCACAAAACTCTGCAAGCTTCCGTGGCCTCCTCTGCAAATCAGAGATGACTCTTTATCCCCGGGGGCAACACAGAAGGGGGACAACAGATGTGAGTCCCAGTCCTCCAGGGACATAGAAGGCTGAAGTCACCAAGAACTGTTAATGCATTCAGTTACTTGTAGGAATGCTTCCTTTTGAATTTGCTTTTGCTTTCACCATCGGATTCCATTGAGCTTTTCCTTTCTGTGTGTTTGCTTCCCTCCAGTTGTAAGCCACTCTGATCCAGAACGGGATACTCGAAGACACGCAAAACTCACGGTGTGGGTGGGAGGCAATCCTTGCTCTCTCTTCCAGAGAGCCGCCGCCCTGGTAACGGGGTCAGGAGACAGAGGGCTCTTTGCTCCCTGCGCTGGAGGACGGAAGACTGGTACCCAAGCTGGGGGAGGGAGCCACCACCTACCCGTTGTCTGGTGCTGACCGGACATCAACTTGTAGTACTCTCTTCCCTTCCCCCCTGCTGTGGTATAACTGGGTCCCCCAAAATCCGTGTGATGAAACCTAACCCCCAAAGTGAAGTTTTTGGAAGGTGGGGCCTCTGGGAGGCCAGTAGGTCATGAGGTGGAGCCACCATGCATGGGATTAGTGTCCTTACCAAAGAGACCCCAGAGGGCTCCCTTCCCCTTCCGCAGGGTGGGGACACAAGACATCTGCTACAGACCAGGGCCCTCGTCAGGCCACACTGCCCCCTGACCTTGGACTTCCAGCCTCCCGAACCATCAGAAACACATTTCTGTGATACGTAAGCCGCCCAGACTGGTATCTTGCCCTAGCCCGCTGGAACGGACGGAGACACCCCCAAAGACAAGCAGTTCTGACCATCGCTAGCTTCTCACACTCAATCCCTTCTCTCCCTCTCCAAAGCCGCCACCCTGGCTGTCCTCGTCACCTCCCTCTGGCCTGGGAGGCCCCCCGGTCCCCTCCCGGATCATAGCTGAGCCCGAATCCTCTGAGGACCCCGTCCCTCCACAGAGGTGGGGAGCAAGCCAGAGCGTCAGGTGCTGAGGGCCGGAGACCGTCACGTGTCTGAACAACTTCAGCCAGTTCCTGGCGGTGGACAATCGCTCAGCGGCCAGCGGTCATTATTTTATTTCTGCCTTCACCCCTGCTGGCAGAAGTTCAAAAGGCCGCTCACGGAATCCAGGCGCCCTGCCTGAAGGCCTCTCTCCTTTCTTTTCCAAAGTCCAGAGTCCCTGGAGGTCTGGCCTCCATGTCAACGAACATTGAGTCATTGGGCTTTTCTTGCGATATTTCTAAAATGTTTCATCGGTTATTTGCATTTTCTCATATGTTTTACACCATTCTCAGTTGCCTCTGAAGACATCTGCTAAAAATACTAAGACTACCGTGGTCCCCCATTATCCGCGGCTTTCCTCTCTGCGGCTTCAATTACCCGCGATCCCCCGAGGTCTGGAAGCAAAGGGTCCTCCTGCCGACCTGCCGTCAGAAGGTCAGGAGCGCCCTAACGCTCCGTCACAGTGCCTGCGAAAGTCTCTCACTCCCTCTCGTCACGTGGGCCCTTTATCAGATCCTGCCGTCACAGGAAGAAGGCGAGTACAGTACGATGTTTTGCAAGAGAGAGACCACATTCCCGTCATTTGTATTCTAGCATTGCTGTAATTGTCTCACGGTATTATTAGTTATTGCTGTGACTCTCTCGCTGTGCCAAATTTATACATGAAACTTCGTCACATGTATGGGTGTACAGGGAAAAACACAGTGGACATAGGGGATCCAGGCACCCCCTGGGGTCTTGGAACATATTGGCCACAGATAAGGGTGGATACAGCTGTATTTTGGAGAAATACCATGATTTCAACACCTCATTAGATACCATTTAGAAACAAATCCTTTTACACACGCATCTCCCTTTAATATGTATCTTTTCTTTTAAAACGCCCATCTTCAAAGTGCTTGGCCTTTGAAAGATTAAATGAAATAAAAGTGTGTTGATCTTAACACACATCAGCATTTACTTTATGAAAAGGGCACGCAAAGCTAATGTGCTCAAAAGACTATAAATCAAAGAATGACGGACAAGTAAGCGGGGACGGGTTCAGGAAAGCGTCCTCTCTCCTGCTATAGAGCGTAACAGTGAGGGCAGAGAAGGGACGCCAGAAAGGCACGACCCAGAACGTTCCTGGGAGAGGCATGCAGCCCAGAGCCCCGTCGGAATGCGCTGCCTTCCCCGGGGGTCTGAGAGGAACGAGCCGCAGGAAACGTTCTCAAACACCTGTAGCCACTTTGGAAAACAGTGTGGAGATTCCTCAAGAAATTAAAAATAGAGCTACCCTCTATTGAGGGTAATAGAGCTACCTCTCATTGCACTACTGGGTATTTACCCCAAAGATGCAAATGCAGTACAAAGAAGGGCCACATGTACCCCAATGTTCATAGTACCGATGGACACAATCACCAAACTGTGGAAAGAGCCAAGATGCCCTTCGACAGACGAATGGATAAAGAAGATATGGTCCATATATACAATGGAATGTTATGCCTCCATCAGAAAGGATGAATACCAACTTTTGTATCGACATGGACGGGACTGGAAGAGATTATGCTGAGTGAAATAAGTCAAGCAGAGAGAGTCAATTATCATATGGTCTCACGTGTGGAGCATAAGGAAAAACACGGAGGACATTGTGAGAAGGAAAGGAAGGGTGAATTGGGGGAAATTGGAGGGGGAGACGAACCATGAGAGACTGTGGACTCTGAGCAACAGACTGAGGGTTTTGGAGGGGTTGGAGGGGGTTGGGTGAGCCTGGTGGTGGGTATTGAGGAGGGCACGTATCGCATGGACCACTGGGTGTGGTGCATGAACAATGAATCTTGTAACACTGAAAAAATAAAAGTATTTGGGAAAAATAAATAAATAAATAAATAAATAGTCCCTCAAAAAAAAAAAAAAAAAACCAAACACCTGTAGCCACATCGGTGGATGCCTATCCCCCCAGGAGATTTACTCCAGGCAGACATTCTGCTGCAGGACTAACTCCCGGCATGATCTCCGCGGGGAGAATCTGCTACATGTTCAAGGAAAACGATCTCGTTAGGGTTGAAAATCAGCATTTCTTCATGGAGGAGGGAGGGTCCCCCGAGGGGCAGGCTTCTGAACTGCCATGAGAGCATCTCACTGGCATTCGATCACCACCCTGGGGCCTTACCTCTATCTGGGAACTTGGACGAGTCATGTAATATCTCAGTGTTCACATCTAGAATTCGGGCCAACACTGTCCTATCGGAGCGGTTGCTTAGGGAAAATTGGAGCATTTCATGGATATGGGCATCCCTTCAACACACTGGGACGAAGCACACAGAACTGCTCAGAGCCCCAGGGGCACAGAGACAACTGAGCCATGGCCCTTGGGCCCTCCAAAGACACAGGTCGGAAAGGAGAGAGCCAGGTCACGAGTGTGGCCCACAGGGACAGGTGCCAGATGTGAGGGTGCACAGAGAAGTCTATGACCCACGTGGGTCTGGCCAGACCAAGGGATCCAGACCTTGGCCCTCAGCAGCTGTACAACCTCAGGCAAGACCCTCATTTCACTGTGCCTCCATTTCCTAACTGGAAATTGCTTTGGAGCCTGGCCTATGATAAATGTTTAGTAAGTACAAGCTGTTATGTTCATACGGCTCTGTGCCCTCCTACTGGGGCCGAGGAAGCGGGACATCTAGGGTGGCTGAGGATCTGTCCCAGGGTCAGAGGCATCTGGGGGAAAAGCCAGGCCTGGACCTCGGGTATCCGAGCCCTTTGAGCGGGATGCTCTATAGGGCTCTACACTCACAGCCCAACACCAGGCAGGGGCAGCCAGCCCTAACGCTCCAGACTCCAGGCTCAGCACACACACACTCGGGGCAGGAACTCCAGGCACTTCAAACTCTGGGCCCTTCCTGCCCGCACCCATCCTCTCTATGTCAGCCCATCCCACCTTCCCCTCGGCCTCTTGGGAACATGCCCTCCCATACTCAAGCTCTACTCCCCCCCCCAGACGGCCCACCTCTCACCTCCACCTGGCGAGCTCCCAGGCTCACAGGTCCAAGCAGCAGCTCGAGGAAGCCCCTCCTGAGCAGCCAGGCCCCCCTCCCCACACAGGCACCCCCTGGCTGTGTGCGGAGGGAAACAGCCGTGACTGCGTGATGTTCTAGAAGCATACCTCTCCTGCAGGTTAGACTCGGAGCCCTTTAAAGGAAGGGACAGCCACCACTTTTTAGCAATACAACAAGGCAGAGGACAGTACACAGTAACGTGTGCGGTGAAGGAGAGGAGGAATGCAAGAATCGACGAATGCGAGAGAAAGGCGTATACGAATGAATGCACGCCGATTACTCTTCTTTCTGATCAAACACACATTCCCTGAAACTTGGAAGTGGCCGCTGCTCGGGACAGAGGTGCTAACTGTTCCCTGTTATTTTGAGCGCAGAGCTGAGGTCCTTCTGTCCTGTGTGCGTGTCCACGGAGGGGAGGGGGAAGGCGGTGCCACGCATCGGGCGGGGTGGGGGCAGGGGGACCCCGCAGAGGAGCGGTCAGGGGCGGGCATGCAGCCATGCAGGGTGCCCCCCCTGCAGAGGAGGGCTCTATTTACCCTTCCCGACGCCTCAGCATAAACAGGAGAGGAGGTGAATGCAAGCCGCCGGGCCCCCGGCGAGTGAGTCAAGGCTGGCATTTCGGACGTGCTGTTTGTGCCCGGCTGCGGCGCTCCGGCCTCCAGCTTCGCCGGCGCCTGTCATTAGCTTCCCAAGCGCGGCGCTGACTCAGCCCGCGTCTGTGTTCGCACTGACCACCCCCGGGATCTGAGAGCCTTCTCCACTTGCTCACACACGCGTGGGCGCTCTCCTCCAGCCACTCTCCCGGCCAAAATAAAAAGCCAGGCAGGGGCAGGAGAGGGAGGGCCTTCCGAGCAGCGAGCAGCAGCGTCTCCTGGAGCCTCCTGGGCACCAAGAGGAAGGGGAGAGTCAGTGTGTCCTGAGTTCCGTGAGGCCGGCGACCCTGCGGGCTCCTCCTCCTGCGGGGCCGCGGGCACCTCCGGAGGCGCGGACCCCACTGGCGAGGGCCTCTGGGGGCGTCCGCTGTCGGCCTGCAGACCCACAGGGCTGGAGGGGCCTCACGGGGCAGCCAGTTCTACAGAAGAGGAAACTGAGGCCACGCGGGGTCCGGAGAGGCAGCTCCGTGCGGAGGAAGCAGCCAAGCCTGGAACCAAACCATCACCACCACAAAGCCTGCCGCTCATTCGTCCCTGGTGCCGACGCCTTGGTTTCTCTGCTCCTCGGTTCTCTCCCCTGCGAATAGGGCTAATGAAGACCTTGTTCGCGGCGTTAGCGTGAGAAAGTGAAGGACTTAATCGCCACGGTACCTGGCATTCAGAAAACACTCAAAGCAGCGGCTACTATCAGGAACGTTCTTTTCACGGCGACAAGCATGGGATGGAGAGTAATTCAGAGAAACGATAACTCTTCCACTCAAGGTCCAAAAATCATCTCCCTTAAAATGAACAGGGGGGGGGTTCATTTCCTATTTAACATTTCCCAGAAAACCTGCCCTGCACAAGGGACACAAGAAGCTGTCCCAGGACGGTGGAGAGGAGTCCGAGAGGACGTCTCGTGGATGGAGAGCGTGGGACAGGGCAGGAACAAGCATTAGTCTGATCGGGACGCACTCATTGTCGAGGGCCAGATGGGATCCCAGGACCGGCAAAGTTCATGAACTTGAACGACCACAGGAGTATCCCCTTTCCTAACAACCACAGGAACGCCCCCTGGGCACTGTCCCCCATTGATCCACACATCGACCAGACAGATGCCTTCCTTCAGCCCCAGTAGGAGTGATTCAGAGCAGGAGCCCGTAAACCCACAGGTACCTGGAGTCCATTCTGTTACTTTCCACTCAGGGCCTCAAAAGCTACACTGGCTTCAGTTCAAATACCAGCCAGTGTGGATTTCTCTGTACACTCGAGGCCAGTGGCTGAACATAGTTGAGTTCCAGTTTTCTTCACCTTCAAAAAGCACTTGTCTCCTAGGAGGAGAGTGGAGATTAATGGACATAAGTGCAATATGCACACAGGAAATATTCAAGTTAGCTGACGTGCACGTTGGTGGGGCCCTGAGAATGCTGTGTTTTTATTTTCCCAATTATGTGGGACTATATTCCTTATAAAAACCTGAGAATGGGTATATCAGAGCCAAGGGGCAAAGGAAGGCAGCAAGAACACCATGGTCCAGGATGCCCCACATTTATTTCAGAAAGCCCTGCCACGTGAAGATGTATTCTATACAGAGGCTGACCACTGGTCACCTTCTCCATCACGGCCTCCCTGGACACTCAGCTGGTGGACACAAGCCTTCACACCCAGTGTCCCTTCCCCGCTCAGTAGCATGAGGGATGGAGGTCTTCCAAAGGAGTCAGCCCCATCACGTCATCCTGCAGAGCCCCCCCAGCTCCTTATCAAAGTCACGGCCAGCACGCCCCACGTGCCCCCGCCTCCCGGCTCTACCTTGGGTAATTCACTTCCCTTAAGATGCCCCTGCACACGGGCTCCTCACTATTCCTCCAAGCCTCGGGGCTGGGTCTGCATGAGGCAGGTCCCAAAGGTTCTCTCTGAAGCCTGCCCTGGGGCTGGCCCTCACTTTTCCTCCTGGGTGCTCCAATGTCATTTCTACACGAAGCCTTTCGCTTCCTCTCACTTCCTCCAGAGCAAGCAACCCCCCTCCAGGACTCTTCCCTCCCCCGGAAGGACAGGTTCTCATCCACTCCCGGGCTGCCGTGTCCCCTGTGGCAGGAAAGGGCCTGACCCAGAGACGGCACTCCGTACATCTCTCCTGAATGAGCCCGCGGTCAGGATCAAGCGGAGTCCTGAAGAAAGTAGACAATTTAGGAGCCAAGGGCTGGGAAAGGCATAAATTATTTAAAGCAGAGGGGATAGGGGCAGCCTGGGGAAGGGTGGGAAGGGGGACAGAATTTTTGGAACAGCTGTAATATTGGATACTTGGTCATTTTATTCCACTTAGTTTTTAAAACCCAGCCTAGAAGATCATTGTAAAAACACCCTTGTTTTTGTGGGAGGAAACAGAAGCTAAGGGAAGTCCCACAACAGCGGTCCGGGCTGGGCTACGGGCCCTGGACCTTGAGAAGGGATGATGGGCTCCCTGGCAAACACCCAGGGTTCTGTGGGGCATTCAGAGAGGGGGGTGCAAGGCTGCAAGGCGAGGCCCTGGACAGGGGGGTTAAGGACGGTGCAAGACCCAGGAGTGTCCAGGATTTCGGCAGTTACCCTCAGGGGCGATAGAGAACACACCTGGAGTAGACACCTTCGTGCTGGCTTGGATATTAATCTTTATAAAATGACAATGAACTACCTGTTTGGGGACAGGAATTAATCATGAACTGATGCTTTTTAAATTTTAAAAACAATCTTCCCTTTACACATGTCTCCGCAAAGGCAGCTCAGACTACCTCCCTCGTCGTGATGAGACCACTGGTTCATTTTGGCAAACCTTACTATTAACTAGAGGCCACGAGTGCGTCGGCAACCACACTGGGTATCAGGGAGACGTGAATGCATGAAACAAGAGTTCAAGAAAGGGAAATGAGACACCAGGTAATTAGGATACGCGACAGTACGTACTCTAAAGTGACTACGCAAGGAGCCTGCCACAGGGCCCTGGCCGAGGGGCGGGGATCGCTCCCACTCCCGTGCGACCAGTCAGGGAGCTGGAGACGGCCTTCGAGGTCCCGGGCCCCAGAAGGGCTGAGCAAGTACGAAACACACTTGGCAAGTTACACTTCTCCCCCACTTAACTTGACATATTTGGCCACATACAAAGTGTTATTTGACATTCAGGAATTAAATATGCATGGTAAACACTTCACATAAACATGACATAGAGTTGCAGAGACAAGCCAAGCACGATGGGGCACGCTGAGTGGGGAGCACAGAGGCGACAGCAAGCAGCATCGGACTTTCCAAATGAGTTGGGGCCCAGGCCTCGCAGGATCTGGACCTTGGTTCCTCCCCGCCCAGCTTCCCCCGGCCCCCGCCGCCAGCACTGCACAGACCCCAGGAGCCTCATGCCCTGTGGGTCAGGGACCGGGGAGTCTGTCTGGAAGAGAGCTTTGGAGAGAGAGAGACAGAGAGAAGAAAATGCAGTCTGTGATGTATCTACTCTCCATCTCACCTTCCTCTCCCTCCTCCTTTTCCCTGTTCTCCCCTCACCCCAGCCCGGCAGCAACAGGGCGGAGAGGGAATGGATGGGGCTGCCAAGGGACCAGCTGCTCGGGGTCCCCATCAGACTCCAGCCAGGACACACCCTCAAGCTGCTGCCAGGGACATTGTTCCTGCTTCTCAGAGCTCCTGCTTCATGCCGGACCCCAGGCTGGCTCTCCAAAACCACAACCCCACTTAATCCTAAGCAAGTTCATGTTAGCACCCCCATCACTCAGGGTAAATGAGGGGCAGGGGCGGCGTGACTTACCCAGTGTCAGAGAGTAAGTCACCGAGTCGTGAACCACCATCACTCAAGCCTCTGTTATCTTTCCCCAGACTTCGAAAATATCGCCCCTGGTGATCGGTGTGCTTCCCCCATTCTCACCCAGAAACCAGAGGGTCTCTTCATATGAAAATCCACTCCCATATCCCCATCAGTTTCCCTTCCACCTTTGAGTAAAGTCGAGTCCCTCTAAAGATGTACCAACACCCAAAAGTACAGGAAAAGAGGGTCAGCAACATTCGTCCTTAGGGAAATGCAAACCAAAATCACAGTGAGATGCTATTCAGAGTCAGCTCACACCCACCAGGATGGCTATAAAGCACCAGCAAGTAACTGAAAATAAGCATTGGCGATAATTTGGGGAAATCGGAGCCCTTGCACGTGGCGGTGAAAGCGTAAAATGACACAGTCGCTGGGGTAAACAGTTTGGCAGTTCCCCCACGAAAAAACACAGAATGACTACCTGACCCGGCAATTCCACTCCTCGGGATGGACCCCCCCGAAACGGAAATGAGTGTTCCAACAAAAATCTGTCCCTGAATGTTCATAGCAGAATTATTCACAATAATCCAAAGGTAGAAATGAATTAAATTTGCCTCAACTGACAAATGGATAAACAAGCCTGGGCTGCCCCTGCAGTGGAATGTTACTCGGCCATGAAAAAGAATGGACTAGGGCCACACGCACAAACCTTTCACATTATGCTAAGTGAAAAGAGCCAACACGAAAGGCCCACGTTATATCATTTCATTAATAAGAAATGTCCAGAACAAGAACGTCAAAAAAAAAAAAAAAAAGAACAGGAACGTCAAAGAAACAGAGAGCACATCACTGATTTCCAAGAACTGAGGGGGGGGGATGGGAAATAACACTAACGGGTATAGGACTTCCCTTTCAGGTGACAAAATGTTCAGGGACAAGACAGTAGTGGTCTTCGCACGGTACCTCGGATGTGCTGAATGCCACTGAATTCTACACTTCAAAATGGAAAAAAATGGTGGATTTTACGTTATGTGTATTTTACCATAAAGAAGGGAAGAAAACCAAGTCCCTCTACTTCATCCTCTTCTGAAACTTCCCTCCCTGAACGATTTGGCCCCAAGGCCATTAAGGGGCCCCAGCGAGTAGCCAGCCAGGTCAAGGACGCCCTATTGTAACAATTCACATTGTACTTCCCACTGTATTTCTACCTCCGTGTAGTCACCTCCTTAATACATGCGTGTGCCCACTGGAATAACCTTCCTCTACCGGGGTCAGCATTTAGCACTGCCAGACTTATCAATTAAAAAGACAACAAAAAATGCGAAATGGGGGACCACCTTGCACTGAGAAAAAAAAAAAAAAAAGAACTATTCCTTTGTTTATCTGAAATTCAGATTTAGTGGGGCTTCCTGTATTTTATCTGGCAGCCTTATCACGCCGGTGTATCCCAAGAGCACAGAGTAGGTGTAGAATAAATATTTATGAAAAACTGAATGAAGACACAATCCCTAGCCAGATACCCCTGTGCTCACTAATGAGGAATTCAGTCACCGTGCCCATGCGTGTGTGTGTGTGTGCGTGTGTGTGTGCGCGCCCATCACTGTAATACTCCAGTGGGCAGAGAAAGCAAAATGAGAAGAAGAGGAAGGTGGTGCGGCGGCCACATCTGGATCTGCCGTCTCCCTGCCTTCCCATCCCCTTCCCCGGCACTACGGTGGTGCAGAAGTCGAATAACCATAGGGGGTATCAAGTAAGTAACGTGGAACCACTCTTTGGAAACGTGCAATTGGAAGGGAAGACAGGGGAGCAGCTGCAATGATCCTGGGAGTGCCACACGGGGACGCAGAGAGGAAGGGTCACCCTCAGAGTGACTTTCCAAGGATCTGGACCCTCCAGCAGGATTTTAGAAGATGGGATGATTAAGACAGTAAGAGGCAGCAAAAGACGACTCTGAAACCAAAGACCCACCTGCTTCCCCTCCCTCCCACCACCCCCAGCAGGCTGTTCTTGACTCGCTGACCTCCTTCTCTCTAGTCTGGGAGCCGCAGGGTTTGGGGAGATGCTGGCTGTCCCGATCCCTTCCAGTGAATGTCTCCTGGCTGAGGCGTGTCATTATTCCCATTTTATGGCTGAGGATCTAGAGCTCTGACCCCTCCCCCGCCAAGACTGGCCTCTCCCACCCCCCTACCTCCAGCACCAGCCCCCTTCTGCACCTGCCCCATCAACCTCTCTACCTGCCAGCATCATGGAGACCCTACTGGTTTCCAGAATAGTCAAGCTGTTTCACAGTTTCCTCCAGCCTAGCCTTGTGCAGACTATTCCCCTGCCTTGATCTCACCTCTCCAACCCTGCAACCTCCCACTTCCCCTCCGGAAGGACTCACATGCCAGCTGCCTTCTAAAGCCAAGCAGGCTAGCTGGCAGGCCCTCAGTCCCTGCCCCGCTTCGGCCAGATCTCTTCTCGGTCATTATGGTTGGACTGTAATGATCACATTAGCTAATATTTCCTGAGCTCTCCCTGTGTGTCAGGGCCCGTTCTAAGATTTTATACGATTAATGTAATCTTTCCAACAACCCCATGCACTTAAGTACTACTACAATCATCACCATTTTACACAGGAGGCACAGACAGGTTAAGCAACTTGCCTGAGGGTCACACAGCTAAATAAGTAGCAAACCTCACACGACAACCAAGGGGGCCTGGCTGGGGTCCCAGCTTCCCCCTGCTGGCCTGCCATGCCTGTGCCTCCTGCAGGCACTGCGCGTTGAGGGGGGCACACCTGTCTCCCTGGACCCAGCACCTAGCCGAGGAGGGAGCAAAGGGGACCAGGGTATGTGAATAGGATTAACTGAATGAAATTGCATAACGTAGGGAAAACAACGTGCATATTGAATGTCACACATTCAAATAGGCTGGAATTTAACCATCTCATTTAAATAAACGTTTGCCTTTCCTGACTTCACAACTGTCTTTGCAAACTACTCTTTCATCTGGCCTCTGGCTGAGGAGCCCCTCCCACCCAAACCTAGCTTCTGCTCCTACCTCGTGTGCACCTAGAGCCTGCTCACAGCTCCCTAGGCCAGAAGACTAAGTAGCACTTTGCTGTGTGTGAAAACATTAGCTAATTAGAGTAATTCTCACTAAGGTGTGAATGAACACCTTACAGGTGGAGGGGAATGCATTTTAAGGCAGAAGCCACACAGATCCCGTGCTGGTTGCACGGGCCTGACCTCTCACTGCCAACACTCCCAGTCAGCCCGTCCACCTCTCGTACCTTCTCGAAGTCACAGAGCTAATCCCACCAGCGTGGGATTTTTCTAAGCCCAAGTGGGAAAAGAACAGAGCTCTTGAATTAGACCTGAGCTTGAATCCCTCCACTTTCCAGCTTTGTGACCTGGGGCAAGTCACTTCACCTCTTCTGTGCTTCTAGGTCCCCATCTGTAAGGGGGATTTGGGGGGATTAGCCCAACACAGTCCTGGTACAACCAGGGGATAGGGGCAGGGGTCTCTCTTCCTTGTGCCAACCTCTCCCCTCCTCCTTCCATCTTCCAAGCGTCTTGGAAGGAATTAGACTGTGCTCTGAATGCATTCTTTATTAAGTGTTTCTTCCCAAAAGAATCTCGTGGTCAAATAAATGTGGGACTCACCAGACTAAACAAGGTTAACCCTTGATCCTGCAGGACTTCTCAGAGACTTTAAGCAGCATCAAACACACCAGTGTCTAGTCAGTCTCCAAGGTGGGAACACTCCCCATGACACTGATTTAGTTCAAAAAAAATTTTTTTTTTGCTATGCTATGTGCCATGAACAGGGTCATCTTTAAACAGTGAACTTACTTTCTGAAACTTAGCTTACAGGCTAGAGGGACAGGTGCACTAGAAGAAAATCTTCCCTTTGCCTGAGAGGATTGTTTTGATTTCAGCATGGGGTCCTCTGATGGAGCAGAACCTCAGTGGGCGTCCCCAGGCTGAACCGTTAGGCGGTTTACTTTCCAGGACCCACTGAGCACATGCCTGGCACTCCCCTCCCCCACCCTCACATTCTGCACCATTGCATTATCTTCGGGTGTCTCTGGAGACTCTGGGGGAGCAGAGCGGCGTGTGCCACAAAATAAGCATCCACAGAATACCACTGGGTGGATGGATGGAGGGATCGAGAGATGGAAAGACGGATGGACACAGACCCAAAGTGCTGTCCAGGGATTTCTAACCCCACGTTTGGCACGGGCACACCACACCCCGTGACCCGGCCGTGCTGCCTGCGGACGCTCAGTCTCTTCCTTTACGATACGGGGACTTGGGCCGGACTGCGGCCAGGCAGGTGACATCCTTGAATAAATGGAGGCTCTGGGCCAGGCGATGGGCCAGAGGATAGGGCCCCGGAGCCCCAGAGGCTGTGGCCCTTCATCGAAGTCGGCCTGGGGTCGCTCTATTTTCCAAAAGAAGACAGACGTCGGATTTACTACGTGAAATCTCCTGATATGAACTGCTGGAAATGAGTTCGTGATTCTCAAAACTATCTGCGGTTCAAACAAAACCCACCCGTAGAGTGTGTTTGTCCCAGGGGCCAGCAGCTCGGGAGCTGAGGACCCAAAAATAAGGAGCCGCGTGCCAAGAATGGGGCTGTGTGCCTGGCCACATTGGCTCACTCCGCCTCCCATCAACTCTGGGCGCAGCTACTCTGATCATCCCCATTTTACAGATGAGGGAGGAGAGGCTCAGGAAGGCTAAGTCACTTCTCCATCATCGGAGGATGGCGTTGGAGGAGATGACCTGGGAGTCCCGCCCACGGTCCCTGTCCTCGGCCGGGGCTCTCCCTGGACCCCACAGCAGCCCCGTGATGGTTAGTAGGCCTGTCTCACCGAGGAGCTCAGAGGTTCAAATGGGCCACCATGGCCCAGGTCCCAGGACCACTGACTGGTGGAGACAGACCCTAACTCAGGTCGATGCCACGGGAAAGAGCGGGGCTGGTATCATGCTGCCCTTGCAAACACACAGGGAAGCTGCTGCTTCACCCACTTTCCTAAGAGATGGGGACACAGAGCTGGGGTGGCTGAAGTGGGTGGGGGACAAGTGGAGCAGGGCAGAGAAGCAGAGGCTAAGCTGAAAGTCTTGAGAAGGGACACAGTGACCCAATCACTGAACGGGTTTGGGTAGAGTTGGGTCACTGTGTCCCTTCTTAAGACTTTCAGTTTAGCCTCTGTTTCTCTGCCCTCCTTCACCTGCCCCCCCCCACACTTCAACCACCCCACTGACCCAGCAGGATGCTCCTGATGCAGGAGCTCATACCTTCGCCTTTCTCTATGCCACCTGCACCTGCAAGGGAAACGTGCCCCAACCCCAAGTGCCGTTGGTCTAATAAGACCGCAGTTACGTTAATTATACTTAAATGACTCCACTTGTACATAAATTTGCCTGCACAGCCCTGCCATTACCTCTGCTCCCAAGCCTCCCTCGTGGTCTCCAGTCCTCGGAGGAATTCCCCGCAAAACCACCAGCCCCAAAATAGGAGCCTGGTGGAGAGACTCCCCTCCTCTCCTTTGTGGGAGGTTTGCTCCTACTTTGCATTGCAGATGGGCTCTGCTCTGAGCAAGACCCGGCACCTGGAAAACCAAAGGAGCCCTAGGGTAGGAGGAAAAACTAAGGGCCAGACACACCTGCGTGTGCATCCATGCTCTGCCCCTTACCAGCTGGATGGCCTCGGTGCTATTCCCTTACCTCCTCGAGATTCATCCCCACCGGATCCTAGGGTTTGGATGAGGTAGGAACTCATTTTTCTAGGTCCTAGGTGGGTGTTCTTGGAAACAGGTCTCATTTACATGGCAAACATTTACCTAGCACATATTATGTGCCAATTAATATGCTTGGCACTGGGCACTTGCATATGACAGAGAACCATTGACAGCTGTGCTTTGGGGGCAGAGAGCAGAGACATTTTGGACTCCTAAGGACCTTGATTTTAACCACTCTGCCATTTAACGAAGAGATGACTTTAGGCTGATTATTTTACTCCTTGGCACCTCATTTTCAATATCTACAAAATGAGAATAGTAGTTGTCTCTTCCTATGTCTGTGATTAAAATAATGCATGCAAAACCCCGACCACGGTCTTTGGGTCACAGCCTGTGCTCCACAAAGCGATGCAGTAATTCTGCTGATTTCCTACACACCGGACTCGGGGCATGAGGACTGCAATACCAGCTTCCCTGCTGTACATTCACATCATTTATTTTTCCATTTATGGGCCTGAGTTTACCCACCTGTGCAACAGAAGGGAAGCTCTGCTTACTGAAAAGTGCATGGGCTTTGGGGCCAGACTTGCACTGGAGGCCAGCCCTGCCCCTTACTGGGGGAGTGCGCGACAGAACTGCCGAGGGCTCCTTCTGCTGGTGTCTCCCCACACAACTGTGAGCCTTGTGCACGCCCTTGACCACGTGTCGTCTATCAGGGAAGCACAGCGGCCAGCAGCTGAGGTTCCACTGTCCCTTAGCGTGAATAGGGAAGGAAAGGGACAGAGGGGAGAGATTGGCAGCTGTGCTGTGTAGACTGCATGAAACAGCATAAACGCATTCTTTTCCTTTTCTTTATTGCGCAATCTCTATGCCCAACATGGGGCTCAAACTCACAACCCCGCCATCAAGAGTCACATGCTCTACCAACTTAGCCCGCCAGGGGCCCCAAAGTAAACTCATTCTTGACTGTGTTCAGGTGCCGTGTAATCTACTGAGTGCCCAGGACACAGGGATCGGCGGGGGGGGGAGGGGGAGGAAGAGGAGACTAGACCATGAGCGGGGTCACCTGCCCTGTCTCCCCAGCATCCAAGGCAAGCCCCTACGCTGTCAGTGAAGGCTCAATGAATACTAGCGTACGGATGCATTCGTTTACTTACTTGACCCTCATGGCACTCTGTGTATAACCATCATTAGCGGTGGGGATACTGAGGCGCACGGCGGAAGTGCACACCTCCCCCATGAACTTCTCCTCTGAACGCCTCGCCAGGCTCAGAGAAACCTCATCCGGAGCACAGAGCCACTGACTGGGCTGGCCCTCTGTCCCCACCTGCAGCTGTGCAGAGAGGAGGCCCTGGCTGCCGTCTCCCCAAAGACGTGGCGAGAAGTAGGGGTGAGGGCTGCTAACGGGTCTGGCATCTCCTTTTGGGGGCATGAACATGTTTGGGAACTAGACACACGGCCCTCGAAGGTGCTGAATAGACACTTCGAATCCTACGTTTTATGTTATGTCAGCTTCATTGGGACAAAAACATATCATCTCCGATTAGCTCCTATTATGCGACTCTCATAGCCAATCGCTAAGTAATAAGAAATTCTTTCACTCTGAAAAATTAGGATTTGATTATGTCTCTTCTCTGACTTCAAGGCTGCCCGCCCACTTCTCGGTTCCGATTTCCCAGACTGAGTCGCCATCGCTCACAGGACAGAGCTCCAGGAGTTTGACCTCAGGGTTCACGGCCCCGGCACACTTTCCTCTGAAGAACACACCCCCTCGGGTCTTTCAGCCTCAGGGAAGAGGCACCGCTATACCCCTGGCCCATCGCGGCCCCGGCATGGCCGCAGGGAGGCTCGCCACCTGCCAAGCTAAGGCGGCCCCCTCCCTCCGGGGGGCACTGCATCTCTTCTTCCGACCCGAGCGAGTGCGCCCCGGCCTCTGGTGCCTTTACACGTCCTGGGCTTGGGTGTGGGGCTCCCCTGCATGGAAGCTACCTCACCAGGCGGTCCGCCCTGGCCCTCTCCCTCCGCTCCCAGACCAGGCTGACTCAGAGGGGGACCACGGCTCTGCAGCCAGCTCTTCACGGACCCTGTGTGGCTGGGGGGGGGGCCCACTCTGCATCTTCTGTAATATGGGGACAATGCTCATGGGGGCCGAGAACAGGCATGACATAGTCACTCCTAGGGGTGGGGTGTTCCTGGGGTCCAAGCAGGCGGAAAGGCCCAGGGGAGAGAGGAGGCAATGACTGGCTTTTCAAGAATACGAGGGTGCTAAATACAGCAGCTCCTGTACGGATGATTTCACATTAAATCTGCCCAATTTCCCTGTCAAAACCTTGCTACCTCTCTTCCCCACCCCTGCTAGCCTCAGGTAACCTGGAACAGATGCTCACAGCACATGCAAGCGTGAGCCCCGGGTTTTAAGAAAAATCGGCCAAGCTCAGAGCCGGTGGAGAAAGGACTCCAGCCCGGCGACCTGCAGCCCCAGCTCCAGGCCCAGCAGAGATTTGCTCTGGGGATAACAGAGGCAGTAAAGGCACCTATGGGTCGGATGGGAGGGGAGGTGCAGGGAGCAGGGAATGGGTGGAGGACATTCTCCCCAAGTGTAAATCTTCCATGAATCTAAGGCAGCCGTTGATGTGATCGTTTTATGCCTACGCGGAACGATGCGCGAGGCAAACGCGGAAATGATGCCCTTGAGAGATCAGTGGTCGGACCCCAAGAGAAAGGAGTTAAAAATGCTTTGTCTTCCATAGCTGCTCAGTCCACACCCAGACCTGGCCCCGCCTCCAGCCTCGATTTCCCCTGATACAGAGCATGGAAAATTCTCTGACAGACTCTCGCTGGACGTTTGACGAGGAGAATAATAAACACCTGTTAGGAGGACTTGAACTCCGCTCTGCACGACTCTGGGACAGAGCCCATCCCACCACAGCACCTCGTTATGGATATTCAGTCTCCGCTTCATCATCAGTAAGCATAACGGGAGTCATGATTAAAAAAAAAATTCTTTAAAACCCCAATATCGGGCTGTCGTTCCATTGCATCATCTTAATTAACCCACGTGTCATCTTCCAGGGATTGCCCCGCTCATACCTAGTGTCCCGCAGTACGATGATGAATAGCGTCCCCATTTGTGCTCAGAAGTGGTCAGGCGTGACCAAGACCTCATATGATCACCCTCTCCACAGCAACACTCCAGGGTCTGCCTTATTCCTGCTGCCTCTTTACAAGTGAGGCGGTGGGAGCTCAGACAGATGAATCATTTCAGCTAATCCTGGTAGACCAGGATTCGGATTTCGTCTAAAACAGAGGCTGAGCGCTAATCTCTCCACAACATTTCCTCTCTAAAGGGGTAGTTTTCAGATAATGCCCCTTAGCCCCCGGGCAGGGAGAGGCATCCTTTAGGATCCACCAAGGAACTCAGGAGGGTGGGGCTCAGGGGTCCTACCTCCCCCACCATGAGCAGACCAAACCCCTCCTATCTATTTTACGGAGGGAGAAGGAAGGTCTCTGCAAGAGATCCTTGGGGGAATAAAAAGCCTAATATTTAAAAAACTGAACAAAATGATTTCTTTATTTCTGTATCACCAGTACCTAGAACAATGCCAGGCCCACGGGGTCCCAATAAATGCTTCTTGAATAAATGACTGAAGTAACTCTAGTCACTACCTAATAACTTCCCAGGCAGACAGCTCATTGGAACTGACTGACACAGACTTGCTAGTGACCGACTCTATCGTGGCAAAATTCACTACCAAAAGACTCATGTCAGAACGATCCGCCCCAACTTCATAAGCCATAACATGGAAATACGCAACACAAAGTCCTAATTACAGAAGGAATCCTTGAGCTCACTTGACCTTGGAGGTAAATAGTATACCCGTGTCAAGGTTATGAAGAGAAACCACGAATACATGTCATCATCTACATGATCGAGCAAACCACATACTTTTAATCTTCTCCTTAAAGCTGGCCTCTAATTAGCACGCGTACTCTCTCAGCCCCCAACACCTTTACATGCATCCATCATGTTTACTCGGTGCCTAGACAATTTCCCATTCACTTGTTTTTCCCTTCATGCCAGGAGCC
>CM052900.1:753422-770861 GCA_028534135.1 Potos flavus | reverse complement strand
AGACTCTCTCTCCACCTTCCCCAATATGGAATTTTTATTTTGTGGATTATCACCTGAACAGATAGACTGTGGTACACTCCCTATAGAAAACCTAATCTAATCAAATATCATCCTATTAAAGACAAGGACCCTCCCATCTACCAGCTCTGTAAACGTGAGCAAGCCACTGAAACGTTGTGAACCTCGGTTGCCTCTTCTGCAATTCCCATGCTGCAGACCCAGGAGTGGGATAATGGAAAACCATGAGCAAGCACGCAGGAGACATGCTGGCTTTCTCCCCTGAGTGGCAGCCGCAGGCTTGGAAGGAACCCATCTGCTTACCTGCCTCGGCTCTGAGCCAAATGTTGGTCCCAGCGACGTTTCACATCTATTTTCCCAATCTTCAGCAAAAAGAAAGAAAAATGGCCTTTTAACCCCAGCTGACACAACAGTGGGACCCGGGAAGGCCAAGGATGAGCGTCTTTCTACCTAATGTAGTCTTTTCCTGTAGCAATAACAACCAATTGCATTTCCTTTCTCAAGAGCCGGGTGATGAACGTGATTGATGGCCCAGGACCACCACCCAGGGTAATACATCTTATGGTAAAGCAATGAGACCTGATCGTTTCTGAACACCATCTGGCTTAAGTGGATCTTTGCGGAAAGTACCAGGGTCCTGGGAACACAGGCACGGTTTCCCCGGGCAAGTCCTGACTTCCACAGATAGCTGTACCGATCATACACCAGTCATGCGGCCTGCAAGTAGCTACTGAGTGCCTGCCGTGTGTCTGTCCCTGGTGTGTGTGTGTGTGTGTGTGTGTGTGTGAGAGAGAGAGAGAGAGAGAGAGAGAGAGAGAGAGAGAGAGAGATTGCTGCAAAAGCCCTCCCAGGAAGAGGGCTCCCATGCAGAGCACACAGGAGAAAAAGGCAGCTAGAGCTAAACTCCTAATTCTCTGGGGTCTTGGAAACCCATGGACTAGAGAGTGCATGGAACACTTCCTCCCAGGCAGCATCAACCCCTCCCGCAGGGCATGTCTGGTATCATACTAGGTCCTACAAAGCCAGGTAAGAGATTTCTTATTTTGCTTGGGAAACAGAATGCACATTCAAGAAACAGGGTGAAGAAAGCAAACTGGCTTAGCCTTTATGGAAAGGAGTGTGGAGGTTCCTCAAATAATGAAAAACAGAACTAACATATTATGCAACAATCCCAATTCTGGGTATTTATCCAAAGGATTATAATCTGGGATCTTAATGAGACACCTAAACTCCTGTATTCCTTGCAGCATTATTCATAATAGCCAGGATATGGAAACAACTTAATTGTCCAATGATGGAAGAATGCATATAGGACACATGCTCTATCCCCAGCCTTTTCCAGCATCTTAAAAAAGAAAGATCCTGCCATTTGCAACAACGTGGATGGACCTGGAGGGCATGAGGCAAAGAGAAATAAGCCAGAAACAGAAAGACAAATACTGTATGACCTCGCCTATATGCAGAATTGTAAAGAGTCAAGCTCATAGAAGCAGAGAGTAGAGCAGCAATTGCCAGGGGTGAGGAGGAGAGGGAAACAGGGAGATGACTGGTCAAAAGGTACAAAGTTTCGGTTATGCAAGACAAATAAGTTCAGGAGATCTATTATACGGCCTAGTACCTACGGCTGCCAATGTTATGTTATAAAATTAAAATTGGTGGACAGGGTAGATCTTACGTTCAATGTTCTTATCAATCAATCAATAAGAAAGAAAGAAAGAAGAGGAATAAGAGGAATAAGAGGCCAGGAGGAAACCCTACTAGATGATGGGCACGTGTGGCCTTGATGCTGGTGATAGTTTCTTTCCCGGGTATATACTGACCCCCCAAGCTCCTGGAGTTGCATATATTAAGTATATATGGACTTTTACATGCCAATCATACTTCAATAAAATGGTTTAGTGGCTCAGTCAGTTAAGTGTCTGCCTTTGGCTCAGGTCATAATCCTGGGGTCCTGGAATTGAGTTCCGCATCGGGCTCCTTGCTTCTAGCAGGGAGCCTGCTTCTCCCTCTGCCTCTGCTGCTCCCCCTGCTTGTGTGCAAGCCCTCTCTCTCTCTCTCTCTCTCTCTCAATCTCTCTGACAAATATATAACTAAATAAATCTTTAAAAATAAAATAATATATAATATGGTTTAAAAAAACCCTCAGCAGGGACAGTGCTCCCAGATAAGTAAATAAGTAAGAAAGCTAACACATACGTACATGAAGGCACACACCTGAATAAATAGGGAAGAACTCTCCTGTGCAATTCTGTGCTCAGCCCTGGACATTCTTGCCCCAGGTGTGAAAGACAGGACAGCTGCTTTTCTACCATGCGCCCCTCAGGTAGGACCCACCGCTGTCACAGGCACAAAGCACTCACCCTGGGCCAGACGTTGTGCCCACAGATCCTGTGTGTAGGCTCAGCTCTGCCCAAGGAGGTGGGTGCTTTCCACCGAAGGGGAGACAAAGGCACAGGAGGGCAGGTCGGCTGTGCAAGGTCCAGTAGTCGGACAGGACAGTGCTGGACCCCAGGGCTCTGGTCTGCCTCCAGAGGGTGCTCTCAGCCACCACGCTGTGTGCCTACAAGTTTCTGCTCCCAGTGCAAAGGTGGATAATGGAGATTAAACCGAAGTTTGCAGAGAAATGAGAGAAGACGGGTCCCACTCATGCACAGCAAAACTCAGGGATGGTCCAAGGACACAACTTCTCAACACGCTCCTCTCCAGAGGCAAGCCTCTTCGACCCCTTTTCCTGCTCACCTTCCCAAGGTCGAGGCGAAGCTCTCACCCTCCACTCACAAGCCCCACCTGGCAGAACCACCGTGACAATGACCTTGGCCTGTTGCCTAGGAATCATGGTCTGCAGGTCAGTCTCCCAGGAGGGTAGATTCAGGTAGCTCATCACACTGTTGACCCAACATCACAGAGCTCCACGTGCAAAACGGAGTCTGGTGCCATGAAAGGTAAACTGTCTCACGTTATTGCACAGACATTATTTGATTTCATTCTTACAACAATCCAGAAGGTTGGGATTTTTATCTTTGTTCTACAGGCGAGAAAACAAGGCCGCGGATTAGAAGCGGCTCCCAGGGCCAATGGAGAGCGGGTCAGACCTTGACCTTGTGCTCAGGGCACAGTGACCTTAAAGCTTGGCCCATTCAGCACATTCTACACACCCCGCCCTGCCTCCAGCTCTCCCTCTGCCCATTCCCCTCTCCAAATGATGCAGGGCCGTGTAGCACATCAGCCAAGAAAGAATTCTTGAGACATTTTATGGTGCAAAAAGGGGCTTTTATGATAGCACTGGGACAGGACCCGTGGGCAGAAAGAGCCACACTTGTGACTGTGCGGAGGGACTGATGATTTACGTTTGGGGGGAGGGATAGAGACAGCGTTAGATCCCTAAAGGGACTTTTGCATGTTAAGAAAGAGTTACAGGATCCTGGAAGGTTCGGCTCTTGTCAAGAGAAGGTTGCTTTTAGTCTCTCACAAGGCAGGAACATCAAGGTAGACATGACTTCCTCGAGGAATGTCTTGCTCTGCATGTCTCAGGGACTGATTTCTTTAGTGGGTTGCAAGTTGTAAGGAGGTCTAATTTGAGCTACATTTCCCTTGTCTTTGTTCTCCTCATCACAAAGACCCAATCCCCTCAGCATCCATCCACAGTCATGCATTCAAAAAACTTTCAGGAGTTTTTGATTGGTACGGGGATCGCAAGTGGGGACAATTCTGCTGGCAAGACCTTGAGGCATTTTTGGTTTTCATAACTGGAGAGGGCCGCTGGCTTCAGTGGGGAGGGACCAGAGATGTGGGTCCTACCGTGCACAGGACAGTCCCTCCCACAGCGAGCCTGTCGAGGTTGAGAACCTTAGGCACAAGGAACACACAGAACATTAAACGCCAAGAAAAGTCCTGCACGTTTCTGAGCGCTTTTCATGCATTCAGGTAAGCCATCTTCAGAAGAGATGATGAGCCTTGTAATACTCCCATCGCATGGAAGAGGAGGGAATGGAAAGCCTAGAGAAAGCAGATACCCCGTCTGTGGGGCTGACATTCTCAGAAAGGGCTCCACTCCAGGAGGAGAGGATGACGAACTTCTGAGTTGATTTCCTCATGGCATAAGAGGGTCAACGTCCCCAGGGACTTTAGTGACTGTCCCATGCCATATATTTGTGTGGCCTTTAGATGCCTCTAAAAGGACCCCATAGACCTTATCTCCTGGGATCTATGCCCTTGCATAATCCTCCCTCAAGATCACAACGATTCTGGCTCCTGCTCTGCTTTCCCTCTCTTGCTCTCTCTAATAAGAGCCTGCTGCCCAGGGAGAGGGCCGCTTGGCAAGGGTCTGAGGCATTCCCCAGCCAACAGCCTCTGGGAACCGAATCCTGCACACCACCATTTCAGTGAACTTGAAAGGGGATCATCCTTAGGAGGACCGCAGCCCCAGGCAACAGCTTAACTGCACGGCGGCGAGTCCTGGGCTAGACCGCCCAGCGAAACCACACTCGGATTCCTGGCCCCGAGACACGACGCATGTTATTGTTTAAAGCTGATGGCCTTTGGCGTCAGAGGTAACTCACACGGTGTGCCTACTGGATGTTTCCTCTGTGCTACTTCCCATCTTCTGGACCTCACCTGACTCTGATCCAAATCATCTCATGGATGACCGGTTCTGCTGGGGCTCCAGTCACCTTCCTGGGAGTGGGACTGCCCCCACCTTGTCTGAGCCTTACCCTGCACACTCTCTTGAACTTCTCCCTTGCGTCTGCTATTAACTAGCCTTGGAACACATTCTGGTCCAAGGGCAGAGGAACAACAAATATGTGATTTCCTCTTTCTGGGCAGCCAGGATGGACACGCTTAGATGCATAAGTGCTCATCAGGCACTGCCCTTGGCACCTATGGGAGTGCAAATCCAGAACCATGGACGTGGCCACCTGGCCGGCACCCACACTGGCTCTCTCTCCTTTCATGCTTTGCTTCCCTGACCCTAGGATCACACTTCCTAGCAGTATGTGCACATAACCCTTGTCTCCAGCTCTGCTTTCTGGGCTGGTTAGGCTAGGATGGACAGTATCTAATACAACAGGGATACCCAATCCATGGGAACAGTCAAGCCTTCTCTCTTCATGGCTGGGGGACCCCAACTGTGTCCCTTTAGTTCGAAAGTTTTACAATTCCAAATATTGTTACGTTTTCTCACCTTCAGCAGAGCACAGAGCAAAATGCAAGACACAAGCCATGTGCGGTGAGCATGCTCTGACCTGCTCCTTCCCAGCTCCCTCTCTCCCTCCCTGTCCTGTGTTTCTGGTTGACATTCTCAGCTTAGGTGTCCTCCAACTCACCATCGGTTTCAGACTTCCAAGTCTTTGCTCATCCGTTCTCTCTGCTTTGAAGAGCCTCCCACCTTCCAGTTAATTCTTTTTTTTTTTTTTCCAGTTAATTCTTAAGTATTCTTAATTATGCACTTTAAGGGTCATCCTATCCAATAATCTAGGACATCTCCCCCAAAGACCCCCCCCCCATTTGGTCTACACATCCCTTGTCTGAGATGTTGGAGGTATCCCGAGGATATGTCTGGTTAAATTATTCATTTTTCTCAAAAAACACGGCAAACTTAGCTGTGACAGGGATGAACGCTTTCTCATCTGGCACTCTGAGCACTTCGTTACTTTTCATTGAATGAATGGATGCATTGAATAATGGAAGAAGAATGGGAAAAACTAATTTTCCCTTGAACATAGTGCTGACAAGTTCGACATAAATCCAAAAGCTGTTCCCTCCTCTGTTAGAAGAGAGGAATTAGAATAAAAACACATATTCTTCGACCATTTCTATATTCAGCCGACAGTTTGATAAGCCACTGGCTCAGCTGAGCAAAGCCAATGATCCAGCCCTACTCCTCGTGCATTTGAGAACTTGTGAAATCACCAGGTAAACATGCAGAGAAAGTCTGGAGAGAGGTAAAGTCTTAAGTATTTTTCACATCCCCCTTTTCCTTGGCTAGGCCAACCACCCACACCTCCCATCACTCCACCTCCAACTAGGGCTTTATTTTCAAGAGCAAGAACATAGAGCATCCAAACCTCTATAACCGTAAGAAATGTGTCTATGGACTGGGGACTTTAAAATACTTTGGAGCTGCTGAGATAATTTAATAATTGAATCTGCTTAAAATCCTTTACATACACACACACACACACTCGAAAGGTGGGAAGCTCATCACCACCTGAGACAGCTCATTTAGTGTCCAGCTAGGTAGTGAATAGAGAGTATATTTGATATGCCTTCTCCTAGGATATGTGAACTGGGACAAGTCACCTGGCCACTGAGCTTCAGCTCCCTCATCCAAAAAACCAAAGCCACAATGGCTCCACACAGCCTCACGTGTGGACAGCAGTGACCATTACAGGAAATCACCTGACTCTAAACAGATGGCTCCTTCCAGAACAGACTTCTGTCCCTGCACCACCTTCCACTCGGGGTAACTGGGCACCTGCATCCCCACCTCTGGAAGAGAACCGGCACATCACAACTGCAGATGTACAAAGAGAACGGTCAGTCCTTGATTGTAAGTTTTTGAAACTGACTTTTGAATTTAATGGGAAAGAGTGTCATTTGATAGCAAAGATTTTAGAGTTTCCAAAGTCTAGGAATTAGAAGGTTAGAAGTCTAGAATGGAATCACTCTTTCCCCCTCCCCAACCTAGAACTAGGTAAAGTCTGATCAGACAAGAGCGATTTGAGGGTGAGTTGAAGAGGAAGCAGAAATAACTATACACCTGGTTCATTCTCTGCTGAGACCCCATGCTCCTCCCCACCCTCAAACTCTGCTGACTGCTCTTATTCTAAAGAGAGAGTGAGAATCCCCACACAATCTGGAAGAATCTCTGTGCAGAAAGTATGTGCGTCCTCATTCTGGGGTTGAGCCTAGGGACACAGCAGGTGCACAGAGTTCCTCAGGCACCAACTGATATTCCATGGGAAGGATCTTAAAGGCTCAGGGAGCCAGGAGTGGAAGTCCTGGGGTAAGGGACAAGAGGCTGACGACTGAGGATCGCATGGGAATACATAAACTCCAAGGATGCTGGTGAGGGTCAATGATGATCAAGGGCTAACCACCCAATCTACCACCCCCAACCCCCATCTCTAATACTGTGGCTTTCTGCAAGTCTAAGAACCTGGCTTCAACCTCACCAAACAGTGAAGAAAGATTCTGGACTCTGTTGTTCTCTATGACCTAGAGGTTAAGAGAGACACGAGGTTCAAGTAGAAAAATACAGCTACCTTTTTGTAAATCTGATTTGGTGAGCTATGTCACCATGACTGAAGGGCCTCACACAGTCTCTGGCCCAGAGCAGGTGTCCAGTAAGTAGCCGTTCCCTCCCTGACCTTCCTGAAATGCTCCGCGGTTCCCAGTTTAGCAATCTATGGTGACAATGACAAAGGATTTAATCATAGAATCTTTGCCCAGTGGGTAAATTTCCAGGCCAGATCTCTTAATATAGAGTTTGGGAACTGAATCTCAGGGAGACCAGGACACAGCAAGGTAGAACAAAGACAGGGCTGAGACCCAAGTCTCTCAAATTCATGCCGACCTCCTTATATTTCTCATGGAGGTTCCCAAGGAGCAGAGCTAAAGATGACTTTGCAGGAGATCATAAATGATCTAAGTGGTTGAAGATAGGACAAGAGGCAGTTAATTAGTGTAAAGAGCTAATTAAGAGGATATGACCCCAGGGCAATCCTATTCCCCTCCAGAGTCCAGAATTAATGACAGGGACACAGTAACTTAACTTACACTAACCCTTCAGCTCCCCTAAGGTCCCTCTCCTAAAAAACAGCTTCATCTACTTACTCCTTTATCAAGTGCCTCCAGTGGCTCTGAGATGTCTGGAAACTGAAGTTCCCTTCCCTGGCAAAGCATTCAAAGCCCTCTGTTTTGGCTTCAATGTACCATCTCTCACCCCAGTCTTCCAGGGCCTTGGCCGCAACATTTTCTGAGCCGTGTATCACACTGCATTTTATAAGTATTATCTCTCAGGTGGTTTTTCAAAGTATGCTCTCTATGTAGTGCTACCATGTAACCCTTGCAATGCTCAATTAGCCATAGTCTGCCCCACTGATTTGCCTCTTACTTCAAAACAGGTCTGTCACAAACAGGTCTGCATCCCAAAGTCATGTTGGGCCAATCGCACGGTCGTCATTATCTTTTTTAACCCCCCAAGTATTAGCATTAATAATAAGATCTAGCATTTAGTGACTGATCAGTAGTGGCCAGGAGCTCTCCTGAGTATATTATACTCGTAGATAATTTGATCCTTATAATGACCTTTGAACTGAGTGAGATTACCCCAATATTAGGTTTGAAAAAGACTCAGGGAGAGCAAATAATTTAATCAAAGCTCAAGTAGAGTAAATGAGAAGCAGAACAAGATCCCAAAGCACGTAGTTTTAGGCACTATATTTCAGCTACAAGTACTTACTTGGAAACATCAAGTGCAGTTGTTGAGAAGACAAATACCGCTCTGAGCACGGCCTCATCAATAAGATGTGGTTGTGGAGAGAGTTAGGTTACAGCCCATTCTTGAATTCATAAAGCCATTCAGAGAGAATGCAGTCTTATCTCCTGCAGGTGTGCTCTGTACCAAGGCCATATTAGAATGCCCATTGTTCATAAGGACTCTACTCATTGGATTAATTGAGCATTCCATTTGGAATGGCTCTGGGCAACAGCAAAGGAAGGTGAACCACGCTGTATTCAGCCTCTTTAGGGTGGTGAGAACACAGGATTAGCAACTGCCAGGCTCAGCTTTCCATTTTGACTTCACCTCTTACTCAATGTGGACCCTGGCCTTTCACGGGACCTTTGGCCAGCAAGCTGTTTGAGACACTGTCCCTGGTGCTGAAACCACGCAGAGGCATGAGGCTCAGCTGAGGCCATCAGAGTTTGCAGGAGGGACGCCTGGGTGGCTCAGTCAATAAGCGTCTGCCTTCGGCTAGGATCCTGATCCCAGGGTCCTGGGATTGAGCCCGTGTTGGGCTCCCTGCTCAGTGGGGAATCTGCTTCTCCCTCTCCCTCTGCCCCTTCCCCTCCCCCCTGCTCATACCCATACTCACTGTCTCTCTCTCTCTCTCTAATAAATAAAATTAAAAAAAAAAAAAAGTTCGCAGGAACGGGATAATTTAAGTACATTACAGTTAGCTCAGCAAGAAAGGAACTTAAGTCTTAAATCATACACCAAAAGACTGTGCCAAAAGACCAATAATCATATGAAAAGATACTCAATTTCATTTACAGTCTTATAAATGCAAACTAATATCATAAAGTGATACCACTTCACACTGACCAAAAGGGGCCAAAAGGAAAATGGCAGACAATACCAAGTGTGTGAGGAGGTGCAGACACTGACACTGTTATGTATTGCGGGACGAAGTCTGAGATGACCACTTTGGGAAACTATATAGTAGTTATATATAGATATATAGTAGTATCTACTACAACTGAATATGTACATATTCTATAACATAGCTGTGCATTCTCCATAATATACCCAACAGAAATGCATATGCATGTGAATTAAAAAACAGGTATAAGAATGTTTGTATCATTTTTTTATATACTCCAACAATGAAGATTACACATATCTTAGGAGAATGAGTGAATGGACTGTGGTATATTCATACTTTGGACACTACATGGCAGGAAAAATGAGATACTACTAGATACAGTGAGATGGATGAATTACATAATCATGTTTGAGCAAAAGAAGCCAAGCACAAAATAATACATACTGTATGACCCGACACCTATAAAGTTCAAAAACAGTCAAAACTAACAGCAATATGGTGCCAGAAGTCAAGGTAGTATTTACACTTGGCAGTGGTGTGGGTAGTAATCGGAGAAAAGCACAAAGGGGACTTATAGGAATGTGGATGATGTCGTTTCTTGATTTTTGTACTTGTTAAACTAGAGTTTTGAGTTTTAGAACATCTGTTGAGATTATAAAAATGTATATTTCAATTAAATTTTTCTTCCATGACACTGATATGTTGATATATGCCTTGGACCTTGATTTTTTCCAAAAGTCCTAAGTTTCACAAAGCAAAAACTATATATTTCAAAGACACAAGTTAAACTTTCTGAGCCTTGACCTATAACACAAGAATTATAACATTTACCTTCACAAAGTGGATATGAGAATTAAATTAGGAAATCTGTACCAACAACTTACTGGCATAACAAATGCTTGCAGTGAGTGAGTCCTAGCAATGAAATTACTTCAATACGCTCCACAGTTTAGAAAACTATGCAGCAATAGCTACTAAAACTGGACTTACAAACATCCTATAACACAACTATGCCGATCTAGTTGTACAACGTAGAGTGTTTTAACAGATTTTATATCATTCCCTGATAATTTCCATATTTCTATTTTTACCCCTTGATGCACCTTTCATTCTTACTATAATACACTCCCTACTCAGCCCAAACTCAACCCATTTTGTTTCTACACCTGGTCTTGAATCCAGTGTTCTGTTTTCTTGGAATTCCCATCTCATCAACCCGTCCGGAGCATTCCTATTTTTCTCAATGTCCATGTTCCACATGCAACCTCCCCAAAGTCCTCTCCCACTTTCTAACTCCCACACTCTGTCTACTTTGTCTACTAAGAACAATAACAGCATCGCTATCACACTCAGCTTCCACTTATTGGGTCTCAACCATGTGCCAAGCTCTGGGATACATGCCTTACAAGTACATTAACTTATAATCTAATCTATCCTGGGAACAATATGGATACATTGTTGAATAGCTTTAAAATATACAAATTATGAAACAAACTGACAAGGACCAAGGAAATTAGGCATTATCATCCCAGTTTTTAAATGAGGACGCAGAGGCTCCAGGTGACTAAATAATACACCTTTCTTACAAAATTGGGAACGAGAGAAGCTGGAGTTCAAACCAGGTCTGGTGGGCTGCCATGCCGAATGTTCTGTCCCAAACTACCTCAGCCCGTCGACAGACTGACAGATTTTCAGTACGGTGGATCCAGACATAAGGCTGTCTCTCGCGGTCACACAATCGTGATTTGTCCATTTACAGTTAGGGAAACTGAGGCAGAGGTCTATTTCAGTGCCTAGTCGCTGTATCTTAGGCAACAGAGGAGTCATAAGATGGGAGTCACATGTATGCAGCGTGTCATCTATAGCAGCCAAAGAATCAACCTGTGTTACTTTATTTGATCCTAAGGAGACAGAGAATATTCTCCTGGGTTTGAAGACGTATTAACTGGAGCTCACAGTGGCTAAGCAGCAGAGGGACCCGGGCTTAGAACCGTCAACCTTAATGATTCTATGCCAGGCTCTCTCCCGCACAAACCCACCTCCCTGAAGATTCAGATGCCAATGAGTCTTAGCAGGGATCTCTGCCAATTCCATAACAAAGGGCTAATGGGGTCACGCCTTTCTTTTAAACCATCAATATTTTTAGGTTTACTTTTGTTCCTGCTGTTTTGGATGCAGGCTTCCACTCAGCCTTCAAAACCTCATTCAGATATCTCATTCTCTCAGAAGTCTTCTCAGATCTTTTAGTCCCTGATTTCCTTCAAAAAACTGTCCCCAAAGGCCCACAATGGAGGTGGTCAGTAGCCAAGGCAGGGAGGCTTGCACAGTGCACAAAGAGTCATCTCCCTGTTCTTCCAGAGCTTATGTTTTGGAGGGGGGGCTCGCATGCATCACTCTCCGATGCAATTTCCAACCACAGTAATCGCTATGAGTGAAGAGCACAGGGAGCTTCAAAACAGGATGGGGGGCTTGGAGATCAGGGGAGACTTGCTCAGGCAGAGCTAATCGTCCTGCTACCCCCTGCGCTCGCCTCACTACACTGTAACCTGTCCTCCTCTGTGTTCCCACGATAGTCTATGAGCAATGCAAGGACAGGACCGTGCCTTAGCCACGCCTCGATTCATGTCCCAGAAGCCATGGGTGGCCCCTTGTGGGTGGCCAAGGGACGTCATCCTCAGCATCGCACCTGCTACCCTTGTGGCCGCTACCTTCACTGAAGAATAACGTGGGGAGTGTCTGAGTGAGCACAAGCCCTGAGTGATGACGTCCACTTAAGGGCACTTTCTTGGCACCTAAGGAAGGAAAGACACTTTGTGGATATCAAAGGAAGAAGAAAGCTGACTAGCTCCCACTTCCTTTCTGAAAGGTGAATTTGCTCTCCGTGCCTCCTCCCCAGTCCCTTCACAAGCTTGTCGCGGCTTAGCTTTCCATCGGGGACTCCTCACAACTCCCGAGCCATGACTGTGTTTTGCATTACGCCTGGTGAAAACACCAGCTTACAAGGTGGCCGCAGACCCAGAGGTGTCATCCAGCCCAGAGCAGAGATCAAAGACGCTGTCTCGGTGCCAGAGAAAATCTACTCACAGGTACTTCAAAAATCAGAGCTGGATTTCCTGTGTCTGGAAGCCCCCTTTTCAGAAATCCTCTCCAAGCAGCACAAAGGACAAAGAAACTGACTGAGGTCTGGAAAAGATCGATTCCAGGACAGAGAGCAAGCAAGGGACCACACGGGGTCTCGGGCCCCAGCTTTGCAGGTTTTATATGCAAGAGTCCTCCCACTATGCCCAGTTCTTGTATTATTTTTTCCCAGTACTTTATGGGTGTACTTTGTACATTTTTTGAAGTTGTGGTAAGAGCACTGAATGCGAGATTCAGCCTCTTAACAAATTTCTAAGTGCACAACACATATTGTTAACTACAGGTACGACGCTGGCCAACAGATCTCTAGAACATATTTCTCTTATACGACTTATACTATGGCCTGGGAAGCATGAGATTCTGGCTGAGGCAGCACTTCCTAGAGAGGAAGGCTTACACGGATTGCAAAGGCACTGCGCATTTTTCACAACTGCATTCAATCTCTTCAGTGCCTTAGCCACCCGCCCTTCACCCAGCGCCGCAGGCCCCTAAGCACCTCATTTGGCTCCTGGGGTTTCCACCTCCATCCACGGGGGAAGCAAGAGCAACCCCTACTTACTGGTCACCTGCAAGCCACGCCCACCCAATGGACGTCCGCTACCTTCGACGCTCAGAAGCACTCTGCAAGGACTTTTGGCATGTGTTTTGGATATCTACTGATGCATAACGAAATCACCCCGGAACCCACTGACTGAAAGCGACGACAGTTTTGTTCGCTCCCAATTCAGTGGATCAGGCATCTGAGCAGAGCTCAGCTGTGACTCCACACCCGGCCTGGGAGCGCTCGGTTGGGGCTGGCGGGTGCAAAATGGTGCCTGGCCTCTCTGGACACGCCGCTTCTCTCCTGCTGGGCGGTCAGGGTTCAAGTTGGTGCCGGGTCTCCGAAAAAGAACATTCTAGAAGGTGAGGGTGGAAGCTGCGGGTCTCTTCGGGTCCAGGCTTGGAAGGGAAACGGAAGCACTTCGGCCACATCCTGTTTGTCAGGCTTGGAGATGGAGCTAGTCCCGATTGCAAGGAAGGAGAAAAGAGATTCTGCCTCTCTATGGGGGAGTGGGAGGGACACCTCAAAAGGGCAGGCAGCACGGGTCAGGAGGTATCTTTATGGGCACCTCTGGAAATACAGCCACCAGAGCATAATGGTAAGGACCATGCTCTCTGGAGTCGGACATCTCAGCTCTGCCATCAGCTGTGTATCCACAGGCAAGTTATCCCACCTCTCTGAGCCTCGCATTCCTCACTGCTGAAATGGGAATAAGAGCAGCTAATCTCATAAGCTTTCGTAAGTAAATAAAATAATGCATAAAACGAGCTTCATACCGTGTCCCCCACACGACAAGTGTCTATGAACAGTTGCTAATTTCACAGTAACCATATAATTTGTCATCCAACTCAGGAGACTTTCAGGAGTGAAGGGGGAGGGGCCGCTTTGCGTCACGACATGGATACGACAGGTATGCACGAGATTTACAGTCGCCTCCCGTTCATATTATCATTAACCTTTGGAAATAGGCAAAATCGAACTCAAACTGAAATTCGAAGGGATTCATGCGCTCACCCAAGTCATTCCCACCCTCCCTCACACACCCGCAGAGCTGCTCTGTGCCGGGTGCCGAGCAAGAGAAAATGCACCCCTACCGTGTTGGAACTTACATTCTCCAATAGAGAAACTAAATCATCAGAGAGGGAAATAGGGAGTTTCCTGTAATGCGGCTCTTCATCAGGTAGATCAGGGTAAAGGGGTAGAAAACTCACGAGTGGACACAGCTCCACTGGAAAGAAACAGATAATCCTTAATCAGTGGCTACAACCAGGGTCCGCAGACAGGGACCCATGGCTCTGGGCGGGCACCCGTCCTGGTAAAAAAGTTCCATTGGAACGCAGTTATACCCATTTCTTTGTGGCTGCTTTTCAGCATCAGGTGCTGTCATAGGTGGTCACGTGGCCTGCAAATCGTAAAATATTTCCTACCTAGCCCTTTACGGGAAAAGTTTTCCCATCTCTGTCTTAAGCAAGGCAGACATGTAAGAAATGGTTTTACCACCCCGCGTCGCCCCCCAGTCACTGAAGAGTCAGAGGAAAGGGGCGTCGTGTGTCCCGGTCACTTTCATCATGATGCTTTTGGGGCTCCTCCCATTTTTCCGTCCTCTGGTTTCAAGTGACAACTTCATCCATGACGGGATCCCTCTAGGTTTGCGGGGTGGCTAACATGCACAACATCGGAAAGAGAAGAGACGAGTGCTAAGAGTGCCTCTCTTGGGAGGAAGCAAACCAACCCTTCCCTGATGTCCCCACAAGGTCCCTCTCTGCCTCTCCACCCAGAACTGAGTCTTCTGTCTTCCCTGCACCAGGCACTGGGAAGGGAAGGGGACCAATATACTGGACTCATGTCAATCAGAACAATCCCTGCGGCTGGGGCTGGGATCCTTCTCCCCTAAATCATGCTTTGGAGGGGTACAGACCTAAGATACTGGGGGCCCAGAGGGAAAGGGTATTAAACACTAATGGTGTCTG
Organism: Potos flavus; assembly: GCA_028534135.1. Classification (NCBI taxonomy): domain Eukaryota; kingdom Metazoa; phylum Chordata; class Mammalia; order Carnivora; family Procyonidae; genus Potos; species Potos flavus. The sequence continues at coordinate 755,865 of CM052900.1, read as the reverse complement.
ATATGAAGAGGGACTGCAGTCGGTGTGAGAGTCACAGGTACCTTTAGAAAGAGCATTCAGAGAAGGACTCACAAGACGTGACCTCTGAAAACAGTCCTGAGCATGACAAGGGGCAGGGCTTGGAAAGATTGAGTGAGAGGGCTTTCGGGTACAGGGAACTGCCGGTATTCAAATCCCTCTCTCTGAGCCAAAGCCTGCGTGGTCTCTGCTGCTCCAAGCTGCCTGGAGAAACTGCTCCTGTCCTTCCGGTACAGGCTCTCCTATCACGGTCTTCCTCGAGTCCTTGATCGCGCCCTGAAAACCAGACTGTCCTCCTGTGTGAGCCTTCCTCCCCAGCCCGTCCCGGTACTTCTCTCATTCCCCTTGGTGGACACTCAGGTGCGGATTCGTTTTTACCTTCTCCTATTAGTGTGAATCCTTAAGATCGGTGACCACACCCGACGACCCATCGTACACGGCAAGAGCACACCGTCCATCCTTGAGGAACGTCCGCTGGATCACGCTCAGAAGGTGCAGATCTGGGATGCTGTTAGCTCCAGTCTGCTGGGGATAACGGGGCCCCGGGAGACCCCAGTTTTCTTGGGACGGTCCAGGTACCAGATCAGAAGGCACACCGGAAAGAAAACCAACAGAAGTATCCATCCAAGCATGAGGTCCTGGGAGACTCTGACGGGGAGAAGTACAAAGTCAGAGCAGGGACTCGAGAGATAGGAAATAGTGTGCTGGAAACAGACAGCGAAAGGGGGGGGGAATGCACGTGGGGGAGGTGTCCTCGTAGGCGCACACAGAGTGCCATAATAAAATTAGGTCCGATTTTTCCAGTGACGAAGAGCCTCTGAAGAGCAAACAGCTTGCTGTCTACCTATGTTATTTCAGGAACTGTGTAGGCTACTTTGTATACATTTAATCCTTCTAAAAGACACTGTTAAATTGTGGCAATCTCTCGTTCATAGATGGGGAAGTCCCCGCTCAGTGAGGGGATGGCGGCTGAGGATCATAGGTGAGAAAATGGCAAATGCCATTGAATTGAAGGTGAATTGAAGAATTCACGTCAGTAAGGAAGGTTTGCTGGAAAGACAAAGATATTATAGGCTGGGATACCCATTGAGGAGCTGTGGTAATTAACCACAGCAGAGAGGATGAAGCCTGGCTCTGGGCAGTGTTACCCAGAAATCAATCATACCTGGAAACGAAGTAGGTGCAGAGCGAGAAACAGGTGAAGAGGACTCAAGAGGCACCCCCCTTGGGAAAGTGAGAACACCTTCCCTCCTTATGCCCCATCATCGAATCGAAGCATCAGCAAAGCTGCCCTTGGGCCTCTCTGCTCTAACAGCGGGCACACGTTCTAAGCTTAGACAAGCTTTAGTCACAAGGACGAAATATTATTAGTTTAGCTGTGTTTTAGCTCCGGCTCTCGCTATGAATCATTGTGCATGAATCATAATCACCACTCTTCATATTTTAGAAGCAAATGCATAATTTTTCTTACCCAAGGAAAAAAATTAATTGCTGTCTAAATATGAATCTAATGTTGTTTCTGAAGCTCTTGGATTTATTCAATTCTGAGCCTTCCTTTTCTTCGGGAGTAAAAATAACCAGGAAAGCTTAAAAAAAGGGGGGGGGTGACATATTGAGGGTCTGTCCTGTCCGTGACTCTGGCTCTACGCTTTTCAAAGTTAAGGTAGATGTAAGCAGAATACGAAGCATGTATAAGCCATTTATTTCCCCTAGGAAGAAGGAGAACCTTAGGATTCCAATTAAGGTGAGTTAGACACCCAATCCCATGCATCTGACACTCCTGCCCTGTCTCACTTGGTTACAACGTGAAATATGGTTATCACACTGACTCCACATTATGGCTCCTTCTGGAAGTAACATTCAAAACTCTCCATGACGTGGTTATGACATTTGCTGTCCACCGTCACCTTAGGACACTGTATTAGCACTTAGGAAGCTAATTATTTCCCAACCCGTCAACTGTGTATGAACTGGGGACACCCACCAAACCTGGTTCTTAGAGCTAATACGAAACGCCTGGGTCCAGTAAGTGGGGCTCTATGCCCCTATCATAGAACTGCCGGTCACACTGGGCCCTCTGAGCTCCAGGACAAGCCCTGAGCAATGCACGGCTGGCCCCTGACCCCGAGGCCCCTGGCGCGCCCTCCTGCTCATCCCCCTGGAGCGTCTGCTCCTCCAAGTCTGTGCCAGCCCCCATGCTTGGCATCCCAGTGATGCCTCCGGCCCACATGGCAAGCGGAGAGGATTACCCACATTTCACAGGTGTCCTGTTTTACTCTGCTGCCTCACCACTGCATTCAAGTACCGTAATCATACTATTATATTACTTACCAAAATGCAATGACATTGCTGTATGAAATAATATGTACCAAATACAGTAACAACATCCAAAAATAGTTCGGGTTTACCGTTCTGGAACTTTCCA
>CM052900.1:733346-752922 GCA_028534135.1 Potos flavus | reverse complement strand
TGATGGACCATGTCATGCAGCTGTGCAAGATTCAGAATCAAACAATGGGGTGTAGCCTGCCAGTAGCCAGGGAGCCGTGGTACTCTGTGAGCTCAGACTAAATCCTTCCACTAACTGGTGTATGTGCCTGTGTGTACAGTTTTCCTTTTTTCAACAGCCAGGATACTTAAGACTTTATTCTTTAACTAAAACAGCCAGGCAGGCTATTTCCAGCACACATCTGTCATCTCAGGGGACCTCAACTTTCACTCTGCTACACTTAAAACCACTTCTCTTATTTCAAATTTAGGCTTTTACCCAGCAAGTAAATACCAAGCATTACCATTCATTTCTGCCTACCAACTCGTTCACTTCCCATAAAACAACCATCTCTGTATTATAATGGTTTTTGTTCAGAGATCCATTTGAGCACTTTATTGCATTTTCCTGCATTGTTTAAAATAAAGGAAAAATGGAGAAAATAAATATGCTAATATTAGCTATAATACAATTAAGAAAAACATGGGAACAGCAGAAGTAAACCAAACCTCTTCGGTGTGTTTTAGATGCATATTGGAAGTAAGCTAGTTGATTCTGAGGGAAAATAAAATAACTTAAAAATCTATGAAACACTGGTAATTTATTGCCAAAGATTATATAACCAAAAGGTAGAGTTAAAATAGAGGAAATGGAGATATTTTGGAAAGTTATAGATTCAGAGTCCATATCACTAAAATGTCCTATTGATCCTCCAGAGAATTTCATAAGCTTATACATCATCTCATAGATGCTTTTCTCCAGATTCTTAGTTAAGAAAATTTAAAAACCTGCAGGGCATCTGGATGGCTCAGTTGGTTAAGCATCTGCCTTTGGCTCAGGACGTGATCCCAGGGTCCTGGGATCGAGCCCCGTGTCTGGCACCCTGCTCGGCAGGGAGTCTGCTTCTCCCTCTGACTCTCCCTCTGTGCTCTCCCTCTCTCTTGCTCTCGCTCTCTCAGATAAACAAAATCTTTTAAAAAAGAAAATAAAAAAGAAAATTAAAAAAATAGACCTAGTCTTCCTCCTATCAACCTTAAAAAAACTAATTATAGAGCAAAAATCAGTAAAACTGAAAGCAAGAAATCAGTAGAGTAAATCAATGAAATGAAAAAAGCTCGTTCTTTGAAAAGATCATTAAAACCAATAAGCATCTAGCCAGGCTAAGAAAAAAAAATAAAGGACACAAATTACCAATATGAGAAATGAAAGAGAAGACATCACTATAGATCTCATGGACATTAAAAGGATAATATAGGAATCCTATGTATATCTCCATGCCCACAAATTTGATAATCTAGATGAAATGGGCCAATTCCTTGAAAGACACAATCAGCCAAAACTTAGACAAAATGAAACAGATAATTTGCACAGGCCTATATCTATTAAATACATTGAATCAATAATTAATAACCTTCCAAAATAAGAAGCACCAGACCTAGATGGGTTCACTGGTTAATTCTCACAAAAGTTTAAGGAAGAAACTATACCAATTTCCTACAGTATCTTTCAGAAGATAGAAACAGAGGGAATACTTCCAAACTGATTCTATGAAGCCTGCATCACCCTAAAATCATAACCAGACAAAGACATTACAAGAAAGTATAGACCACTGTCTTTGATAAAAATACATGTAAAAGTCCTCAACAAGACATTAGCAAAGTGAATCCAACAATGTATAAAAAGAATTAATTATACGCCACAGCCAACTGGGATTTATCCTAAGTATGCAAGGTTGGTTCAACATTCAAAAATCAATTAATGGAATCCATCATATCACTAAGTTAAAGAAGAAAAACCATGTGAATATATCTATAGATGCAAAAAAAATTTTTTGACAAAATCTAACACTATGCCTGATAAAAACTCAGGAAATGAAAATGATAAAACTCCTAGAAGATAACACAGGAGAAAATGCAGATGGTCATGGGTTTGGTGATGCCTTTTTAGATACAACCTCAAAGACACAATCCATGAAAGAAAGAAATGGTAAGTCGAGCTTCACTAAAATTAACATATTTTGCTCTGCAAACGACACTGTCAACAGAATGAAAAGATAGCCACAGATTGGGAAAATATTTGCAAAGGATATATCTGATAAAAGAATGCTATCCAAAATATATAAAGATCTCAAGTCTAAAGCTCAACAATAAGACAACCCAATTTAAAAAACGAGCCAAAAAAAAAAAAAAAAAAAAAACGAGCCAAATACCTTAATAGATATCTCACCAAAGAAAATATACCTATGGCAAATTAGCATATGAAACCACATCACATGTTGGCAGGGAAATATTAAAACAACTACACATTACCACTGCACACCTATGACACCAGAACACCGACAACACCGAATGCTGGTGAGGATGTGGAGCAACAGGAACCCTCACTCACAGGTGGTGGGAATACAAAATGGCATATCTATTGGGGAAGACAATTTGGCAATTTCTCACAAAACTAAACATGCTCTTGCCATATGATGCAGCAATCATACTCCTTGGCATTTACCGTAAGAAGCTAAAAACTTATGGTCGCATAAAAACCTGCACGAGGATGTTTATAGCAGCTTTGTTCATCATTTCCAAAACTTGGGAGCAACCAAGATGTCCCTCAGTAGGTTAATGGATAAATAAAACATGAGGCGGTCAAGGTAATATTAGTCAGTGCCAAAGAGAAATGAGCTATTAAGCCATGAAATGACATGGAAAAAACCTTGAATACATATTACTAAGTGAAGTCAGTCAATCATACTGTATGATTTCAACTATACGACATTCTGGAAAAGGCAAAACTGTGGAAACAGTAAAAAGATCAGTGGTTGTCAGGGGTGAGGTGAAAGGAAGGGATGAATAGTAGGAGCACAGGATTTTCAGAGCAGTAAGAATATTCTGTATGATTCCATCATGGCAGATATATGCCATTATAAATTTGTGCAAACCCATAGTATGTCAACACCAAGAGTGAACCTTATGGAAACTATAGACTCTAGGTGATAATGATGTGTTAATGAAGGTCCATCAATTACAACAAACGTACCAGTCTGCTAGGGGAATACCGATAATATGGGAGGCTAAGCATATCGGGGGTAGGAGGTATATGAGAAATCTCTGCATCTTCTCTTAATTTTGCTGTGAACCTGAAACTGCTCCAACAAACAGTCTGTTAAAAACATTTTCTAAAAAAGAAATACATTACACTTTTATTGGATTCTACATAAAAACATAGCTATAAGCAACTTTCTGACACAATTGGGGAAATATGAATGAGGACTACACACTGAATGGTATCATGGATTTGTCAGCTTTCTTCAGTACGATGATGTCACTGGAGTCAGACTGAAGAATATCTTTTCCTAGGTAAAAGTACGCTCAAGTATTTGGGTTGTATTGTCGTGGAATCTGCAAATTGTTTTCAAGTGATCTCGGAAAATACACATACATTCGTATGCAGATAAAACAAATACTCCACAATGTTAACGACTGTTAAATCTAGGTATAGGAAATGTGGGTATTCACGGCTCCTTTCTTCAACTTTTCTGTGTGATTGAAAATTTTCGTAATAAAATTTTTGTGAAACCACCTCCCTGAGGAATTTACAGAAGCTGATATGTGTCAAAACTCAAAGGCAGTTTGTATTTGAAAGTCCTTTTTGCTTTTCTTACCTAGTAATGGAACATTTCCATTCCTCTAACACCAGTTTATTTACGTGTGTCAAGGAGATCAAACGAGAAGAATGACTTTATTGTGCCTTCTGACTCATCAGCTTTTGGTTGTTCATGACTCATTATCCATGGACAGAAGAAAGCCTGCACATCTTACTAACATGAAATTTTCATATACTTCTCCCAGTTCCAAGGGAATCAATTCTATTATGATGCCACTTCAATTGTTCCCTTTATTCTCCTTTCTCTAGTCTTCCTTCTTCTGTTTGAAAGGGTGTGGCTGAAATGTACATGCAACTTGAGTGCACCCCTTAATTACCCTAACAGGCACTTCCTTCCTCCTGCACCTCTTACAACTCACTTTTGATTTCAGCCAGCTCAAATGAGAAAGCCTCCTCTTAAACTCCAAACCTTGAAATTAAAAATGATAAGAAAATATTTCAATTGAAAATTAGAATAGCTTTCCCATGTCAGGAAGAGCAGAGGATAACAGAGTAATCCAGCTCCTGGAATGAATGAATTCCACAATAAAGGGTTTAAAAGGAGCTGGCGTGGTCCAACCTAGGAAAGGGAAGGCAGGACTTTGCCTAGGGCAGCCAGTAACCACGCACATCTCTGAAGAGTGCCAAGTAGCTTAGGGGGGCAGCTAGTTTAACACAAAACCTGGGTGCTGATAGGGGAGCCTGAGAAGGCAACATGAATTTATATGGTACACAGATTCCTCACGTTTTAGGACTAGGGAAAGCGAGTAGGGATGGAAGGGTAAGGAAAACAAGAAAGCATTAAGCCCACCCATTACAGACAGACAATGGACTTATCTTGATCCCAAGAGATGGACATACAGCCCTTAACCCTAGAACTTGTCAGAGTCCTCGATTAATCATGTAAGCTCATTCGCCTTGAAGCAAGGTGGCATGGCAAGACAGACATGGGATTAGGACGAGCGGATCTATCTCTCCATCCAATCTACATGCGAATGCTACCTAATATCACAGAGGGAAGTAGGGGTGGGAATGTCATCCACTGGTTTTTTAACAGTCTTGGGTGAAAGTATGTAACATACAGCTTCAAGCATCTTCTACAAGAAGCAGCATTAATTGGGAAAACCTGATAATGGCTGCAATGCAACCAGCACAAGACCTGACATGCATTCATGAGTCCACGTATTCACTAGTGACAAAGTCAGCACCTCGGATGTGCTGGCCAGCACGCTAGGGGCTGCGGTCCCAGAGGTCGGCAAAAGGAGACGTGCTCTCTTCCACATGGAGCATGCACGCTAATGAGGAAGGGAATAAAGTAACCACAGAAATCACTGTAAATTTAAAGATAAGGATCACTGCTGGGGCACCTGGGTGGCTCAGTCGGTGAAGCATCTGCCTTCTGCTCAGGTCTTGATTCCAGGGTCCTGGGATTGAGCCCCACATTGGGCTCCCTGCTTAGCGGGGGGCCTGCTTCTCCTCTTGTCCCTCCCCCACACTCATGCTCACTTGCAAGTGTGCTCTCTCTTTCTCTCAAAATAAATAAATAAAATATTTTTTAAAAAGATAAGGATCATTGCTATGAATGATATATAATAGTTGAGCTGAAATATGAAAGACATAAATGGGAAGAAACCAGTTGTCTTTCAGGCAGAGGCAGCCCTAAGACAGGAGAAAACATGTAGCTTTAGTACAATGTTTTCTAAATGTTCTGGAATACACATCACAAGCACATCATAAAAACCACACACACATGCAGACACATAGATATCATACTCTGTGCTCATGTTATAGTTACACATTAAATAATGGCTCAAGTCTCAGTATATTTAGAAGCCAGAGCTCACTGTGGATGTGGGTAAATGTAAATCTCTACTTTAAATGGTCTTCTTGATAACATTTTTAAGTTATTACATTATTTAATTAGATCAACTTTGTTTTGTAACTTGTAATGTGGCTGGAAAAGGCTTCTATTTGATTTCATTCGTACTTTGATTATCAACATTGTCTTCAATCTGTGGTGTCCTTGCAGGAATGTTTTAAAGTTCATTTGGTGAAGGCCGTTTAATTAGAACTAAATGTGATAACTCACAAATGTACATAACTAGGACCTGTAAACGATCTAGTGCCACAATAAAGTTAATTTGAATGGACAAGTAAGGACACCACTCTAACTGGCCTTAGTAGGCGTACCCTCCCCCCCAGGACACTTGTCACACTGCACATGACTACCTGATAGGTAGAAAGTTAAGGCACCAATATCATGCAGAATGTTAAATATTAACAAGCCCAATTTCTTACTTTATAATTACAAAATTTATATGCATAAGATTTCTAGCATTTTCTGTCCGGGTTCCAATGAACTCTTTTTTTTTTTTTAAGATTTTTTATTTATTTATTTGACAGAAAGAGTGAGAGAGCAGAAGCAGGGGGAACAGCAGAGGGAGAGGGAGAAGCAGGCTCCTCGTCAAGAAGGGAGCTGGATGCGGGACTCGATCCCAGGACCCTGAGATCACGACCTGAGCTGAAGGCAGATGCTTAACCATCTGAGCCACCCAGGCCCCCCTCCAATGAACCCTCTTAAGCAATCCCTGGAATGTGTGCCTCTCACTCCAGAAACCACTGCTTTGGAAACAAAGTAGAGAGTAGGGAGAATGTGGGGCTGAGCGACAGAAAGATTGTTATAGACGCAATACTGAAGCACATGCCCTTAAGGGCACCTGACCATCTCCAAGGGCTTCCTAGCGAGAGGTGGGAAGTGCAGGGTCACAGCTGCAGGTTGAGAGAGAGTCCAATGGACCTTAGACTGGGGAGAAGGTGTGGCTGGCATGTGTGGAAGAATCAGTCAGGGGACCATGCCTGTAATTGGGCTGAGCCTCACCAGGGTCATGATGGGAAGGACGGAGATAGGAGATTCAGAGGATAGAGGTGGCCTGGTGATGGGGTGGTGAGAGGTGTGAAAACTAATCAAGGGAAATCTCACTAAAGTGGAGGGGAACGGCAAGCCAGCAAGGGCCCTCTCAGTCTTCACCACTAGTTACCTGCAGACCCAGCCAGAAGAGATGCACCCGGCAAGTCCTACCTAGCAAGTCAAGGCCACACTACTTCACTGCCCCGGGAGGAGGACAGATTCTCTCCTCCCCCAGCAACAGCGCAGCCAATGAGAGACTGTCGCAGCTCAGCCAATGAGAGACTGTCACAGCTCAGACAATGAGAGACTGTCGCAGCTCAGCCAATGAAAAGCCACTACACTTCACTCTCCCCGCTACTCCAATGGACTTTGAGTTTACAACAGCCCCCTTCCCTCTATAAAGAGCATTCCTCTCCTTTGTTTTGTGGCTTGCATGTCGCCAGTTGCGATTCCGTGCTGCTTTTGAACAAACCCATTTGCTTATAGAATAACTGAGGGTTTTATTTTTAAGGTTAACAGAGGCATAGAGAGAAGAGTGACTTCTGCTCCTGCTGAGGAAAATGAATGGATGATCCAGTAGGAGAATCTTAAACTAAGGGTTAAGAATCAAAAGTACTGACCCATATCCAGTCTGACTCAAGTCATAGCCACACCCCCACAGCGACAGAACAATCTGTAAAAAAAAAATTAAAAATAAAAATAAATAATCTAAAATCCTTTCATAACCTTCCCTTGCTTAAAGATCTTGTAAGATGCCAAGGTGCCAACAGGAGAAAGCACAGCATCCTTGATAAGCTCCACATAATTCCCTAGGATAAAGTCCCTGCTACTTCTCCAGGCTTTTGTCCTGCTCCTTCCCACCACAGCCTATACTCTATTGGAAATATATGCCTCAGGGAGCTCCAAACTCTTGTAACCATTTCCTTTCTAACTGCTAAGAGATGGTCACTCCTGAAATAGGAACAATAAGGAATCAAAGCCATTGCTCCAAGCAGCTTCTGCCTAATGTCTTTTAAAGCAATTTCCTAAAGGCTCTCTGGATCCTGAAGGCAGCTATTTGCTGCCTGAGAGAATAATGCACTAGTAATTCACAAGCATACAACCAAGAGATCAGTCCTCATCAGAGCGATTAAGAAGCAATAGTGAAAACAAACAAGAAAAGAATTGCCCTTGACCAACTGGCAGTTATTTTTGGATTACTTCTTTTTTTTTTTTTTTACTACCAATGAGAGAGAGAGGGAGGGAGAGAGAAAGTGAGTGAGCGCAAGAGCGAGATTGTCTACTCGGTTGTAATTTTATTGCTTTAACTCAGTCCAAGCATTATGTAAATTGTGCATAAACTATAAACACAAGCCACCCCTGGGGATCACACCGCTACAAAGAGTGCCTTGGGATGGATCTGTTATGCACATTACCTAAAGTTCAGTATTTCATGTTTTATTTGACTTTATCAACTTGTCTGGGGGAAAAGTTTAAATAGATTCAGTGATTCTGTCTGAGGGTTGCCAAGTCCTTGCATGGAGTCAGCCAGACAATGAGAAGTAAACACAGCCCTGGTTCCTGCTTTCCAGCTTGGAGAGCTGGACCATGCCCAGTGGGATCCAGGTGGACAGTGTTGCCGCGCCATCTGTAGAGGATGATGGAGATGGCTGAGCAGAGGAGCACTTGGAAGCCAGACACACTCCAAATAACATGCCAGTTCTATTACCTGACACTTGCTCCAAGTGCCTACACTACCTATTTCATCACACCACTTTCTTTATTGGCGTCCACCCGCCGACTGTCCCCTCCCTTGCGTGGCACTTACTGGGTGCACACACGAGTAGGAGCGTGGAAGCAGTCAGACGCATTCCTACCTCCGCCCTATCACACCAACGGGCCTTCAGTGCATGCTTCCTTGTTACACAACCTTGGGACCCCTTCCTATATCCTTAGGGCCCAAACCAAAGTCTGACAATTCTTTTAACATCTTCCCCTACATCTAAAAACCTAGTACTTTCACTTGTGTTTAACATTACTGTCAAAACTTTTCTTTTAAAAGCAGACCATGAACCTCCCTTTCAAAGGCCCTTCTCTCTTCCACTCTGAGCGCTTCTTAAATATTTTTTAATGTAGAACATCCAAGCCATCGCTTATCACGAAAACTGCATCTCTCCTAGGAAGTCCTGCGAATGCCGTGATTCTTTGAAACGTCTCCACCACACGCCATTCTGACGGACTGTCTATTAAAGACGCCCAGTCAGCCCTGGCTGTGAGAGAAGGCTTCCGGCAGAAATCATCTGCGCTGAGACTAAGTCTAACAGCACGAGTCAGGCGTGCACAGTGTCCCAGGCAGCAGGAGCCTGGGGCCAGAGATGGCCAGGGTGAGAGTGGAGACGAGCACCAACACGCGGGCAGGGACCACGTCACTCAGGGTCTCCCGGGACACACGCCAATGCATGCCAGTACTGGGGATAGAAGGGTAACATCAGACCTGCAGGAGTTTGCAAATGGATCAGAAAGCAGGAGAAATGCAAACTGAGACCAGCTGAATGGGTATGAGGCCTGCACAGAATGAGCGGGGCAGCCACTCAGAGGAGGGGGACAGAGGCATTTCGGAAGGTGCGGCCAGCAGCAGCACTGCATGGTGAAAAGAGGCACGCAGGCCTGAGATTTTAGCTACTTGGGCAAATTATTCTCCGAGTTTCAGCCCTCTGCTGCAGAATGAGAATAATAAACCTACCCATCTCACACAGCTAAAGAGACAAAGGAGAAAAGGTCAAGTGGTGAGTATAGAGGCCAGCGTCTAAAGGGGACGCAGTCTTAGCTCCCTCTTCTTGTGTGAGTTTTATTTCTGTCTTCCTCTTCCTGCTTCTCTTATCTTTCTGCAGGAAACACTCCAAATGCTCTCACTGGGGAGTCGTATCAAATCTCACGCATTCAACTACAGTCTTCATGCCAATACCACCTGTATTTCTGTCCTCGACCTCGACCTCTCCCAACAGCCATGGACTCAGCAGGCGGCTCCTGAGGAGACGCCATATTGCAGCTCTCAAAGCTTAGCCCTTTCTTCTTCATTCCTGTGTGTCTGTGAGCAGCATTATTATCCATCTAGTCTCCCCCAAAGGAATCCCAGAATCATCCAGATTCGTCATGCTCTCTTAACACCCAAAGTGAATCCATCACTAAGATTCGTCAATCTGAAATCTGCAAGAGTTCTAGAATTTGCTTCCTCCATTTCCAGGCCCCACCATGTCTTACCTGGAAAATGAAATACTGACAACACAAAATCTGGAGAGGCTGTGGAGCATTCTCCCACTCATTGCTGATGGGAACGCAAAATGGCACAGCCACTGTGGAAGACAGGCAGTTCCTTACAAAACTGAACATATTCTTACCCTACGATCCAGCAACCACGCTCCCTGGTATTTACCTAATGAGCTAAAAACATGACTGTGTGAAAACCTGCACGCCGATGTTTACAGCAACTGAATTCATAATTGCTAAACCTTGGGAACCCACCAAGATTCCTTCAGTCGGTGAACAGAAAAACTGGTACATCTGGATAATGAAATACTATTCAGCACTAAAAAGAGATGAGCTATCAAGTCATAAAACACATGGAGGGAACTTAAATGCACATTACCAAGTAAAAGAAGCCAATCTGAGAAGGCTACATGCTGTGGGATTCCAACTCTATGACATTCTGGAAAAGGCAAAACTGTGAAAACAGTAAAAGGATTCGTGATTGCTAGGGGTTGAAAGAGGAATAGATGAGAAGTCAGACCATGGAGAGTTTGTAGGGCAGGGAAAATATTCTGCATGATTCTAAGATGGTAGATCCAGGTCATTATAAATTTGTCAAACCCACAGAATATACACCACTAAGAGAGAACCCTGATGTAGACCGTGGGCTTTCAGCGTTAATGATGTTGCCAGTGTGGGCTCATGAACTCTAAGCAATGTATCACCGGCGTAGAGGATGTGGATAGTAGAGGATGTTGTGCTTGTGGGCGTGGGGCAGGGGATACATGGGAACTCTGTACTTTCTGATCAGTGTTGCTGTGAGCCTAAAACTGCTCTAAAAAGTGAAGTCTCTTAAAAATAAACAAGAAACAAAATAGCCTCCCATCCAGCTCTTGTGGGCCCATCACAGACCTACGTAATAATCGACCACGAAGCCTAAGAATGATTCCTAAATAAAAATCCTGATCAGGGTACCCTGACACCAAAAAGACTCTTATGCTTTTCAGGAGCTTACAAATTAAAGGGCTCTGGACAAAGGGTTAACAATTATCTTTCCCCTGAAGAACGTGATTACTGGATAAACTTTCTAGTCTGTTTCCCTGGAAACAGAGAATGACAGTTTGTGTCCAGTAAACCATTAACAACACTGCTCCCTGTGAAATGACCCACTGGGCTGACTGCACCTGAACTGGGATAACTATGGATATTTGATGGGTGCCTTACGTGGGATTCCCAAAATGTGGAGATACATCTGACTTCAGGGACTCTAGAAGTGATGCCTATGGAGTTTTTATAAGAGATATATGGCTCCCAAAAAGCATGAGGCCCTTTAAGCCAGAGTGGACCCCGCATCATCCATTGTAGGCTGTTCCTCTCGGCACCTGAGCCCTCTGCAGTGTGGTTACTGCAAAGGCTCCTGCTGAAGAGGAACACCTACGGCTCCGAAGGGGGCAGGTGCACCTACAGCTCCTGAGAGGGCAGGCGCCAGGTGTGGTCTACAGTTGGCCCGTAAATCTGAATGTCTGGGCAAGACTAAGAAGATCTTCCGGTTGGCCCTTGCTTCTCTTTCAAGCCTCACATCTGTTCCCTTTCTACCCTACTCAGTAGGATGAATTATTGACGTTTGCCAGCAAGTGTCATGTGATCACATTCCTCCAAACCTTTCTGCGTGGCCTCACTTCTTCATTGTCACCTCCCCAGGCTCTTCTTACACTCAGTCTCATGGTTACCTCCTAAGGAAACACCTACCCAGACCACGCCCCACGTTGGGTGAAGCACTCTCTCGTTTGGCTCCCACTTCACCGCTGATCTTCCTTGCCCTGTATTATCATCATCTGTTTGTTTATTCACCTGTGTGTTCACTGTGAACCGCCCCCACCCTTGATGGTTGCAAGATCTGCCTCTTGGTGGTTGCCAAAGCCATCTTTGTAAACATGAGCTGATCATGTCACTCACAGGGTGGGCACTGCCAGTTTCTTATCCGATATCCATCCTCACTAAAGAGAACTCTGGTTTTTTTCTGGCACGACCACATGCCCAGATAAGCACCTCTTGAGATGTCCTTTTGGTCAGTGGTGGCCATGAGATCTGGTTCAGACCAAGGAGATGTCAGTGAAAGTCTACTGGATGCGATTATGAGAAAGTTACTGGTTTCTTGATCAAAAGAGATAAACACTGATGCACACAAATTCCTCTCCCTTCTTCCTGCTTCCTACATATCTGGAATATGGACACCATGCCTGATGATAGAGAGGAGGTCTTGCAATCACAAATCTGAAAAAGAAAGCTCCACGCAAAGATGGCAGAGGAGGAAGTTGGGGAGCCCAGGTCCTTGATTTCCCACAAAAAACCATGCAAGCCAGACCTATGGTTGCATGAGAAAAACACAACTCTATTTGGATATACCACTGTCATTGGATTTCTGTGCTACAGCTAAAACCAGTCCTGACTGGTACACAACTACACATAGTTTCTTCTCCCACAACAAGCTACAGTCTCAACCCATGACACCTCTTTCCATCCCGATGCCTGCAAACCTTATCACTCCCACCTCCTGCCACCTCCTCATCACCACATGTTCTCAGAGCCCCAGCCATTCCAGCTGGTCTAGTAACAAGTCCCCGGGAAACCCCATCTTTCGGCAGGTCCCTATCTTTGCACGGGTTCTTCTCCTGCCTCAGGAAGGCTCTTCCCCACCAGCCCCATCCTGTAGATGTACAACTGGCCTATCTGGACCAAGGTACCCGTCGCCTCTTCCACAGAGCCTTCCTTAATTCTGTGGTTCCTCCCTTCCCTGGCCTTCCAGAGAGCACCCGAGGGCTGCTTTTGCTACAGCAATTAATGGATCACTTTTAGATCATCTGTCTTAATCATCTGCCTTCTCATCCATAACTTGAAGCCTGTAGAGTAGTGGTCTAGCCCATTGGGCACTCAAAACATGTTTAAAGGTACTTCTGAATCTACTACCTCTACCCACTAAAGCTGTGATCTTTATCTTCCCTAAATTCTTTATCTGTAAAACAGGGATAGCCCTAGGGCCACCAGATAGCACAACTCCAAGGGACAGGGCGCTGCAGGCGACAAGTGCCTCACCCTCAGGTGTGTGTAGAATAAATTGAATCGCATCCCTGGAGCTGAGCACTTGACAGATGAAATACTTAAACGCATGCAAAGTGCTTAACATAATGCCTGCTAAAATAATTCCAATACCCTGAGCTATTGGGATGATGATGAAGATGACGGTTGTATCTTTCTTTGTATCCTCAGCACTAGACTTGGCCCAAGGTAGGTGCTCAGTAACATGCCCTGGATGAATAAGTGACGTGAAATCCAGGTTTTGGTTTTAAATTATAAAGCACTCTGAAGCCTCAGCCCAAAAGGGCACAGAATCAAATGGTATCCCTGGGTACCTAATTTTCCCACCAAGATAACTCCTGATGTTTATCCCCTGGAGCTTACCCCATTAGTCAGGCTCAATGTCTGCTTCTGAGCAAGGGAGACCCTGGGGCAGGAAATTTCTGAAGAGGTTCTCCTGGGGACCAACTATGCAGGCCGGACTGGGCTAATAATAAAGCAAGCTAAACAATGCGGCTGTTAGCTGGGTCTGGATGCCCAGACCCTGGGCCCTGGGGAGTGGAGCTCTGGACCTATCACTCCTGAAAATGTGATCTTCCCATGCAGCTTCCACAGGGACTCTCTGGGACACAAGAAGGCTGGAGCAAAGCAAGCACCAATCCCAACCACCGTCGGCTCAGGGGGACCTGGTATGGGGAGCCGCTGTCGGCGCGCCTCAGTTGTTCTGATCCACTGGTTCCAAAACATCTGCACTCTGACATACCGGGATTGCCCTACTTCTGTGCGCTCGTGCATTCAGGTTGTCCGATAAAATCCTACCTGAGCAATCAAATGACATCAATGTTCAGTATACACCAGTGGTAGGAAACCACTGCAGAGAAAGAGGGACTGAAATGGGTTCTATCTCCAATTTCACCCAGTCTATTAGGGAAGAAGGAGAACATAGGCACATGAGAGGAAGCAAGCGGGCATAGAGGAGGGGAAGTGGGAATGAAACAGGTTCCTAGAGGCGGCAAATTCAAAGGAAAGAGAAATGATTTGTAAGCAGAAGGAAGCCCAGCAGAGAGGACACTTGGAATGACCTCTTCAACCCTGCTCATTTTAAAAATGGGGGAATGGGGGAGCCTGGGGGGCTCAGTCGGTTAAGCGGCTGCCTTCGGCTCAGGTCGTGATCCCAGGGTTCTGGGATCCAGCCCTGCGTCAGGCTCCCTGCTCAGCAAGGAGCCTGCTTCTCCCTCTCCCTCTGCCTGCCGCACAGCCTACTTGTGCGCTCTCTCTCTCTCCGTCAAATAAAGAAATAAAATATTTTTTAAAAAATTAAAATAAAAAATAAAATAAAAGTAGGGGAACGGAGCCTACGAGAAGCAGGGCCCCTCATCTCAGAGCACATTGCTCTCGGAGCACTCTGTGTGTCTCCACTGGGTAACTCGGCCTCAGGAAAGAGCTTAGGAATCAAATGGCCCTGAGTTAACATTTGGGCTTCGAGACTGATCTGTGTGATTTCTGGCAAGTCACCTGATCTCTCCCCGAACTTCAGAATCTTCATTGGTGGAAAGGAACAGGCAGGATGCCTCTCTCTCGTAAAGCTGCTGTGAAGATTACATGAGAAAATCCATGCGAAGCGTCTGGCCCAGGGAAGGTGTTTGCATTTTTGCTGAATGAATGCATGAATGAATGAATGAGTGTTTAAGAGCACTGACAGGCAGAGAAAGAAGAAAGAAACTACTGCGTGCTATTTCTGGCCTCTCCCTGCTCTACCCACTGGAAAAACACAAGTTCCAGGAGAGAGGGACCGAGTCTGTCTTGCTCTCAATAGCAACCCCAGCCTGCAGCATGAGGCGAGGCACATAATATGCATTTGACCAAACTTCCTTTACTAACAAATTAGCTATTCTTTCTCCACTCTTTTGCACTGTGTCAGGCATTTAGCTAAGTACCCTGCATGCAGTAGGCATAGCATTTAATCATGCAGGCCACCTCTGAGAAAAGCGGCCTTATTTTCCCTGCCTTACAGATGAAGGGACAGATTCAGAGAAGTTCAATAACTTCTCCAAATCAGAGGTAGTGAGTGGCAAAGCTGGAACATGGCAGGGACTTTCTGAACCCAGATGCTCTCCTTGCAACCTTCAGGTCAATGTGTTTGCATAGGGCTGCCGGGTGTGTCAGGGCCCAGAGCGGGGCTGAGCGAATGGGATCAGAGCTAGGCTTGGGGCAGAGCCTGAGCCGCTCGCCCAACAGACGCTCTTGGGCTGATGCCGGGGTTGAGCTAAGCCCAGCCACCATGGGAGGCCAGAGGGATCGGGCGGATGCAGCCATCAGAGGAACAGGGAAAGGCTTCTCCAAAGAGATGACAGTTGAGGTGAATCTGAATAAGGGCTTGCCCAGATGAAGGTGTGCGTGTGCATGTATGTGTGAGCATGGCACATACGTGTGTGTGAGGGACAATTACACATTGGGCTGAAACCATAAATGGATCAACCCGCCCTGTTCAGGGACACCTCCCTCTCCATCTCCCCAGCAGCCATGATCAGGACCCCACGATTACCTGCCAAGGAAGCTTCCAGCCCAACACACCCGTCATTCCTGCCGTAACTCTAGACAAGCCTCACACTATAGCCAACCCAGCCTCCGTCTTAACTTGAAATGAGATGCATATTAAAGTAATATACTGATTTTAAGTTTAGGTACATACAGTATATTACACCAACATCCTAGAAGTTTGGACACACACATTAGTGACTGAAGTTTGAATGAAAATATCCAGGGGACACTTGATCAAACCACACAAAGGCGAAGAGCCGCATCTGTAATCCCATTAAATGTATTTTCTTTCATTTTGGTCTGACATAGTCAATAAAGTCTAACGTGGAAAGGTAAACACCTAGAATTCTGACTACTTACCTGAACAACTAGGGAGAACACAGATTGCCCTGGATTACCACTGCTACCACGACTGCGTCGTCGTCTTCTTTTTCCTCCTCCTCTTCTTCTTCTTCCTCCTCCTCCTCCTCTCCTTCCTCTTTTCCTCCTCCCCCCTTCCTCCTCCTTCTCCTCCTCCTCCTTCTTCATTTTCATCTTCATCTTCTCCTCTTCTTCCTCTTCCTCTTCTTTTTTCCTTTCTTCTTCTTCTTCCTCTTCTGCTTCCTCTTCCTCATCCTTTTCACCTTCTTCTACTTCTTCTTCTTTAACCTAAGCAGGCTCCTAAGTCTGTAAAGCATCCCTGAAGTTTTCATGCATATTCCAGAATGAAAAAATGTTAGAAGCCGACCTGATATTAGGGATCATCAAACAAATCCCCTCCCCACCCCCTTCGTATTCCAGTCAAACAGAAGCTTACCCACTTTCCCAAATTCACACACAGCTGAGTGGTTGAGAGCCAGATATTTTAACTGAATGGTTCCTGAGTTTTCTTCTGGGTTTTTGGTTTTGTTTTGCCTTTATGACCTACAGCTGACTTTTAAACGCCCCTCGTAGGGGACATCTGTATGGTGGCGGAGAAGGGACAAGCTTTGGGATCAGACGGATTTGGGGGACCCTGTCCAGGCTTCATCTCCTGCTAGCTGTGGCTCTATAAGCCAGTCACTCCCCCTCTCTGTGCTGGGTATCCTCAGCTCTAAAGAGGGCTGGTACTAGCTCCCGCATGAAGATTAAATAAAAGTATCTCCAGGGAAAGGACTTACTATAATCACCTGCAGGTAGTAGGTTTTAGAAAGAGCTTCCTGCCCCCTCCCATCTGCACCACAACCTCATTTGACTCCGGCCTGTCACTTAAAGATGATTTATGATCATTTTTGTCGCCAGCATCCCCATGCTCTCAGTAAGAAGGGGAAAGAAAGAAAACCAAGGAAATCTCATTCTATTATTCAGGAGCAATTATATTAATATTCATTTATTCTCCCAGAAGGCCAACACAAGTCAGCATGTTAAAATACCGAGCTTGATGAATTCTACCTTGGGCACAAGATTCCAAGGATAATCTTATCTTTAAACATTTCCTTTAAACAAACTAAAAAAAACAAAAAACAAAAAACCCCGCAATGTATTCTTTGACGCATTTTATAGTCTGACTTAAAACCAACAAGTTTTCACCAAAACCACCAGTTCGGTCCCCGTCCATTCTTACGCTAACATCTCAGCTATGATGACGTGTGCCCAGAAATTAATTTTCCAGAAAACTTATACCAACCCCTTCAATACTAAATACTTTTATATTTAATTTTAGCAATTTCTGAGGTAGCTCGTTTTAGAAAGTATACTCCCCTGCCTTATTTCAGCAGAGTTTACAGACTATAATTTAGTTTTTCCCGATGACTCACTGTCACACTTCTGAACAAAAGTGATGGCTTATCACTTAGTGCTTGATGCCCTCGAAGACCCATACCACGTGAACGTTTCCAGTGTTCCTGCACTGAGGATCCCAAGGTCCTTCCTAATGGATATCCCTTGGTTCACCCCATGGAGATGTTCCATTCGAGGAAGGTCTCATCCAGCCTCCTCGGTTTTCATAGTGGGTCAAAGACATTAAAGTAGACACATTAGCCTTTAATCAGAATAAACACTGATTAAAAACCTACTGTGTGCCAAGGATGACAACAGATTTTATTTAACTTGGTTTATTTATTTTTATTTTTTCACTTAATCTTCATTAAAAATCCCTTACGGGTTGCCTATTCTCATTGTTTGAAAGGAACTAAGGTCAGTATGGATAAAGTAGCACACAATATCCTAGAGAGAAGCTGGGATTGTTACCAGGGTATCGAGAAGAGTATTGTGGAAACTGAACGCCACAGACACCCCCCAAGTGGTGTTAAGGAGGGAAGTACAGAACAAGAGGGCTCATGAATTAGAAGAGGAGAGATCATCAACCAGAGATTGCCAGGAAATAAAAAATGGCACTCATGGAAGAGTTTAGTAAGCAAGCTGAGAGCAAAGGCTGTGTTCCAGAGACGATTTGGTATATATATCAAATATGATGTATGAATGAAGGTATGCCTGAGTGGAGTGGAGGAAAAGCTCTCCAAGCCGAGAAGGTGAAGGCTAAGGTGCTACAGGAGTCATTGAGCTGGACTTGGAAGGCATCCAAGATACCAGCAGGACTCAGGGTGGTGAAGAAAACCAAGGTCCAGGTACCAGAATGATCCGGGGCTGGAGAATAGGGTGTGAGCAAAAAGCCAGTGCGTGACTGCACAGGCTGGTAGGTACCGGGGTAGCTGGCCCCCTGCTGCAATTGGCCCTGACCCATGACACTCTCAAGAGATGAGCAGGAGAAGGCACGGCTAAATCAGGAAGAGAATGCACAGCAGGGCTCTTTGGGCTCCAAGCATTACAAAGTTCAGGGAGATTTTTTCATAGCATGTTTTTGTGACTTCCTTAGGGCACGGACACTGAGGATCACAGGGTCTTGTGACTGAATGTCATAAGGCCCAAAGCAGCAGCTTTGTCTTAAAGGAAGACTCAGGAGACTGTAGTGGCAACATCAGTTAGAATGTAGCCAACACCACGGATGCCCCCCCCCACACCCTCTCCCAGGCTGGTGCACCCATCCCCCAGCTGCCGTGTTAGCTGATAACAACCCACCGTTGCTCTGTTCTCCTGAGAATCTTCCTCAGCTGACCCAAGCTGCTTTGCCCAGGAATACCTGGGTGCCTATGTCGCCCGGAGTCAGATCCAAGGGAACGACCTTGCCTCAAGGTAGACAATGTCGTGGGGCCACATGTGCCCCAGAGCTCCCTGTGTGAGCAGGGAGACTAGATAAGGCTGCATGCATATCTATGCCCATTTTCTTCCTTGTCCAGTTCCTGTTTCCTCCCTCCCTGCCAGGTTTCAGCTGAGAGCGTCCCTCAGTTAAGTTCTATATTTCAGGCTCTATATTCACGATGGAGGTTGTAGATCTCAGGATCTAAGAGAGGGAACAGGCAGGGCTGTCCACCGAGGCCAAGTAACTGTCCGGGGTCACTTGGCTAACAAATGTCAGAATTAGGGAAACCAACCAATTTGTTTCGTCTGGGACTGGGGGGCGGGGGGGGGAGGGGTGTGTGTTCCCAGGAGGCAAGACGTTCAGTTTTCAAACAAGACCAGTCAATTCCAGGAAAAAAGAGGCTGTAGACAGGTCAGTGTTCTCCTGAGCCAGAAGCCTACCATTTGATCGGGAGTTCTAAACGGTACTCACACAAGGCTACGGTTATTTGTTTTCAAATTGAAAAATTGTTATTCCATTGTTGAAGATTCCTGGTATTCTTTTCTTCCACATGTTCTTTGATAAATTCCGGCCACAGGCTCACGGCGTGCCCGGAAATGTTCTAAATGTTTGGGGCTGCTGTAAACACATGCAAGTCCCTGTAAGCACGGAGCTCACCACCTTATAGAGAAGAGAGCCAATAAGAAAGGCAAACAAAGGGACGCCTGGGTGGCTCAGTTGGTTGAGCAGCTGCCTTCGGCTCAGGTCATGATCCCGGGGTCCTGGGATCGAGTCCCACATCGGGCTCCTTGCTCGGCGGGGAGCCTGTTTCTCCCTCTGCCTCTGCCTGCCACTCTGCCTGCTTGTGCTCTCTCTCTCTCTGACAAATAAATAAATAAAATCTTAAAAAATATATATATAAAAAAAAAGAAAGGCAAACAAACACATCTGTAATAATACTGCCAATGCTTACACAGGGATGAGTGCTTTGGAGAAAATCACAGCGAGTTCCGCAGTCCGGACTAGTGGTCCAGGAA
>CM052900.1:722270-733246 GCA_028534135.1 Potos flavus | reverse complement strand
TGCTGATGATTCCCCAAGTCTATATATTCAGCCAAGAACTCTATTCTGAGCTTGACTGAGATCTTTAATTGCCTAAAATGTACATAGATGTCCTCAGAGACCTAAAAATCTACTTATTCAAAACAGAACTCATCATTTTCCCCTTCAGACTGTTCTTCTGCCTGTGTCCCCAGGCCAAGAGACAGCCACAAGGCCCATCCTTGAGACCGGGTCGGAAGACTAAGCATCATTCTTGATGCCTCTCCACTTTTAGATACTGTATGCTGAGTCGTCCAATACTTCCCACCCTGCTACTGCCTTAATATCCCTCGAGTTTGTTCTTTCTTCATCCCTATTACCTTAACCTTGGCTACAGTCATCATTAGCTGCGTGCACCCTGGATTTCCTGCAAGAGCCTCCTGCCAAGTTTCTATGCTTCTCGTCTTACCCCCCTCCAATGCATTCCGTGTCCTGCAGTCCGAATCCAAAATGCTGGTGTGTCTCTGTCTTCCCAGTATAAAACCCTTTCACTGCTGAACAAAGCTGGAGCCATCACGTTTCCCAATTTCAAATTATGTTACAAAGCTCTACTAATCAAAATGGCATGATACTGGCATAGAAACAGACACACATGGCAACGGAACAGAATAGAGAACCCAGAAATGAACCCACACATACATGTTTAACTAATCTTTGACAAGGGTGTCAAGAATGCACAAGGAGGAAAGAACAGTCTCTTCCATCAATGGTATCAACAAAACTCGATATTCACACGTGAACGAGTTAAATTGAACCTTTATCTTCCACTACACACACAAATCAAAATAGACTTACACATACACCTGGAACTGAAAAACTCCTAAAATAATAAATAGGGGAAAAGCTTCTTGACACTGCTCTTAGCAATGAGTTTTTGGAGATGACACCAAAATCACAAGCAACAAAAGCAAAAAATAAGCAAGTGGGACTACATCAAACTAACAGGCATCTGCATAGCAACGAAAACAATCAACAGAGTCAAAAGGCAACCTACAAAATGGGCGGATATATTTGCAAACCATATATCTGATAAGAGGTTAATATCCAAAATATATAAGGAACCCATATAACTCGATAGCATAGAAACAAAGAACCCAAAAAAATAGGCAAAGGACTTGTTTCTACATAATTCCAAAGAAGTTCCATTTGTATGTCTTTTTACCTATCTTCGGTGGGTACATGAAAAAGTGTCCAACATCGCTAATCATCAGGGAAATGCAAATCAAAACTATAATGAGATAACACTTCACACCTATTAAAATGACTATTATTTAAAAATATTAAGGTAAGGCTTGGTGGGGAAGTACACTGTTGGTGGGAAAGTAAATTGCTGCATCCATTACGGAAAACAGCATAAAGGCTTCTCAAAAAATTAAAAATAGAATTACCAGATGACTCAGCAATCCCACTTCTCAGTATATGTCCAAAGAAATTTAAATCCGGATCTCTTAAGAGATACCTGGGCTCCCGTGTTCACTATAGCATTATTCACAGAAGCTAAGATATGGAAACAAACTAAATGCCCATCGGTAGATAAGTAAGTTAAGGAAATGTGATCTATACATAGCAGGGACTATTACTTGATCTGAAAAAATAAGAAATCCTATTTGTGACAATATGAATAGACCTGGAGGATATCATGCTATGTGAAATAAGTCAGGTACAGAAAGACAAATACTATATGATCTCACTTAAACGCGGAAGCAAAACAGTCAAACTCATAGAAGCAGAGAGTAGAAAGGTAGTTATCGGAGGCTGGGGCTGGTCAAGGGGTACAAAGTTTCAGTTAGCCAAGATGAGTAAGTTCTGGAGGTCCAAAGCATAGCAGTGGTGACTACAGGTAACATTACTGTGTAGTATCCTTGAAATCTGCTAAGTGTTCTCATCACATCTGATTTTAATTTGACAAAGATCCCTCTAGCTGTCGTGTGCAGAGCAGACTGGGGGAGCAGAGGTGGAGGCAAGGATGACAGTTCCGACACTGGTGTACTCATCCAGGTGAGAGATGAAGGGGCTGGAACCAGAATGATTACTGAAGAGATGGAAAAAAAGACCTGAGTGTTGCCCTGGACCCCTCCTTCCCCTTGACCTGCACCGATGGTCGCAAGTGTCCCATCGATATTTCTCAGATAAATGATACAGGGTGTTCTCTGAACTGATGCTTCTCCCTCTCTCCCTCCTCAGTATTCCTTGTCTCACTAGTTCCTGTCCATTGCACAGGACAAGAAGAGTCACCCCAACTCTCACTGCCTATATTCAAACTCTTGAATAAATAAACTCTTATAAATAAATAACTCTTGAATAAATAAACTCTTATCTGCAAAGTCTCCGAAGAGGCCACCATATTTCTTGGTTCATCCATCTTCTCTAACCCAACCTCTGCTCTGCAGCGAGGGTGAATGTTCTGCCCAACTCCAAATCTTTCCATGGCTCCCATGACCTTCCAGTTAGAGTCCTTAGCATGGCTCCCGAAACTCTCACAGATGTGGTCCCTATCAATCTCCCCAGCCTCAAGGGACACCATTCCATTCTTTGTGTTCCAGGCCTGCTCATCCATTTCACTTCTCGGCTCCCTCTTGCTTCCACGGTGCTGTGTGTCACTTCCTCTTCTGATGGCCCTTCCCTGCAGTCTCCTTTTGGAAATTCTCTCGGACCTCAGCTTAAGATCTCTCTCTTCTGTGAAGCCTTCCTTGGTGGCCCCTGCCAGGAAGTGTGTTAAAAACACCTTCTCTTTTTTTCCCACAGAACCCTGCATTGGCTGGTTTGCTCTTGTCTGTCTCCATGCCTGATCCCCTGGCTACCCGGGGCAGATCCCTGTCTTGTTCGCAGTTGACTCTCAGGGCCTGGCAGGATGAGTGACCCAGAGCAGACTACGGACTCAGATTTCCCGTGCTGGGCACACCACAGTGCCTCTCCATCCACACCAGAGGCGGAAGGCCACTGGAAGGAGTCTTGCTTGTAGCACCAGTCTCCTCCGTGGTGCTAAAATCCCCCTGAGGAATCACTCCTGAGACTGGTGTGCAGCCGCCTAGAAATGATTCATGTTTGAGCAGGAACATTTGACACTGCTGAGCACCCAGGGTCCGGGAAGTTCAACGAACATTAGAGACGTCTGCGAATCTCCTCCGGCTCTCTCAGGTAAGAGTGGGCTTCCATCATATAGTTTCTTCTATTTTTTTGTTTTGTTTAAGATTTTACTTATTCATTTTATTTGGGGGGGGGTAGGGGCAGAGGGAGAGAAAGAGAATCCCAAGCAGACTCCCTGCTGAGCTTGGAGCCCAACACAGAACTCGATCCCATGACCCTGAGACCATGACTTGAGCCGAAACCAAGAGTCCGATGCTTAACCGACTGAGCCACCCAGGCGCCCCTAGTTTCTTCTGTTTTGAATGAAGGAGATCTTCCAACATGGACAGAGCAGCTGAGCGTCTTATCTGGGGTTGGGTAAGACTTGGGCTGGGATAAGGATGGATAGCATGCAGTATTCAACACTTCCTAAGTCCCAGGATCGCCTTGGGGAACACTGGCCTTCCAGACTGGGGGAAAATTCTAAAAGAAGAGAAGTATGGCGGTTATAGTGAATTAAGTTGTAGGGTTCAGACAAGTGAGGAGTCTCGACCGAAAGGACAGGCAAGAGCCACAGGTGGAGCTCTGGTGACGAGAAACATAGACTAAAGTATGGAAACACTGGAAAAGCGGAGCTAGATGGAGCCACAAGAATCATCCAGGCCATTTATAGGTGAAGAAACCAAGGCCCAGAAAGGTGAGGTGATGGCCCAGGTCAGCAGTCCTGTGAGCACTTAGTGTCAGAGCTGGAGTGACGAGTCAGTCCACAAATCTAAGTCTTTAGCTTACTCTTTCTACTCTCTCGTGGAATCTCGCATGAGAAACTCAAGCTCTGGGAATATTAGTGTTCTCCCTCTCCCCACCCCCCCACTGCCCCACAAGAAAGGCAGGTAAAATACAAGGAGGAAATGCACTGGGGGCATTTCCAAAAACTCCGAAACCTTCTAGGATTGGTGATCATATATATCACTTGGAAATTACAGATATCACATATCAAGTGCCAGGCACGGCACTAGTCTTAGTGTACATCTTTCCAAGACGTCCTGAAAGGTAGCTGTCATTACAATGCCATGCAGAGAAGGCAGAGGGTGACGGGGACGAAATGACTTACTGAAGGTCACACAGAGTTAACAAGTGGAGGAGCCAGAATTTCCCAGTCTTTTCTGCTGCTGTGTAACTAAACAGAGAGATTTTGCTCATTTTCCATAACAACAACAACAAAAAAAAAAAATTGAGGAAAATAAATAATGTACTGAGTAGAGTATTTTACAGTTTATGAACTGCTTTTAGTGCATGGCTAATCATTCACTCCAAGCACTCGGCATCGCTGTTGGATGGGCAGTATCATCCACGTTTCACAAATGAGGAAATGGAGGCACAAGGCAATCAAGTGTCCTAGTTCTGGGTCCCCTTAGCACCAGATTCGAATCTAGGCTTTCTTGCTCCAACCTATGTCCTTTTCCATAATACTAGAGCTGAAATCAAGGAAAGAAATTGAAAGGAGAGAAATGTGTTTTAAGTTTAAAATATTCCATCAGATGTTTTTAGCAAATGTTCTATGAAGGCCATTCAACACTAGATTACAGTTATTCTAAAGTACCCACTTGAAAAAAAAAATGAGCATTTAAGGCAAAATATGTGTTTCTGTCCTCCTTCACTCTGCTTCAGCAGACTGACCCTAAATAAGGCACAACAACCCAGCAAGCATCCCTCAGGCTTGCTGCACTAATGAGACGGGCGGGGGGGAGGTGGCTGGGACAAGCCTCTGTGCAAGCCTCTTCCGGGGCAGGCGGCCATGTTGCAAGTAAGGCCTCTCCACGGACTCAGCCACTCAGCAGGGCGGTGGTCTGCCGAGTGTTGGGGCCACCACCCTGGTAGAATAAGGCAAGGTTCCTACCCTCCGGAAGCATGAACTCTAGCGAGGGCAGGCATATGTTCGAGCAATGACAACCTGACCCAGCACAGGTGACACAGAGCAGGCCCAAAGTGCTGTGGGGGCACAGGGGACAGAGCTCAGGAAGGCTTCCCATCAGAAAGGGCATTTGAATTGGGTCATGAAGGGAAGAGGGGAGTGAGAAGGGGTCATTCTAGGCAGAGAGGCCAGTGTGAACAAAGTCGGGGTATAAAAGAGCAGACAATAGTAGAAGACAGTCCTGGCTCGTTCAAGAAATGACAGTTCCCTCGGCAATTACATCAAGCAGAAAGCACTCTGTCAAATTGGGCAAACATTTGGTAAGCATCTACCATCACAGTGCAGAGTTGTATGAAGGTGAATTCTGCCCATGAGGACCTCACAACATGCCCAGTGTATCCACCTAATCGACATCTAAATGAGTCCCTACTATGTGCAAATCCCCATTTACACTACAGAACACTTAGTTTAACTCTGTGGTGAGCAGACCCCAGTGTTCCCAAACTCCAGTACTGCATTTGATGCCAAAGCTCTTGACCTTCAACATTTGTAAACAAGGATGACATTCCGTGTTTCCCCTGATAAAGGCCTCTTTAGATTTCCCTGAGTGTATCTTGGACCAGACCACAGCGTTTCAACTGTGAGTCACCGACCAGTATTTCTACCCCCGTTTCGCAGCTGATGTCTGTTTAATGATTTGCTGATCTGAGGAAGGGAGTTTCTTCGGCAAAGGATAATTCTTTTCATGTGCATGGCAAGTTAGGTTTTGAAAAGCCTTTCTCCACCCATCCTCTCCATCACCCTACTCGATTGTCACAAGTGCCTGGCAGGGTGCAAGGATTGTTAACGTCCCCATTCTACAGATGAGAGAATGGAGTCTCAGCAAGGTGGAGCAATTCAAGGTCATACAGTAAGTGTATGGTGAAATGAGAGCTCAAAACCATGTTTTCTGACTCCCCAGTCCTGTCCTCTTTTCTCTACACCTTACCATCTGCCCGGAATACAATAATATCATCCTCATTAGGACATGAATCCCAGAAGAAATGCTGGTCAAATCACATCCCCTCAGGCAACAAAGTACAGCATAAATTAAAAGACCAATTAAAGAACATGGCCTTTTAACTGGGACTTACCACTGTCCCCCGAGGCTAGGATATAAAAGTCAGTGGCTGCCCATCCCGGAAATTACCCAGAGACCCACTTACCCATATGCAAGAGGCTTTAGACCCAAATTATTCACCTAACTTTATCACCCTTCTCTATGTTCTGGGGCCCCGGCCCCCGTGGAGTTGTGCCTGGAATCATTGCCCAAACCTCTGGCCCTCTCTGGCCTAAATGAAGATGCAGGTAAAAGCGGTCCATGCCTCCATGTGGATAAGTGCCCCTCAGCTCTGACACATACATCTCTTAATACCAAGAGCCTCAGAACCTGATGAAAAACCAATGCTTCTCTAGTTCAAAGAGAGCACTAAAGCGAGATTCTCCAGCTGTCTCAAAGTGGGATAGTCTGCCAGTGGCTAGAGCCCTGGGTGGCCAAGGGGACAAAGAGGGTTATTATACTCAAGGGAGTCTTGTTTTGCTGACAATAGTGGGGGGGGGGGGGCTAGAAATGAGGTGAGGAGGAAAAGAAGGGGCTCGCTTATAATTTTCTATCTATTCCCACTCCACCACCAACAGTCAAAGGCAGTAACATGATGAACTCCAGGGATACACCTGGGTCCCAAAATGGTAATAGTTACTACTTCCCCCATCCAAATCTCCCCCTCCGGTTGCTGGGTTTGAAGCCGACTTTACAGCTCAAGAGCTGGTGTGCGCTCTGGTCCTTTTCCATGTCATAGCTGAGCTGCAGTGCTCCCCCCCCCCACCCCTGTCCCCAGCCAAGCCACAGGGAGAACAGGTCTCTGGGGCAGCCCGGATCACAGAGAATCCTTACCTTACCACTGCCCCCTTCACCCCAACATCGGTTTTTCCGGAACCTGCCTGGGGTTCACGGGCTCAGAGGACCTGCCTGTCCCAGGGTCTGGACGTGCTCCCTCAGCCTCCATCTGGGACTTCTGCGGGGACCACCTCCTTCACCAGCGCGTCCCCCGACCTACCACCCCAGATTTCCCCTCCCGCCCTCTCAGACCTGCCCAGATGCGCCTGGAGACTAGAGGACAGAGAGACTGGGGGGGAGACCGAAGGAGATAAACCACATTTCGCGGCGGAATCCCTGTTAAGTAACAGAAAGCCATCCAACTAGCAACCACGCTTCCAGAAACGTCACTGCCACAGAGGAGAGAGTTTGCAGCTGCCGACCCCGAGCGCTCTCACCTACCTGTCTCCCGCTGCAGGGCTCCCCTCGGCTCCGGGGCCGCGCCGGCTGCCTCCCTCCCGGCTCTCCGCAGCGGCGGTGGGCGCTCCGCGGGGTCCGGGCACCCGCGAGCTGGGTCTCCGGTGCCCGCGGCGAGGCTGCCTGGAGGAGGAGCGAGAGCTGCTGCCCGCGCCGCCGCCGCCGCCGCGGTGCTGATGCGGTTGCTATGGTTATGGAACTCCGCAGCTGCCCCCTCTCGGCGCAACAGCTGCCCGGCCGCGGCCTCCGGGCAGCCCCGCGAGCCGGGCCGGGCGGCGAGGTGGGCACGGGGCCGGCGCCGGCCGCCACCACTGCGCAGGAGGACGCGGGGCCGCTGCGCTCGCGCCTGCCGGCTCGGCTCTCCGCGGCGCCCGCGCTGCGCTCCCGCCCCCGCCGGGACGCGCGGCCGCCCGCCCCCGACCCCGCGCCCCGCCCCGGCCCTCTCCGCGCCAGCCGGCGCCGGGCACGCCGCCCGCGGACCTGTGGGGGGCGCCCGCCGCCGCGCCGCCGCCGCCGCCCGCCCCCGCGCCCACCCGAGCATGCTCAGTCTGCGGCCGGGAGGCGCCCTCCCGCGTGGCGGGGCTGGGCGGCGGCGGCGGCGCGCGAGGCCCTTCCCGGAGCCCCGGCGGGGTCGCGGGCCGGCTTCGGGGGGGGCGGCCGGAAGGCGGCGCGGCACGTGCCCCAAGCCAGCCCCGAGCCCCGTACCACCGCCAGCGGGGCGGTCAGCCGCCCGGCGACCCCACCGTGCTGCCCGCCCACTGCCTGCTGGACGGCGGCGGCTCGGCCCCCTGCGAGATGGGGCCCGCGGGGAGAGGCGAAGGCGGAGGAGGGCTGGGCATCCCTCGCCCGCACGGCGCACACCGAGAGGCCTCCGGTTCTCCGCATCACTGAGTTCCGGGGGCCTGGGGGCGCGTGGTTACAGATGAGGAAACAACCTCAGGCAGGGGGACAGGGCGGGACTCCGGAGACCCGTGCACAGCCCCGCACACAGACGGGGCTGCACCAGCTCACCTCCCAACCGGAACCACGGGTGTAACCGAGCAACTGCAGCCGCTGTGACGCGGGCTGATCCAGTTGGGGCGGGGGGGCGCGGGGGAGGCAGAGGGGGGTAATCAAGGCAAGACACCTGAAGGGAGGGACAAGAAGAAGAAGGGGGGGGGAGCTGAAGTCTGAGGAAGGAAGTTCCATCCAGAAGAAGAGGACCGAGCGTGCAAAGGCCTGGAGGCCGGACAGCCAGCGCTGGTTTTTACGCACGCTTGCGTTGCAGTATAAGGGGGCAGAGCGCACCAGGAGAGGTTCAAGGAATGGGGTCTACAAGGGCCTTGAGAGCCAAGTGAGGAGGTTGGAATTCGACCCTAAAAACAAGAGGAAGCCACGAAGAACCTTAAGCAGGAGAAAGGCCGGGTCACCAAATTGGCGGTCACCCTGGCTGAAGTGTGTGTGGCGGGGCTAGGGTGGGTATTGAAGCTACAAGAAGGGGTATCAGGAGGGTGTTGCCGCCATCTTGGCCGGGGCGCTGGAAGGCCGCCTGTCCGCCTTGCTCTCCTGCGCACAGCACCCAGCCGAGCCTCGCACAACACGTGTGCTCCGTAAATGTGTGGTGCATGGCCAATAAATGAGTATTTATTTCTCCATAGAGAAAATGGATTCCTTTCTTTCACAATTTTTCTGTCTTTAAAATGTGATCAAAATCATGTGGCATTTATTTTGCCATAAACATTGCATTTTTATGCAGCCTTATTTTTGAAAGTCAGTACAAGTCCCCAGCGTGCTCCTCTGCCTTGGATGGTCCCCGGCAGCGCAGATAGCGGGGAGCGGGAGCCCAGCGTTTGCTTATATCCTGAGAGGTTTCAATTGTGCTATAAGAGATCTCCAGGATATATTGTTAGGTGAAAGAGCAAAGTGCAGAGCAGTGTTTATAGTAAGATAACTCTTGGGGAAGAAGGAGGGAGACACAAATGTATATTTGAATTTGCTCGTATTGGTATAAAAATATGCTGGAAGGCTGCATAAAATACTTGTAAAGTAGATGTTAGCTAATGGGGCTGAGGTAGGTGGAGGACTGGGTGGACAAGGTCTGGGTGAGATAGAGACTTTCAATTATACTTTCTTTTGAACCAAAAATAAATTACACACATGCATAATGTGTTAACATCTGTGTCTAGAATCTTAATGAACCTTGGGATAACTTTACATGCAACATGTTCCCCATGGACATATCCCAAGACTTACCCCTCCCACTGCCCCAATTCCTATGTGACACAGTAGTACTATGACTTCCTAAGTCTTCCTCTTCGGTCCTGCTGTGCTCATGGACTGGAGGTGAGGCGAGAGGAGGACACAGAGACAGAAACTGGGGCCTCCAGGAGGCCAGGTCACCAGTGCCTGCACAAGGGAGCTGTGTGGACCTAATCTATGTGTCGGTACCCGGGGGTCTTCCCCACGATAACAGTCATGGTGGCTACAGTCCATGGTGGCCAACATGACACCCATCAATCATCTGGCTGGAGTGATGCCCTCTGGGCCCAGAGATTCCCCGACCCAGTGCCCTTCTTGAGGATGGGCTCTATGCAATGTCCCGCTCCAAACTGGTACATTCTCAGACCCACAGGGTGAGGCTCGGAGCAGCTAGGGTCCCACAGGAGGTCTGGAAGGGAAATCCCTGGGGTGAGCCCAGGTGGAACTGACTCAAAAGCAAAACAGTGCTCCGCTGACATCCCCCTTCTCGGGGAATGACCCACCATCCATCCCAGCGTGCGAGCCAGAAACCCAACGTCGGCGTGGGCTTCCTAGTTCCTGCCTCATTCTCTCTCCCCACCTCCTCTCCCACACATCTAATTAAATACCAGCTTCTGTCAATTCCACCACGTAAATAGCTCTCAGAGTCATCTATAACACGGGCTCTACGACAGTGTTGGTTTTTTGTTTTGTTTTTTTAATCTTCAACAGGAATCTGTGAGTGATGGTGTCTAGAGAAAGGGGTAGAATCCTAGCCTGACGTTCTGAGGTGAGCAGCTGACGATAGGACCGGAGGACACGGATTCTGGGACAGATGCTGAGCCTGATGCAGGCTTCCGGGGCAGTTGGAAGGTGACACCCCTTCGAGAAGAGCTGAGCACTGAGACAGAGAGCTCAGCAGGGGCTACTCCCGGCCAAGTTCGGTTCGGGGGGATTGAGGTGGCGCTCCCTCACAGGGCCACCGGGGCTCGAGCCCTTTCAGGATGAGGAGGATAGCATCAGAGCAGAGCGGACCAGCATTTTCTCCCTCTGTCCCAGAAGGCAGGTTTTCTAGGGTGACATCCTGTGGCAACAAGAAGTAACTGTCATGAAATTCTTATCAGAGGCAGCAGGCACCACGGAATGGGGAGGAAGTTGGAATAGCCTCCTGCTGGGGCTGGGTAAGCCCCCCCCCGCTGGTTTACAGCAACTTGGGAGAAGAGAGCGATCCCCGAGAGAGAGAAACTTCGCTTCCTGCAGGTAACATTGAGACTGGAGACAGCTGGCCTGGCCATCCAATCTGGCTTTGCTCTTCCCTTCCTGTGTGTCCTTTAAGACACACAGTGTGACCTAATCGTAGCTCAAGGTCTCCTTCCATAAAACAGCGATGATAACAAAATATACGTCACAAGTTTCCTGCCAAGATTACAC